>LR990866.1:13304278-13904278 GCA_905163395.2 Endotricha flammealis
GTCTTACCCTTATTTATTAATTATCTATGAATGTTATAATACCATATAAAATACTTACATGATTTCCTTGTTTTACTTATTCTAACGCTCTTTTCTGTCTGATGTTCCCTTTGTTTAGACTCGGATCCCGATCTTTGTGTCTTAATTGATAATCTAAAATAAAAAATAATTAAATCAGTAGTTTAACAGCTCGACGGCGCGTTGGCGTCGCGTACCTTACCTTCTTCGGTACCAGAGGGAGCGAGTTCGATTCGACTGCTCCTCGGGGCAAAAATTTAAGTGACAGCTTTTGTGTTTGTCTCGAGTCCTGTATTATGTATTATAAGTGTATATTATTTACAATATATATCCGTTGTCATAACAAGGTTAACCCTCGCTGACTTTGAGAACCAGGAGGCGCTGTATCATAGTGTAGCAGGTCCATATAGTTATTTTATTATAGAATCCTTACTTTTTCTCCAACGACATTAGATCACTCCCTTTTAGTAGATCAGTGTCGATGTTAATTATATCGTATTCCAGTTGATCATCATCTTCTTCGTCGAGGAAGTTGAAGGCATCCATTTGTACCTTATTCACATCAACGGGTTTCTCGCTCACTTCCTCAACCTCAGACCCCATCCAAGTTACCTAAAAAAATGTCTTCAGTACAGCACATGAGACAACAACGACATCGTTCATAAACTAAGAAACAAACAAACAATAACAAATAACAAAAATATACTGACGACCTCCGTTACCACGCCAGACCACCAACGCAGGAGGTCCCGGGTTCGAATTACGAACTTTTCCTGATTGGCCTTGGGTCTTGGATGTTTATCTATATAATAATATGTATTTGTTTTAAAATATAGTATCGTTGAGTTAGTATTCCATAACACAAGTTTCGACCTTACTTTGGGGCTAGCTCAATCTGTGTGAATTGTCCCT
Organism: Endotricha flammealis; assembly: GCA_905163395.2. Classification (NCBI taxonomy): domain Eukaryota; kingdom Metazoa; phylum Arthropoda; class Insecta; order Lepidoptera; family Pyralidae; genus Endotricha; species Endotricha flammealis. Next base: position 13,305,209 of record LR990866.1, read on the forward strand.
ATGTATTTATTTATTTATACTTACTTATATAAAATAAATCCAACAGGCAAACAAATAGAACAAAAATACTCACTAGTTTGACGGTCGACCCAATTAGAAAAATAATTAATTACCTATCAGTAGTTTGTCGATCGAACTGATGAATCGAACTAGTGTAAATAAAGGAAAATTAACACCGAAAAGCCTGTCATGATCAAAAAACAATTTATGTGCGTCAAATGGCTTCCGTGACCAAAAGATGTATTTGGATGCATGAAAGGAAACCAGGCTCGATCCGCATACGCGTGTGTTGACCACGAAGGAGATCTTAGTATCTCCTTCGTGGTGTTGACGATGGAATTGAACCGCGCATGCCCCGTGAACGGTCCGAATCGGATTCTGTGTGTAGCTAGCTTACATTAAATTTATATCAAACTAACGAAACCCGCGCAATTTCGTTTGCGTGTATCCGCTTTCCAATGAGAATTTTGGAATGTATTATACATTTAAAACTTTCCCTTGATGCACTCTATCTTAACAAGACAGCAACAAAATCCGTTGTGGTTAGATCTAAGCATACATAAGGACAGACAGACAGAGCGACTTAATTTTATACTAAGTAAAGATGTTAACGATATTTTTATTACACAGAAATAGTTTTCAATTACAACTTTACCGTTAGAATTTCTTTATCGTTGAGTAGGTATAGAGTGTTTTTAATATTTACTTTTTCAAGAGAGGTAGGGCACAGCGGATAATCCGCTCAAATCGGAGCAGCCCGTCTGGGGAAGGACCTCCACCTTACAGAAGATCGTAGCCAAATAGCATTGGTCTCGGCCATGTTGTGTTCCTACGGTGAGTAAGGTCTCCAGAGCTCCACTTGGGGGGGTTGGGAGGGTTAGCAACGCGTGAGTGATACCCCCGGTATTGCTTACGTCTATAAGCTACGGTGACGGCTTACCATCAGGCCGATCGTATGCTTGTTTGCCACCTGTGTGGTATAAAAAAATATACTTAATTCAGTGTTACTTACTCTAGATTTTGCATCCTTGGGACTAATATGTACTCGCAAATCTTGTGGCTGCACTGTACTCGTATTTGAAACACTAAAAATAGGTAGTGAAACACGATTACGTCAATTTTTGTCATTTAACTAAACAGACTGTTTGGCAATATTAATGATACAACACTACAATTTCAAGTCAAATCAAATCAAAAATATTTTATTCTGATTCAAGTTTAATCCGTTCTCTTGAAGCATACCACTATACTTGGCACAAGATTTCAAGAGAAATTCAATGATGATGTTGAACTAGTTTGCCATACGTCATTGTGGTAACATAAAGTTGTGCGCACTATCGCAGTAAATTTGTGATCGCTTCATATTTTTTTCATTTCGATTTATGTTTGTGTAATGAGATGGAATATAGTGAAAAACGGCAGCTAAAAATATGACAACAGCAACCAACTTATAACAGAAATTATTTTTCCTTACAATGAACCCGAATCCAGATTCCAATCAGATTCGCGTTTGTGTGGGTTGCAAGTCACATGCCGCAGCCCGGCGTACGGACCGAGCTCGAAGTTCTCCTCCAGGGTCTCGAAGTTGATCTGAGTGTTGATACACATCACTCCAACAGCGACTTCGTTATGCTAACACCAAGATATATTTTTAAGACATACGGCAAGTAAACAAATAAGAAATTAAATGACCATCAAGATCCGCACAACATACTTATTCTATAAAAAATCTTTATTAAACAAATGTATGGAAATAACTAAGCTATTTTTTACCTAATACCTATCAATGAGAAAAAATTACACTTTTGTTGCGGACTATCTATCTGAAGGTTGGAGTAAAATTACATAGCTGACTACTACAAGTGGTCTTCTCGCGGTCCGCACAAAATGGGTCGGCGGCGCGGATGCGGACCGCGTTCCGAGGATATAATTTTTCGAAATTCCCATAGTAATGGTAACATTGGGAATGTTGCATGATTCAATAAATCCTTACCTCGCAAACTAAGAGAACACGTTCAGACTCCGGGTGACGGGATATCAGCTCGCTGACGTAGAATTCTCCGTACATCTGCTGCAACTTCTTCGAATGTTGTTCAAGTATTGGCACTATGTCATCGTTGTCTTCTTCACTAATTACATTTTAAATTTATTATTTCCATCCAAAGATAAACTTGAGTTTTTTATACAAATTGGCTTAAAAGCACGTTCAAAACGACTTTTCCTAACGGTTCAGCCAGCACACATTTCATGCAACCCAATCTATATAAGATGAGCCGTGATTTGCCACCATCGTGGTATAAAACAATTTCTCAAGCTTACGGCATTTATTTTCGTCAGACGCACGCATCATCGCACGAAACGGGACAAGTCAAGAAAAAAACTGATTTTAATTATATATAAATACTTATAGTACTACTTATTAGTATAAAAAAGGACGGGTTGCACTCCCGGAGTGCCGGCAGAAGTGAAAACTTAAACATCAACGTCCTCTCCATCCGTCTTACGCTTTTTCTATCAGGCTACGGATTTGACGCGAGATCTGACGCGAGTTTAACATTTTTTACCCATCTATATAAAAAAGTGGTAAGCGCCGCTAAAGAAGCTTTCACTTCAAAACTCGATATTTTGTACAACTACATTACAATGACATGAATTTGTTGAACTAACACAGCTCTCCTAATACGTAGGCGTGGGCTGACCTCTGTTCTATCAGCGATACACAATATTGGCATTTGATCTCCTGGCATACCGCGTTCCATGGCCTGCGCCCGTCTGAACGAAGACTCCGACCTTGACTGACCGGGTATTAACACTGGCAGATTATAAAAAAATATTTATTAAATCAATGTAATTAAATTTAAAAATAAATGTTTTTACGAGTTCTTATTTCTAACAAACTGGCAGTTTAGAAAATGTTATTTTTATATACAGTATGCACCAAAACTTGGACAAACTTACAGTTTTTAAAACAATTGAAAATCGAGATATGCGCTGAGCGTGAGTAGGTAATAAGTTTCGAGTTTTGAACTTCGCGCAACTCAGCCGTGTTGGCGACTATTATACATATCTTTTTTCTCTGTATTTCCTCCTTTCTTTCTCCTAAAAGTCAGACTCCCCATGTTGTCTCTGTGGTCTATACATGGACGATCACTTTGGGTCGTTAGATCATCGCCTGACCTACAAGTTTTTTGCCAACCTCTTCTACAAAACAGGGTATGAAATTGTGCTTTACTGTTACCTATATCTTTCCTAGTGTACATTTGGAATGCCTAATTTAATATTGAGCATAAAAATAATAAAAAATATTACACGGATGAGTCACAATCAAAGTCTTGATGACAGCAATATGGTTCACATAACAGTCATGCATAAATATAGACTTCAGCATTTTGTCGACGGCCTCTCGGGCATAGGAAGGGCTCCAGCACAGTAAATGAATCCAGAGGGTGTTCCTGGCATTTAGTTCTGTTGTCCTGTTAATAAATTAATGAACCTAAGGGCCGACATAGACGGACTTCTTGAAGCAGTCAGGATGAACCTCTTCAAGCTACGACTGCATATTGAACACAGTTTTCTACATACACACACACATTTACGGACTGCTCAAACAATATTGCAACTGCTTCGGGCGGTCGTGCGGTCAAAGCTTCAAGCTGTTGACTGTCCGTCTATGTCGACTCATGTTTCCTACATTTCAACAAAAAAAATGAGCCGTGGTTTTGACATTTTCTAAGAGAGACAATTTTTTTCTCATCATGGCACAAACAGTCATTATTTATACATAATATAGTGCCGAAAACAAAAAAAACTATTAGGTACTTGTATTTCGTCCAAATATATTCCTCCCAAGCTACAGGATGGACCGAGGGTAACAAGGGATAGTCCTTCAACGATAGGAATCCAATTATCGCATTGTGCACATCTAGTAGACATATCGAAAGCACGCAGTTTTCACTGAAACATTTAACATAGCATATTACTTAATAATTTAAGCGCCAAGCGATCCTGCTAGCGTGGCGAACAGGTAAATAAAAAAATAGCACAATGCAACCTTTGTAACTCTGGTCACAGATTACTTAGTTACTTCGTAACTTCTGCTTGGCTATTCCCGTAATAAAATAAATACAGTTTTAAAAATATATTCTTGAGATTGGGACTAGATTTTACCTGTTTTTATTACGAAAATAGGAGTTTTTGCTATAATTTTCATCGTTATTGCTATTATTTTTTTTGGATGTTATCTTTATTATTATCGTTTCAAGGCTTACATTAAATAAATTATATCAGGAACACTGTGTATCCGAAAGTTCTCGGAGATGGACTCATTGACCAGCCCTAATATAGCAGACGCATCATCTGGTGTAGCCAAACGTAGGCGACCTAGAGACGGCGCCTTAGGTGGAACCATCCTCCAAACTTGAGATTATTTACAAAAAAATAGGAGAAATCATAATTATTTTACTCTTTAAAATTTCTTGAAGGCACGGCACATCTTTGACACAAACTCGTAGAGCAGAATAGATGACAAATGTCAAACTAGGTAGGTATTGTCAGTATTCAGAATGGCGTGCATGAAGATCTTTTGGTAAGCACCTCTTTTCTGACAGGAATAAATGTAGAGAAATACTCCTCGCACACAGGCTATCGTCTCGCTGTAGATACTCTCATGTTTTTTTTTTATTATTTTATTTTATTCTCTTATGAAAACCAACAGCTTAACAAACAGTAATAGCATTCAGTGGCGGATTATCCTTAAGGCAAACTAGGCACGTGCCTAGGGGCGCGAGGTAACAAAGGGGCGCGTAAAAATTTGAAACGAATAAAAAATTAAAATTTGATGGATTTCCACCTGTTGGGAAACTCGATTGAGGCCTTCGATCATGGTGCTAAAGTCGTCGGCAAATCGAAGGTGAGTGATATACTTGACGTTGATGCCGAATCCTTTCCTGTCCAAAAGCTTAAAGGCATCTTCCAGAGCGGTCGTGAACAGTTTCAGAGATATGACATCTCCCTGTCTCACGCCTCTGTGTAATGAGATTGCCTTAGTGTTCTGTTCATGTACTTGGACTGACATGGTGGCATTTTTGTAGAAGCACGTCAACGCTTCGATATACCTGTAGTATATGCGGCACCGCTGGAGAGACTGTAGCACGGCACGGCCCATGTCTCGATCGAATCGAAGGCTTTCTCATAGTCCACAAACGCTAAGCATAATAGCAGATTGTACTCTTCGGTCTTCTGTACAATCTGCCGCAGCGTATGGATGTGCGTAGCCTTTTCGGAATCCGGCTTGCTCGGGAGGCTGGAAGTCATCGAACTTGCGAGCAAGACGATTCGTGTTGACCCTTGAGAACAGCTTGTAGACGTGGCTCTGAAGCAAGATAGGTCTATAGTTCTTTAAGAGGGTTTTATCGCCCTTTTTAAAGAACAGAACCATCACGCTTTTGTTCCACGTCTCAGGCGTTTTGCCCTCGAACAACACGGAATTAAAGAGCTTCTGCAGGACTTTAAGTACCGCTGTGTACCACCCGCTGTCAGAAGCTCTGCTGTGATTCTGTCCTCGCCTGACGCCTAGTTGTTCTTAAGCTATTTAAGAGCCGTCCTAATCTCGTACAAGCTGATGTCCGGGATGTGTTCGGTGTAGTGTCGGGTTAGCGTGGCTCTTGGGTCACTCGCAGTTTTGCTGCTGACGGATTTGGTGACTGAGGCATCATAAACCTGCCCGTAGAACCTCTCGACTCCCTCAACATCTCTGCCGTTGTTGAAGCCACGCTACCATCCTTCATCTTAAGCTTAGTCAGCCGGCTCTACCTAATAGACATGTCTCTTGCGAACACTTTCGAACCTTTATTTCGCTCAATCGACTCCTTGACGCATTTAGCATTGAAGGAGCGAATATCGTGTCGCAAGGACTTTGATATGTGGGTCTAAAAATGAACATGGACAAGACGAAAATCATGTCGAATGTTCATGTCACACCCGCCCCGGTCTCAGTTGGAAGCTCGATCCTCGAAGTTGTTGACGAGTATCTTGGACAAACCATCTAATTAGGTAGGTCCAACTTCGAGAAAGAGGTCAATCGACAAATCGTTCTCGTCCAAAATTCCTCAGTGCTTGAAACGAAGAACCTTCGAGCAATGTGTGTTTTCAGTGATGACGTATAGATCCGAGACGTGGTCGCTCACTATAGGCCTCATAAGAAGGCTAACGGTCACTCAGCGAGCCATGGAATGAGCTATGCTTGGGGTTTCTCTACGAGATCGAATTAAAAATGAGGAGATCCGTAACAGAACCAAAGGAACCGACATAGCCAAACGCATCAGCAAGCTGAAGTGGCAGTGGGCAGGGCATATAGCGCGCAGAACCGATGTCCGATGGGGCAAAAGGGTTCTGGAATGGCGACCACGTACCGGAAAGAGCAGCGTAGGACGGCCGCCTACAAGGTGGTGATTACCTAAGGCAAGTTGCAGGAAGCCGCTGGATCCAGGCCGCTGCCAGCAGGTCGCAGCAGAGACGTTTGGGGGAGGCCTATGTCCGGCAGTGGACTTCTTGTGGCTGAGATGATGATGATGAGAGGGATTTCCATGTTCGTTAATATTATCTTGAAGTGATAAAAACAGCCTCCTCTATAATATAAAGTGACAAGTTTGACTTGCCCGGTGGTCGAGTGGCTAACAATGGTCACTTTATCTCGAAGGCCGCGGGCTCGAATCCTGCGCAAGGCAAAGATTTGTGTGCATGAACATATCTATTTGTCTTGATCTGGGTGATTCCAAGTATAATAAGTATTCATTTACAAAAAAAGTATTTTTATGTATTTATCAGCAATCTAGTACCCATAGTACAAGCTTAGTTTCTTTGTTTGGGACTAGATGGCGTTGTGTAATTCGTCCAAGAATTTTTATTTTATTTATGTAGTGTTGGTATATAAAACTTCCAGCTTTGCAATGACACAGATAAAAACTAACTACAGTCATCTATGTTTACCATTACCAGTGGTATTTAGTAAAAATTTATAACATGGCCGCTAGGGGCGCCGATGCGGTGCTTGCCTAGGGCGCTCTCGACATTTAATCCGCCTCTGATAGCATTAACATAACAACTAGACAAAAACAATTAGAGGTTTTCGCAAATAAAAACAGTGTAAATAAAAAAGAATGATTTGAAAGAATCTAAAGAGGTAGGGCACAGCGGATAATCCGCTCAAATCGGAGCAGCCCGTCTGGGGAAGGACCTCCACCTTACAAAAGATCGTAGTCAAATAGCATTGGTCTCGGCCATGTTGTGTTCCTACGGTGAGTAAGGTCTCCAGAGCTCCACTTGGGGGGGTTGGGAGGGTTGGCAACGCGCGAGTGATATATATAATAGATAGATAGACGTAAGCAATACCGGGGGTATCACTCACGCGTTGCCAACCCTCCCAACCCCCCCAAGTGGAGCTCTGGAGACCTTACTCACCGTAGGAACACAACATGGCCGAGACCAATGCTATTTGGCTACGATCTTCCGTAAGGTGGAGGTCCGATTTGAGCGTATTATCCGCTGTGCCCTACCTCTCTATAAAATAAGATATAATACGTCCGCGATCTCTCGACGTTGTTCTAACGGCAGGTTGTGATTGTTTAAGACCAAAGTGCCCATAAAATAATTTATTCATTTATTTATGTTTTTTAGTTCAGAGATGGCGCGGTTCAGGATTTGACCATTCCTGAATCGCGCTATGGTTTCGTATTAATGTCCAGATCACCAGTTCAGTCCATTAATTCATACAGCTCATCAGTTCAAAGGTGTAGTTTTATTGCTACACCCCCCAAGCACCAGCTCCGGTGTTTACAGGGATGTTTGATACAAACTCGTTCATAATCAGAACTGTCGTAGGGTGTTTTGGTACGATAACACAAGAATCGAATAATTTTTCTCTATACCTGGGATTCCAAACTTGAGATGCGTATTCTAAGTTACTCCGTCCGTACAAGAGAACAATACAATTTTTTTTATGTCTTAGCCTGTTTAAAATCTTTTGTGATCCGCTTAATAAATCTCAGCGCTTTGGATGCCTTAGATACAATATCATCTATGTGAGAGTCGAAAATTAGCTTCGAATCATGGGTGACACCGAGGTCTCTAATTGTGGAGTAATTGAATCTAAATATGTTGTTTCCGAGTGACAACAGAACATTTAGCAGGATTCAAGTCCAATTTATTGGCATCGCAATAGTCCTCTAGTCTCAACAGATCTGATTGTAGACCAAGTGCATAATTTTCAGAGGATATTGCACTAAAAAATTTCAATACATCCTGTTCAAATTTAACTTCTGGTGGAAGCTGGACACCTTAAAGTATTAGTATAACATTTACCGACACCTCGAGTTAGTTTGCTACTGAGTGTATGTGTGTCTATGCAACGATAATCCATATATTTTTTTTTATTTCTAATATTGTAGTAACTAATTAGTAACTAAAGGGCGTTGCTAAAGTGTAAGTAAAAACAAATAAAATACCAAAATATTATACGTACTTAAGTTTATTAATTATCCTTAAAATAAAAACTCCTTGAATTTAGGACTATTTTGTGTTAAATCAAGTTTGTCGAAAACAAATAGGTACTGCTTGAGCTTCACTTAATTATAAAAACTTCATCTGATCGTTATCCTTAATATACAGAACACAATATGTCTAATAAAAATAATTTAATTCTGTAACAATATTCAGCAATATTCTAATTAGCATCAATAAATAAGGTGACTTCATTGAGTGGATCTCTTTGGGAGCGATTATTTTATGCCACTTGTAAATACAACACTATTTTTTCACTATTCTATTAGAGACTACTCCGATGTCTTCACATCGGAGTAGTCTCTAACTTCTTATGCTTTGTTTACTCAGCAAAGTACTACGGATTAGTGTGGCATAGTCAGTAAGTGGGCTACATCTTAAACATAAATAAAATTAACAATTGATAACCTGAAATTTTGAAGACAAAGTACACACGCATTCTAAGGAGATTAATAAGAAAAGATAAACTAAAACCTTTTTTGTCACTGTCATTCTTAAGAAGAAATAAATGAAGTGCGAAAGTGACAAAAACATTTTTAGTTAAACCTTAAACTTTGTTTATAAGAGTTAAATCTATAAAATAGTACTGCAAAAACCTAAATTTCATATTAGAAGTCTAATTTATTTAAAAGAAAAACATTTTTAATAGGGCCGATGTCATAATTATTCAATAATTACACAGCTTATTCTTCCAATGGTTTCAAAAACATTTTTTTACAGACAATAATAATATAGTAAATTTATTTCATATAATGACAAGGATAATGCTACGTTTCTGTTTAATTTTTTTATAATTCTGGCACATTTTTAGAACTGCGCCTTACATATGTACTGACACTCTTGAGGTGTGGTGTGTATTTACAATCGTCCCAATACCCAACTCCACTAATTAAAAACTATAATTATGCAAAGTCAAAAATTATATTCGAATATATCGATATTGCTAATTTTACACGAATCATATCGTATCACTATCGATAAATAGTTAGTAAAGTCGGCACCCAGTGTTAGTCGATATATGCGACGTAATAAAACTAACGAACGATAAAGTTACTCAAAACGACCGACACTAGGTAACTGTGATGATACACGGGTTATAGTTAAAATAGTCATTTGTTAACTGTACAATCCACGCCACGAGAGACAAGATTCATTGCTGGTTTGGTCTGCACAGTAGACGATTTAAATTAGAACTAGCTTTTCCCCGCGGCTTCGCTCGCGTTAATTTTATGACATAGATCTCGTTTGACAACAAAACAACCCTTAGCACGACTTGTGGCGCTATCTGTTGGCCGATACAGCGGCCTCTATAGTAGAAAAAATATTTTCCCACTGGAATGACATACTTTTACGGGATAAAAAGTATTATATATACAGGATAAGGCTACAGAGCCTTATCCTGTATATAACCCTGTAATACCCTTGACAATATATATACAAATTTTCATAATGATCGGCCGATTAGTTAAGCCGTGAAGGAATAACAAACAAACAACTCACTTTCTCATTTATAATATTAGTAAGGATGGTATAGAAATCGGCTACTGTGCAGGTCGAATGGTGATACAAAAGCTCTCATCTCTCGTGGTGCGGATTGTACGTGTAGAGCTGCAAATGTTTTCGATAATCCGCCTCCAAAGGACCATCTGTTTAAGATTGCACTCTTACAAGATTTTGTTTGAATGACATAACATTTCTTTGTTTTAAAATTTATCTCTGAAGTATTAAATTTCTAATACATTATATATCTGTTCCTAGACTACATATTAGTCTATAAAATTTAGATTACCGAGATTAAAATCTTAAAATTGGATTAAATATAATCAATGTATCATCACTCAGTACCACTCTTAATTAAAAGTATAAAAACATAAACACTACGTCAGTGTTAGGCGGACGTTATTTTGAAATGTATCGAAAAAAATAAGCGATTTAGAGAAAACATGCGAAAATGCAAAGTGATTATTCGTTAACTATCTAAATTTTATACTATGCGAGTATATACATAAAAGGTAAGATAATAGTAAATCTGAGACTATAAATGTTATTTTAAAGTAGGCTTATACACGAAACTCTTTCTCAAAATTAACCGGTACGGAGTTACATTCTGATAAGTTCCAAATAGCTCATGTTTGATAAATTGAGGAAAATTATACAAAGATTGTCAATTTATCCCACTGTCGCAAACGTGCTAGAATGTTCTCGACGTCTCGCGTCGCCGCTAGAACCACTTGTTTACAATTAATCATAGATCGAGAAAAATAATTGATCATTCAAAACAAGCGTGACGAACAAGTCGGAAGTACAAGCGACATTGAGCTTTAAAGCTTGTACTATAAGGTACAAAATGGTTAACACATTGGAAGTTGTGTTGACCTTGAAGTTGTTTTGATCAAAGTTATTTGTAAACAAGTCACACAAAAAAGGGCCATAAAAATGGGTTCGAGGCGTATATCGAGGCATATAAATACCGCGACGGTGGCCGACACAGGCAGTTCATTGTGAGCTGTCGGAGCGATAACTGCGAAGAGTGATCAAGAGTGAGTTAACCTGCGACCTTTGTGATACCAACGGACTACGGACGACTCTGCGACTTGGAAGAATACTGTGATTGGACCAACGACTTCAGCGCGCTACGGACTTCGATTCTTCGTGTGATTTGGCTACGTTGAGTGTATCTGTGACCTGTTCATCGCTGAATAAATTCTTCTAACAAGTCAACGGTGTTTAATCCAAATCCCGACCCCCACGCTCGTAACACCACATTAGTTCAATGAAGCTTATCGGTGACCTGTGAAACTGAGTGTTAGAATTTCACGATACCTATAAAGATCTTTCGACTGACCGTATGTTCAATAGAAGCATTTATATTTATAAAATATATAGTCCCAGAATTTACTACTTATATAAAGAATTAAAGAAACTGTTGGTAACCATCAGTTTAGAAGCACACCGCAACACTCAAATGTGATGTACGTTTCCAACTAAAAAAAAATATGAACATATTACAGACCGGTTTCAAAGGTAAATAAGTTTTAGTTACCGATCTGTCAGATTTTCTAGTCTTCAACAATTCGACAGATAGGCTAACTACAGCTTATCCGGAACCTATGAAGCGGGGCCTAAGCTAATGAAAACTATTTTAATATAAGTCAAACTACCTTCACTAACTCCTATTCGGGTATGTCTTTTAAGTGTACAAAAATATCGTCAATAATATTATTTCTATACATCATTATGTTTACATTAATTACATAATTTAGGCTTAATTAACATAATAATAAGGTTTAGTATCCAGTTCATTAATTTTATACTTATCCAAATCGTCTTAATTACGTGACGAGTTGGCACGAACACGATACTAAACCATAGGAAAGTTGGATCACATGACTGCGACACGGTCTGGAACACACATTTTAAACGGTCTTATATAGAGGACAAAACATCACCAAGTCTTTATTAGAAGACTGAATTAAAAATCTTGTCTTCTATTTATGACCGTGGCGCTCAAAAATTAATCATATCAATCCGTGTCGCGACCAAAACAAGCATAGATATCCAACCACAAAGCGACAAAATTTATAGAGAACGCGACAATATAACAACCTACTTCCAATATACATATTCCAGTTTAGGATTAGATAAAGCGACTATAATATACTAAACTGCAGAGTATCGTCGAATAAAAATATGCCTAAACACCTAATTCATTGTTAGTACCTCTAACTATAAGCGAATGGACATAATTTAAGAATTGATAGTATGCTTAACATAATAAATAAAACGTAACACTACATCAAACTGCCTAATTATACCTTAGCATTATAATAATAAAAAACTATTTTTATTTATACCACAATTTCTAATTTGCGTATATAGTTTCGCACGCGAGTATACGAGAAGTAAAATGTTTACAAGGCAAGTGATTATGTTTATATTACAAGATGCTATCACGCACCGCACGATTCCAAGAGATCAATAACCCAACAACTCAGCTCCACGGAAAAACAGATTCATAATCTCGAGTACCTTCATACGTCCTTGTATTTGTAGTACGGTCAGCCAATGAGAGGCGAGCAAGCCCTAAATATTATTCAAGTTAAAAAAAATTGAGTGTAGTGATTACTCGAATTTTTATTTATCAACAGTATTCATACTATGTAATTACAAAGTTTCATAACGTAGTTTTTTTTTATACCACAAAGTTGGCAAACAAGCATACGGCCCGCCTGATGGTAAGCATCACCGTAGCCTCGACGCTTGCAATGCCGGGGTATCACTCACGCGTTACCAACTCTCCCAACCCCCCCAAGTGGAGCTCTGGAGACCTTACTCACCGTAGGAACACAACATGGCCGAGACAATTGCTATTGGGCTACGATCTTCTTGTAAGCTGGAGGTCCTTCCCCAGACGGTCTGCTCCGATTTGAGCGGATTATCCGCTGTGCCCTACCTCTTTTTAAGTTCGTTTACATTATTAGCATCAAAATCTTTTAGCATTAAAGAGAGCAAGAGAGGTAGGGCACAGCGGATAATCCGCTGAAATCGGAACGCTCGTCTGGGGAAGGACCTCCACCTTACAGAAGATCGTAGCCAAATAGCATTGGTCTCGGCCATGTTGTGTTCCCACGGTAAGTAAGGACTCCAGAGCTCCACTTGTGGGGGAGGGGGAGTACGCGAGAACGCGTGAGTGATTCCCCCGGTATTGCAAGCGTCTATAGGCTACGGTGATGCTTAATTCAGCATAATAATGTAATAGTAATGTAAGCATCGTTTAAATCTTTGTTATTACTATAATGTGAATACTAATGATAAATAATCGTATATCCCTTCACGCAATATCTAGAAAACTCCCACACGGCCCAGCTCAACTCTTCCATTGGCTGACTGTACGATACGTTTACGATACAGCCTAGGAAGTGTCGTGAAGAGTACTTTCATTGGACACGGAGATTTAATGAATCTTCGACTACATAGACCAGCGCATCCAAGCCACATATTATGACAGTCACTAGATGCAAAGGGCTGTTGAATGTGTTGCACAGAGTAAAATCTTCGAATACGAAGATTAATTGCAATATTGACCGAACACTGTCACATGAATAAATGAACAATTTTTATATCTATTATCACTTCTCGGTACTATTGTATGTGCTTGCCGTCGAAAATATCGACTGCAGTGGTAAGAATTAACATCAACTACCCCAAATTGTCAAATTTCAAACGACTTTGAAAATTTACATTTGCGGCATAAAATTCAAGGCAGATTGAAACTTTTTTTATATTTAGAGGTAGTTTGATATTCTGTATGTTTCTATCATATAACTATGTCAAATACAAAATATAGTCTATAGTTTTGCTTGTATCATTTGTCAAAATACAAAATAGGTTTAAAAAATAGTGATCGTAAAATTCTAATTAGAATGTCATGTAGAACAAACCATTAAGATGATTAATCGGCTGCAGGGAAATACTGCGTGAATCCGCTAGTTTCATAATAATAATGTTTCAATTTAACCTAATGGTAATTTGATATTTTGTACCTTCAACTTAATCTATTGTATCAATAGGTACAGTAAGGGTGCTTACATAGAGAAGCAGGTGTCCGGCGGAGGCGCCGACAAATCCGTGCGGGTCGGTACCGATCGGCGCAGCATTTACTTGTATAACCTGTTTCTTTATAAGTGATCACATTAAGATACATAGAAAATTATACTGGTGCCGACCCATACCGATTTGTCGACCACTTAAAACACATTACTTCAGTGTGAATCCACCTACCGATCACTATTTTCTTAACACATTACATCTATTTATTGCTTTCTTGGTTTACCTATTAGTGTACTGTGACCGTAAGTTTTTGTAAGACGACAAAGTAAAAACATTTCAACACTTCTTTGAAGACTTTGCCAAAGTTTATGGGTATATGCCAAAACTTTGAGCAAAGTCTTAGTGTTCAAAGATAAAATCACTATAAATCTGAAGTCAGTGGAACATGTCACTTTAGTATCTTGTCACTTTTGTATATCATTTTAATTAAATATTGAGTAAACATGTCAACAGTAAGAAAGCACTAAAGTGATAACATATGCCGCTGACTGTAAGTCACTTATATGAAGCTGTACATTGGGATATGTCACTTTAGTATTTTGTCACTTTGTATTATAATTATAATATTCAGTTAACATGTCAACAGTGTTATAGTAACAAAGTACTATAGTGACAACTAATGCCGTTGTACGTAGCGTCGGCTTAATAATATTTCAGTCATTCATGTGTCTGTGTCGAAGCCTTATCTTAAAATATATTACAAACTTTATTGAATTCCATATGCGTATACATGTCATTTCTTACTTCAAAATCAGTGGCTCCAACCAGTGGAACGCCACATCCAACAATAAGACAATCCTTTACTTGCACCAAATAATGTAATTTTTACATTGAAAATGCGCGTCTTTCCGATTACAATATTAAATAAATCTGCATCTATTCCCTAACAAAAACAGTTTCAATCACATCTCAAATTCACTATCTCCCTCAATTCCCATTTTGTATGAGTGAGACAACGCTTGAGATTGACTGTTTTTGTTAAGAGAATATGGTGTGCTGATGCCATAGTATGTCGACACTAGCGCCATTATATTATGTCAAATTTGACTAGTGACAGAATGTGGAACTAATACTAGTGTTGCCAACTTTTTTTCTTTTTAAACGCTCTGCACCTACATTTAATGTTTTTTATACTGACCATGACCTTTTAAAAGCATTGATTTCTAATATTTTATGTATGAATTTGTATAAAATATGTTTATGTGTTAAGTCATGAGTTTTAAAAGCGTTATTTGATAATTGTAATTATTTCGTATATCTAACTATATTCTGTTTCAGTACTTAGCACCCATCACTTGCCGGGCTTGTGCTTGGGCGGCGTGGTGGGCGCGGGGCCCTGCTCGGCCGGCGCGCCCAGCGCCACGCCCTCGCTGTCCACCTCCATCTAAATCATTCATTAATCTATCACTCCACTCACATTCACCTACGAATGTCATCAAACAATTAAAGTTTGCTAGTCGCAACTTCAATTCTATATAATTTCAGTTGACCTTTCTATGATCACAGGCATTTGTAGATTTCCTCACAATGTTTTTCTTCTCAGATATTATAACATTCCTTTACCAAGAATTGATAGTGATTAATTTGTTCTGAGATATTATTTATATGTCGTTAACTATACCTTTTCGTCCTTATTTGTCGTCTGTGGCGATCCTGTGCCATTGTTGGCGTTCGTGTTGTCGGATGCGTTCTCTGTTGATTCTGTGCTTGTTGTACCTGTAAGTTATTATATTTTAATTAATATTATAATTCATAAAAATTGTAACGAATATCAATATATTTATTTATACAGCTATGAAAACCAAATAAAATAATTCAGAAAATGACACCATAGTTTTTATTTTTTAACAACGATCAGAAATAAAATTAATTAATGAAAAACAAAAAGTACTAAGTATATTAAAATTTATCAGCAATCTAGTGACATAAAATTATTTAAACCGGGTTCCAATTTGTCGTTAAAAATACTGACCAGCAGCGTGTTGTATGTGGTTCGCGTTGCCGCGATCTGCCTCGTGTTCGCGCAGCACCGCGTCGAGGTTGTAGCGGCGGCGGTACGACACGAAGAACGTGCGCACGTGCGCCTCAGTCTTCGTGCCAAGCGTCTCCGCGATCGCTTGGAAGTCTCGACCTACGAATGAAATATTGTAAAAAAGACAAACAAGCAAGCGAACAACCTGATGGAAAGTGTTTGTGACTTTTTTTTTAACTTAAGAAACAAGACGCCCATCGTAGGCTCTAATTGCCTAAATTTTCACCATTTAAACAATAATGTTATTAAACGTATATACTACGACTGAGATGTTACAATCTCAAATATTGCTACGGAAAAATAATAGAAAATTATTTCTTACCATATTTCCTCACAGCTGTGACCGCCATGAGCAACTCGTCATTTGTCCAGCGGGAGTTGATCTTTGCGGGTGGCTCGCCAGGCCTCAGCTCCTCCACACCAGCGTCTCCGACCTTGCGTTTCATCGCGCTAAGCTGTTGTTTGTTTTGTTGTACCTATACAAAACGATCCCTCTAAATATCGAATAACTCCTCACTTTAATAGCATTATAAATAAAACTACATAATCTATTAATATAACACGCTTGCCTTACATAACACTACAGAGAACAGTTTGATGTGCATATCTGGATTATCCAACTAAGTGGACGACTAGGGTTCGCGCAGCAACATAACAAGCGGTATAAGCAACTGCTAGAAAAAGACCTTAAAATATAATCTAGTGACTAATTTGTGTGCAGAATATGATTCGCAATACATCTGTACTGCAACATTAGCGTAAACTACAATTATGATAAACGAAACTATGGTTTGTAAGTCACATTCTCACATTACATCACACAGTCAGTCACACTGTTGCCCAGAGGCTGTAAACGAACGGTATATAGTATAAGGGACGTACACTGTCAACGTAAAAGTGAGAATGCGCCCATTGGGCACTACGTAGCGTATGTTCTTGCGGTGTCTTACTTGTCTCTTTAGCGATATGATCTCTCTGTCCATCGCTTTGAGCATCGCCTCGCCCTGATTGACGAGGCCGGGCTGGGGCAGCTCGCCGGGCTGCGGGCCGGTGGCCATGGCGACCAGATCATCGTGATTGATGTAAATGCCGCGCGGCAGCCGGTGCTTGTACCGTTGCTGTTTGTAGCCGGGCCCGCGCCGCCCCGAGGGCCCGCACAGCGGCCGCATTGTTCCCGTGCGTCTGCACACAGCGGAACACCGCTCTAGTACTTCACACATCATGCAAACGAGCTGATACAATTATGGGGGCCGGTTTCAACACAAGTCCATTCAGGGTTAGATATTTATATGACAGATTCACTAACCTAAATTAATTTATTTTCTGATCAATTTGGCATAGATACTAGGGAGTAAACAGGAGAGTGCGTTAGCAATATTAATTCGTTGGTAGCCATAATCGTGTAAGCGTCATCAGTCAGAGAAATATCCAACGCAACAGGCGAGTGTTGACACCGGCCCCGTGAGTGATTGTTACCGACCTGGCGTGCACGAGGCAAGCCTGACACAACTTGTGGGAGTTGTGCTGCGTGGTGTGCGTGCACAGAATGCCGCACACGGTGCAAACCCTGCCCGCGCCCTCGCCGCCAGCGCCCTAAACCCCAATCAACAATTTACATTCCTGCCTCATACCATTACACCTACAACATTCACAGGGACGACACGACTGCAGTAGCCTCACACACTTCGTTTAAAAACCCATTAGAATATTAATAAATTAATTATATTCTGCACACATTAGATCACTAGAAAATTCCTTCTCACTGGGGCTATTAAAGGAAGCATGCGGGGACACCGTGGGATGCGGGATAAGGATGGGATACATATACCGTGTCATTATGTTACGGACACAATAGATATTAGTGCACAGTGATGTCGTTAAAACATTAGTATAAATAAATAGGTTACACTTCATTTAACTTATGATATAGATAACGAGAATTGACCAATCCAAATAATCATAAAAATATCACGTTTATGGATAGGATATAACAGGCCGCACCGCAACTGACACAACGTAAAAAATGTATCACTTTCGGTAAGAATACACGATACTGAGTGAGTACACGATAGGTGAGTGTTGCAGTGCGGCCTACCAAAATATCTTCAATTATTTCTCGATATCTTTAATCCAATCATAACACAAATGAATATATAGTGAGTTGCACAAAAACATTTTAAAATTACTGACACATTAAATCTGACGCTGTCCTTGTCAAATTAAGAAAGAAAACGAGATAACCTGATTTTTAATTTTAATGTGTTATAAACTTAAAAATGATTTTGTATAACTCATTGATGTCATTGCTTAATTAAGGAAGAACATAGGGCCTGTTTAACCACTTACTAATAAGTTCCAGTTAGTGTATGTGTTGTGTGATTTTTATTTTATGGTTTTTATTTTATCTGACAGAAAGGCTATATTTAGGAGGTGAAATAGGTCCTGAGTAAGAATGTTGTACGATCCGTTCATTTCTTTTTTTAACTTTTATCTGACAGAAAGAGTCAGATTGTTAAAACGGGGAAATAGGTCCGTGTTAAATTAAATTATGTTTACAATCCGTTCCAAATAAGTATAGGAATAAGAACAATTTTGTCAAAATAACTAGTTGATAATAATAAAAGAATAGTTTTGGGTAAAGATTTATTCTTATAAGAAATAATATTTCACTTACATGAGAACTTAAACACAATTAACAATATCAAGGCTAATAGTTGTCGTAGCGTTTATTATAGCTTATTTAATAATAATCTGAATTATTATTAAATAATATGTACAACATGACAAGAAAACGTGCCTGTGAAGGCCTACTTACTGTCTGAATAAGGATTTTCATTTTATTTCACGTATTTTTACTATGTAATGACACTTTTTAACTCATTTCTATTCTTACTTGGAACGGATAGTAAAATTCGTTTTTGAAACCGGTGTAATAATATAACCATTTTAATAGAAATCTTTCGGTGGACACCACATTACATGCAGATGCAAACAGTAATATGACATTTCAAATAAACACTGCTATTTCTATAAACAACAAATGTTTCCTTTATGTAATAGATAATGTTACGGGGAGCACCCATTCACCTTGAAGATTAATTTCAAATGTTTGTTAATCATCGGTGATACTGCAATACGTTTAGTTTAGTCTAAGGACACGTACATTGTACATTTAGGTTTGTTATGCTGCTTTTTTTTAAATTAAGGGTGAGGCCAAACGAGCATAATTTTGTGAGTTGTGAGTCGCGTATTTTCGGTCACTTATTTAACGTTCAACTGAATTTACAGCTCATTTTGCGTCGTCGTGTGGCACCAACTGCTTTTTTGTATGAATCCGAATGCAGCAGATTCTGTTCACAAAATTACGCTCGTTCTTCTTCAATCTGGCTTCACCCTAAATGTGATTTTTTTAATGCGATGGTGAGTGTGCCAGTCTACACAAACGAACATTCAGTTCAGCTGGTCAATTGTCGTAACAAAAACAGTTTCAATCTCGTCTCAAAAACACGCGCTATCTGGCTCAATTCCTATTTTGTATGACTCAGCGCTTGAAATTGACATGAGATTTAACCGAAATAAATTATTCATTATTTAACTATTTTTGTTACGAGAATGTACCCTCTGAAAACAGTACTGTATAAACTTTTCAACTACGTATCCCTCACCAAATTTTTTTTTCCAATATTTAAACGGACCCATAATGTGAACTATCTTTTGGATAATCTGTCCTTGGTAACAGAACTTTCTACAGGTGTGTTCGTTTTTTTACTTGTATTACAGTATCGCCGACGAAATGAATATTGCAATGAGTGTTGCAGTTGATAAATAAAAATGCAGAGCTCATTAAAATACAAAAGCAATGTAAAGAAGCAGCCTTTTAACATTTTAAACTAAATGTAAATAATAATCACGATAAGCCTCATTTGAGTAAATGAACATTGAAATGGCCGCTAGAAAAAATGAGACATGAAATCTAACTAATGGTAAAACAAAATAATTAGTTAAGCATGTGACCAATGATGTTACAATGTGTATATTGGTTACCTAAATAATTTCAATCTATCCACCCATAAAAATGTTTGTATGACACGTAGGAATTATGCGAAATTAAAAAAACGAGATCAAAAAAGATAAAAGTATGCTTAGATTGCGTCAATTGACATTTTGACGTACTCGAATAACCCATCTACACTACTATAATAACATCATTGCATGACACCACATTAAAATGGAATGACAATTAGGTGCATCACGATGACACGAGATTGACAGGCATTTTTGGGGTAAATGGGAAGTTCCTTTGAACAACAGACGCTGAAGTGACAAAAGTCAAATACTTGACTTTGACATTTCAGAAGTCAAAGTGATTGTGACTCTTGGGCAGTAGAGGAAATTTTCAAATGAATTTACACCTAACAGTGAAATGTAGGAAGGAAAACATCATAAACGATGAAAGATTGAAGCGACTACGTCACCATCCGTACAACGAACGTGCAACCATTCAGAAACATTTATAACTCGGTTACAATAACAGTGAACCTCGCTGGAATGTGAAGCCTCTCGCCGTCCTCTTTTCACCTCCTCGCGAGACGAGAAAGGGAGAGAGAGAGAGAGAGAGCCGACGTGACGTCATCGACGCCAGGTTCACAGATATTGTAACCGGGTAGTATAATTTTAATACTTGCTCGATGTTGGACAGTTATAACTGATACTTTATCAAAAAAATATTATGAAAATAAAGATATTTTTCATCATATTTCTCCATAAACTTATATTTTAATACTTTATTTAAGTCAGTAAATTAGTAAGTCTTCCTTCCAACTATTAAGTAAAATAGTCCATTGTGCTTGTAAGCAAAGCAAATGTGTAAGGACAAAGTTATCACGTAAAATTATTTTTTGAAATTAATGATGGACATTTATTTTACTTTCCTTATCCTTATAAAGTAGACTTTATCTGCCAAATAACTAACCAACACTTGCAAGTATTAAAATTTTGCATTTACATATATAAAATTTATGAATGTACGTACACTCAGTAAATTAATATTCCACAAAGAGCACCATAGTATATTCATACATGCCTGAACAGATTTTAAAATAGAAATTGTAATACATTTACTATAAAATATAAAAAAATACCTATGTAATGAGCTAAAATAATTATAGTTACTAAAGATTGTTCGGAATTTAAAGATATATCATTAGAGTCCGAGGAAATACCGGAATATATCTACAAGTTAATACCAACTGTACACTCCGCGCCACGAGAGATGAGACCTGATTGATTGCTTATTTGACTTGCGCAGTAGACGATTTCTAGTAAAGCGGCATAAAAATCGTCAACTGCGCAGGTCGAATCACGTGATATGCTAGGTCTCATCTGTCGTGGGACGGATTGTATTTCATTCGTATTTCTTTGGGACAATTTGAATAATTAACTCGCAAAAAATATAATAAAAAGTAAGATAGACTGTAGGTGATCTTTGTGGAATTCCGTCAGACGGATAGTGCGAGCGTCTGATGCTGAGACCCACCTCGGCGGTCTGTAGTGCGGCACGCAGAGCGGCGACCGGAGTAGTGTCCTTCCCGCCGCGGACAATACCGCGGTGGATAGTCCACTTCTGCCATATCCAACATAAAGTTCGTTTATTTCCTAATCGACCAACTATATAGTTGAGCCGATAAGAATAGCTCATAATGGAAAAAGGGGACTCTACTAAAAAGTACCTCCTTGAGAACATACTCTTGGGCGATGTTTTTTTTTATATTGGCAATGTCGCCTATGCTTAGCAAAAACATAAAACTCTAATTATCTGGGTCTAAATACATAAACAAAATATTACGCTCTCTACTGTTGTATTTTTTGTGTGTCAGTATTTTTTTCTATTAATTTAACTTTACATGCAGAGTGAAAATGAATATTCGGAGCAAAAAGCAACTTTTTTTTTTTTTACCTAATTTATGTATTGTGTAATTTGGGGAGTAAAAATTATATTTTATTATACTAAGTAATAAAGCTACTACTCTGCATTTCTATTTACTAAGAGCAATGTGTGATTTCTGAGATATCATATATTGGACAATCCAGATACACTGACATCTGAGATCGTAAACCTGATGACTATCCAACAATTACATTATTAACTTTAATGGTAGTTGTACACTAAGCACTCATAAGGCCAGGTTTCCACCGCCAAAGGATGAATGAGCGGGAAATATTTATAGGCGGAACGGGAGTCAGTTTCTCCTATAACTATTTCCTGCTCTTTCATAATGAAACAGGTTTACGAGTTGACCAAAAAAAAAACAAAAACAAAAATTAACTGAACCAGATCATTTCAACTGTTTCTGGTCGCTCAGTTAGACTGTGTTGGTGGTAATACAAGCAGTTTCTAAGTCCTTTATGGGTCCGCTCTGCTTGCATTGGAAACTGGGCTTTAGGTATGTCTAGGAAATCTTGGCTAGGTCCTAGACAAAACTAGCTAAGAGTCTAGATAAGCACACTGCTTTGGAGCATTATGTGTGAGTGTACAACTACCATTACAGGTGACTATCTCTTTAGGCTATTACAATCCACGCCACGAGAAAAGAGACCTGTGGGGCAATTCACGTAACAAAAACCGACTTCACTTCGACTCAACGACACTCGCTGTCTCACTCATACCAAATAGGAATTGTACGGGACAGCGAGAGTCGTTGAATCGGACTAGAATCGGTTCTTGTTACGTGAATAAGGCCACTGAGTACGTGAGCCTGCGCAATAGACGACTTCTATACCATTTTACTAGAAATCGTTTACTGCGCAAGTCAAATTACGTGCTCGTCAGGTGTCTTCTCTCGTGGCACGGATTGTACTACACGAGGTGTTAAGGTACCATTGCGCAGTCGACAAATCGGATACAAACTCGCTCTGCTTAGCGTCTTTGAAGAATATACTGACAACTGGTTTTCCAGTCACATTCTCGGCTGACTTTAGTATTTAATTTTAAGAGGTTTCCGTGAGGAAGTCACTGGTCAGTACTGTCAAATCATGACTGTAAAATCACTCTAAAGGATTCTATTATATGTATAAGCAATTTGTCAAGATGTACTGTCTTCTAAATTATATGAATAGCTAACAATGTATTAATTTGTATGCTTTTCGTATGAATTTTTACTTTCAAGAACTTCAGACAATTCATATCGCCTGCAAACTGCATAAATAATTCAATCCACTGTCAAATTACAACTAATTAATTATTTTAATTCTTAATTAAAAATAGTTTTTATGACATACTTTTGGAAACACCTGTATACATTAACATTCCCACAAAATCTATTAAAGGGTAACAGAAAGATAACATACAACAATATGCGAATCACACAGAAGAGTAGTGCATGTCGGGCGCATTGAATTAAATTTAAATAAACCGGTAATTAGCATACATGTTACATGGTGTTGACGTTCATACAAAAGCCCACGCTCGCCACGCACCTGAAACGCAGCCGTCCTTTGTATGTTTCGCGCTTAAAACCCTGTAGAATTATTGCGCGTTGGCGTCGCGCTTCGTAGTACATTGAAATGTTTATAAGATACACATAACATTCATTCGATTGAAACCACGCAATACATTATGAAACGCCAACACAATAATGTGCACAGTCAGCGGCATAAATATGTTGTCACTTTAGTACCTTGTCACTGTAACATTGTAATTAAAAAGACTTGTACAAAAGTGACAAAGTACTAAAGTAACAAAATATTTATGCCGCTGACTGTACAGGGTCTCAGGACTGAATTATACAGCAACGGCGTACGGTGAAGGCACGGCGAAGACGCGGCGCAGGCACAATGTCGCTTCATAACATATGAAAGCGATGCGCGAACTAACTTATACTGAAGCGATGCCCCTTGGTCGCCTGTCCCGCGCCTTCGCCGCGCCTTCACCGTACGCCGTTTGTGTATGTTTTACGCCTAAGGGTTAACATGACATAAGGAATATTGTTTGAACATACCTTTTCATCGTTATCAGACTCCTTATCCGAACCACCAGGTTCGGAGCCACCACCAGACTCCCGTTTCCCTGTGCCAGAGCTGGTCGGGTTACGGCCTTCACCTACCACATCCATGAGCGATGTGCGTGCTCTCGTCTTCTTCCATGAATAATAATATTTAACTAGTGATGCTATTGATTTGTCTGGAAGCTGTTGGAAAAATAAAATCAAATGAATTTGATTGATTGGCTCTTTAAATTTAATATTACTTTAGGGTAATGAAATGCAAAGTGTAGATTGGTTACATACTTAGGTAGAATAGAAATAGGAAGAAATTTTTAATTTGTCAAGAACAAAAAAGACAACAAGATAAATTAGCATGGAATTCTTAAACGGTTTATAACCTCAGTACACTCATATATCATTGCTAAGTAATATTCAAGTTCGGCAAAGGCACATACTCAGAAATATACCTATAATATATTACTAACTGGCTTGCATGTTCAGTCTATATCATAATCTAGCTATATTCTCTTCCACAATACATGGCACAAGATTTTCAGAGAAATTCAATGATGGTGTAGTTCAAACAGCTTGTACCTTATTCTGGTAATTTGTAATCAATTGTCAACCAAATCAAACATAAACATGTCTTTTTCATAACAATGTATAATTTAAATCCGACAATTGTTTGCAGATTTTATGTCAAGTATATTGGAATGGAATATAATGCCTAAAAATTGAAATAATTACCATTTGTCGTATTCTATGAAAGCTTTTGCCGTGGAATTGAAAAGCTTGTTCAAATAAAACTTTATCTTCAACAGTCCATTCGTCGGGGAAAGGTGTGAAGTTTGCGAGGTCCATTGATGCCCGGTTCAGATCGTGTTTGTGCCAGAACAACATTCCTAAAGCTTGTTCACCATTGTATCCATATTTTTCTTTAGCCGTTGTTATATATTCGTCCACTAGAACAATCATTTCAAATTTGAATAAAAAGTCATTCAAGAATAGTACACATTATGGGCATGAAATTGTACCATACAGTGTGAGAGCAAAAATCATTTTTTAAATAGTATTACTTTATTTGCATAACTAAGGCACAAACATACATGTACACATTTACATTAACAACTACATTAAGTTGTTGTAGCGCAGTGACACAAAAAGGCAATAACTCAGCGATAAAGATTGCTCAGAAAGCAAACGCTGATTTTCAGTCATTACTGTCAAATTAAGTAAATATTAGCTAATGTTATTTATCACTGATGATGTGTAAATAATTAAGGTTTACTTCCTATGATATATATTTTTTTTATATTTTTTTTTTATTTGAAGTTAAACTGTATAATTTGCATGTCTAATTAATTAGAAATGTGACCTTACCTACTTATTATTAAATTACTATATTTTATACCACATTATAGCAAAATTGATATAAACGATTCAATATCTATATAATTTATAATAGATATTAAATTTTTTACATAAATGTTGAGACTACTGTTTTTTTTTTCCCAGAGGTTCAGGAACAATATGGCCAACATGGTTGACCTTTGTTTTGCGAAAATGAAATTACCAGAAGTCTACTAATTAATGGGAAAAAATACCAGTAGTCCCTTCATGAGACTAATCCACTGGTACTACTGGCAATACACCATATATTATCTGCACGATTTGACCATTGATATTGTTGTTATGTTATAATTTTTGGTTTCTGCATGTTTAATTAATTTCTCATTTTAAGTGAATTTTATAATTAATGGGAAAAAATTATGTCGTAAACCAGAAAGCTTCTAGTGAAGGTCTAGTTTTAGGGCTAATCAATCACAGACTCAGGGTAATTACCAACCAATAACTTGGGAATTTACCATGAGGAAAATTAAGTGATATGTTATTTAATCTATGTCAAGAAATAATTTGCAACTTCGTGTAACCTATATTATGAGGTTGGTAAATGAACAGAGAGTATAATACACAACTGCCTGTGTATCATATTTCATTCAGGACACTTTCAAATCATAACTATATTATACATTTTAGTTCCAAAAAAGACTAGTTTAAGATCTATGTATGCAAGAACCTAACTAACAAGACATCCAGTAAAAACTAAAACCTTGTCAGTTAACTATGAACCTAAATCCAAAATTTAAGCAACTCGCAAGGCCTAAAATAATTTAAAAATAGTCCTAATATGCTGGACAAAACTATTAACATTTAATACAAACATAAAAATTACTTACATTTAGAATCAGATATGTCACAGGTGGGTGACCAGACCAGCAGAGCTCTGTCTGATATTTGTTCAGGCCTCCGTTGCTCAACGGGCTCCAACTCAGGGCATACAGCTTGATAATCCCTCCCCACTCTTATTTTCTCGGCTGCAAATGGTACTACTGCTTGGTTTCATATTATAATGTGGTGATGGATGGACGCAGCATGAAGGCGGATGATGGTAAGCATAAAAAATAAAGCATGTCAAGTGAAAATGAACATTAAAACAAAAATATTAGTATTTAACCACACATGGAGGTCAACATGAAGGCGACGCTTGTTATCTCTTAGTAATTCGACTGCCGTAAAAAGCATTTTGTTTAAAATTCATGCAAAAAAAGCTCCTCGTCTGACCACAATTATACACCTCCTCATGAGACTAAGCACTGAAAAAATTAATTATCTCATACCATTCTCATCTTCTGAACTTGAATCTGGACTTCCATGTCCATTGGGGCTTGGTCCTCTCGACCGCTTCCCGTTCCGAACGTCGGTACTTCTTTCGGCTAAAACCATGATTTTTGCACTAAACACACACTTCGCGTACAAATCACACGACGGACAAGTTCATTTAAACGATTAAGTGGTAAATTACATGAAAATAGAAGCAATTTCGAAGCTTCGCACTTAAATTCAAACGTGATTCAAACCACCGCATCAATAATTTGACAAACCAGTCGAACTGGGTAATAGTTCATTTAATGGCGTCCGTACATGGGCATTCACTTTAGCTCTAGATGTATTTTGAATAAAATGTAGAATAATCAACACTAGAACAAATTTAAAATAATTTTAAAAGTTTTTTTATTTTAAATTAATAGCACACAAGCGAAAATCCTCATTTATATAAGTTACAAAAGAATACTACATTTTGGGATTGAATATTTTATGTGGGTAACACTTATAATACAGACCTTTTAAAATGAACCAAGCCTCATACATTTAATTAATTGCCTTGTAATTAATGCTTTTAAAATAATTAGAAACACTAAATTCATTAAGTTTTAAAAGATCAAACAAAATAATTATAGTTAATGTCATTTCATAATGTGATAATATATTTTAAAGAAATTCTATCACTTTGCTTTTGTCATGCTTATTTTTTTTGATAAGAGATGGCGTTAGAAAATAATGGTCTGCACTGTTACTTTCTATGGGTAGAATTATTTCCACTTGAGAAAAAGTTTAAAACTTGTGATTTAAA
The DNA here is from genome assembly GCA_905163395.2 of Endotricha flammealis. NCBI lineage: Eukaryota > Metazoa > Arthropoda > Insecta > Lepidoptera > Pyralidae > Endotricha > Endotricha flammealis. Next base: position 13,332,861 of record LR990866.1, read on the forward strand.
AATGAGTTTTATTCCCAGTTTTTATTGCTGAAAACCTTGACAATAAAATTATTCATACCGAACATGGAAGTAGGAAATCTAGTCCTACAGGTCCGTGTTTAGTGTTTTGTTTTGTTCAATCTATGTAAGATGCAAAAACTCTTTGGCTCGTTGACCATCATATCATGTACCTACCACCAATATTTATTGAACACATTTGTATATGAAGCTATTAATGTTATCACCATCTAACTAATTATGATAGCTAGTTATGTACACCTATTACTAAGTCAGGTCTAACTGGTTTTAATAATGATGTAGGTTTATACTCACATGGAGAAATTATTAAAGTTAAGAAAAAGTTAAAGGATATAAAAAGAAAATTCTAAATAATACCTACCTAATAATAGACAGGTATGATAATTTTGAGAATATTGAAAAATTTTGAGAGTATTAACGAAATAGTAAACCAGATTTCATCAATAGGTATCATAGACTGCCGGTTTCTAGAACGCATTTTTAAAGATAATGAGACCTTAAATAATAGCTGTCACTGTCAATATAATACCAAAAAACTGAGCAAGTACGTGTCGGGCACGTGTCGGGCCACGCACAATGTAGGGTTCCGTATTTGCTGCGCTTTGCTTGCTTGCAGATGAGTACAATGCCATAATCACAGGCATATTCTATGACATTTGTAAGGTTTCATCAAAGAAATTTATTTTATAAGTTCGTCGGCTACTACTCGGTAACTAGTAGAGCCTTTAACCGTAATAGTTTTCATTAAAGGTTAGCCTCTAGCAGGAACATTTCGACTTTAGCCATATGGACTAGTGGTACTACCATGTTTTTGTTTTTCAAATTTCTAGACACAAGACTATCGGAGATAGAGGGGGGGGACCAGCGCGAAACGAAGATTGACTCGATAAATGTAAATAATTCCGAAACTGATCAATGTATCGAAAAATGACCTTCCCACACCCTCAATGTTTTGATGAGACCTATCTAACGATGATACCGCAAAGGCCGCAAGATAGGGTGGATTCGAAAAAAAATCGTATGTAGAGGAGGAACCCCAAAAAAAATTTTTTTTTAATTTTCTTTCAGCTTTTGCTAGCATTGGTAATAGCGTATACATACCAAATTACAGCTTTTTAGCATTAAGCTTCTAGCTACGCGCTAGAGCGCAGACAGACAGATGGAAATGGCGAAACTGTAAGGGTTCCTTGTACTACGGAACCCTAAAAAGAGGGAGTTTGAGACTGTAGAATTAAAATGCGTTTCGGTAACTGTCGGAAAGAGAGTTATCTGACGTCTGTATTCTCATAATGTGTCAGTTTTCTTCATGAGGTACGTAATTATGTAGTCACTTTAGTTGTATAAAAAAATATCGTTTAAATGTTTACTTGAAGCAAGAGACAAATAAATGCCAAAAAAAATTACTAACTTTAATAACATAATTTTAGAATTCGGCATCTCGCTCTGCCTATGAATGCCTAAATTAGAATTTGGTATTTGGTAAGTATATTATCGGTAAAAGTTTTGAGACCATTGAAAAATTAATCAGTGTTATTAATATGGCGGATAGCGATGGCACTGTGAGCTTAATAGTCGTCGAAGGTAACAATATCAGCATCAGCCCACGTAGGACTTTGAGTCTCAAGCACTACGCCCACGCACTCCTAAAATTATTTATTTTTTGTTTTAAAACTTAGTACCTAATAATAGTTACTGGAGTTATCACACTATGCTACCAAATAATATTTCATCTTCTATAGAGGGGCACAGCGGATAATCCGCACAAATCGGAGTAGCCTGTCTGGGGAAGAACCTCCACCTTACAGATGATCGTAGCAAAATAGAGAGACCTTAAGGTTCCTACTAGGAACATAACATGGCCAACCAAGACCTATGGCCATGTTATGTTCCTACGGTGAGTAAGGTCTCCAGAGCTCCATTTGGGGGGGTTGGGAGGTTTGGCAACGCGTGAGTGATACCCCCGGTATTGCAAGCGTCTATAGGTTACGGTGATGCTTACCATCAGGCGGGTCGTATGCTTGTTTGCCAACTTTGTGGTATAAAAAAAAATATGCGACTTATCTCAGTCCCTAATCTGAGTCTCAGACAGAAGATGGTTAGAACCTTAGAGTATAAATAAATAAGACAAGTAAAGTTAGAACAAAGAAACCAAAGAAACCTTACTTCCGTCGTAATGTAATTTAATGCCAAATCTGTGTTGTTGCCAAAACTTTAAAGAAGAACAAGAAAAAATCCGACTTGACACATTGACAGTTTGCTTGTGCTGAGATTTTTTGGGGACGTATTTTTCTCATTTGAAGAATGTTATCAAAATAGATAACGATTATGTTGCTTTATAATTCTCAGACTAATAGATGGTGAAGTCGCGCCAGTGCGGTGTAGTTTATATGTTAACAGAATTCATACGACATGTCACTGCCGTGACCGAAACCGCGTTGTGATCATTTTATTTTTCGCTTTTTATTAGGCGCACAATTATTTTGAATGTTATGTAACGAATATTGCTGTGTTTCGGGTGGTATAATATTGTTAAGATGAGGACAGTAGCGCTGATTAGCGGCGGGAAGGACAGCTGCTACAACATGGTGCAGTGCGTGGCGGCGGGGCACAGCATCGTCGCTCTGGCGAACCTCCAACCTCTACAGAAAGGTTACTTCTATCGTAAACCGATTTAGATACGTTACAGACCTAACAACTGAGTTAATTTGACTATGAGACACGTTTTTTTTTAAAAGTTGAACATTCCATGAGCGTCACGCCTTTGCTGCTTGTGCGTGAATCCAATTTGAATTTTAAACAATTTTAAAATATTGCGATTATTCCCAATAGCTCAGGTACTGGTCCAAAGGCGACTCTCTGACCCAAGTTACTTATTTATACAGCTAATTTATGTATATATTATTCTATGCAATGTCTACATAAGAACAATAATATGCATTGTCAGTTGTTCAAAAATAATTATCTACATGTGCACAAAAGGTAAAATTGGTAAAAACATGTGTAATATAAGTAACTAGCTGTTACCCGCGGCTCCGTCCACGTGGTCAAGTGAAAATGCCAATAATTTAGTTCCCGTGGGAATTTAAAAAAAAAAAACGACTTTATCCTTGTCAACATCATAAAGAAAGAAAGAAAGAATAGAAATTTATTTGCCAGAAACATGTAGTACAAAAAAAGGTGTGACATTCAAATAGTTTCAATGTTTCGCCATAAAAAATGACATGCAAATTAACAATTAATAAAATATAATAATAATATAATTAACATTTCCATTCACTTAATAAATAAATCATAAATCCAATAAAGTATCCATATTATTAATCCAGGAAATCATTCAGCTTGTAAAGGGAATCTCTATAAAAAATTTCATATAAGTAATAAATAAATAATTAATTATTTGGTCAGAGAGTCACGTTATGGGCATCTTTTATTATTACATGTACTAAATATACATGTTTCTGGGAATCACCTACACTTATTATTAAAGCTTGTTGTAGGGGATCCCGCTCTTCCTAAATTCTTAGTTTACAAGCCAATCTACATTATATCTGTGTTGTAAAGTAATATATCGAAACTTGTAAAATGTCTGTTGGATTACTTTACTTCCAAGGTATCAGTTTTGTCTCTTCAACATAGTCATGACAAACAGACCAATGCCTCAGACCAATAAAATTTTACTTTCTTTTTTTACCTTTTTTACTTTCTTTTTTCAATCTTTACATAATATAAAATGAAGTTACTCTTAGAACTTTAAAACTACTCAAAGGATTTTGATGCGTTTTTTTTTAATAAATAGATTTATTGAAGACGAAGGTTTATATGTATAATTCAAAATTCCCACGGGAAAGCAAGATACAAGCAAACCAAGTTTCGCAAGTTATGCTAGTTAACAATAAATGTTACTAATTTACTATCATATTGGTAGCTGCTATAATGCAATATGTATTTTTATCTTATCAAATCTGTAATAACAATTCACACGAGGAAGAGATGTGATATACATATAATAACTAATGATTTACGTAATAACAGACTTATAACCTATTCCACTTGGGACAAGATTTCCAGTGAAATTAAAATGATGGTGTTCGAATTAGTTCTTACCATATTGTGGGAACAAAATGTTTGTGTATAATCATATTAAAATGATTTGTGATAGTTTGTTGTCTGTTTGTCAATTTATGTTTATTTTAAATTTAAAATAAGACTGTGCCAAGTATAGTGGAATAGAATATACTTTTATTGCTATAACAAGGTAATCAAGATAAACAAAGACAAATCATTAATTCTGAGCCCTTCACAGGCATTTTCTCTGGTCCTACCTTTATCATAAAATAATTCAAATTATATAAAATCTATTATTTATGTAATCTACTACCATTTTGGAAAAAAAAAAATATCTATCAGGAACTTATCAGATACATGAAAACAAATCATTTATTTCGCCATACACAGTATTTTTCAATGAATAGAAATATAGCTATTCATTGAAAAAAAAAGTCAGGTGTCCGATTCCTGCGGTTCTATTATCATAACAGAAATCATTCTACATATTCAACATATTTAGGATGTGACCATAGCGCTATTTGGATCGACATCCCGCGTTTAGTGCTTGATTTCTGTATGTACCTGGATCTGTATTTTATTTATTCTTATACATTGTAACAAACGAGTGAAAGAAAAAAATTGCTAAATGACAAAAAGGCCGTAACCGGGTTTCTTTCGCCATTTCTTTTACCGGTGGCCATTTTGCTTGTGTCCGAAATGGTGGTAGTATATAACGTAGTTTATTTTCGTTATACATATATACAAATTGTAAATGACAAGAAAAAGTGCCTGTGAAGGTCTAATTTCTGAAATAAACGATTTCATTTCATTCAAATCTCATTCAATTCCTATTTTGTATAACTGGGACACCAAAAAGGTTGACATAAGATTTCAATAATTCTTGTTATAAAGAGCCGCTGAACTTAAAAAATGTGTACATAGCTTTGCACTTGTGTTATTAATTTCTTTTTAATTTTTCAGATGAAATGGATAGCTACATGTACCAAACAGTGGGCCACCAGGGTATAGACCTGTACGCTGAAGCTATGGGACTACCCCTGTACAGGGAAGTGATAACTGGGGTTGCGGTTGATCAAGGACGCAACTATCAGCCCACTGAGAACGATGAAGTAGAAGATTTGTACAGGCTTCTGGCTAGGGTTAAGGTACGTACCTAATATCCTTTAATTGTAGAAATCTGAATTTTTTTAATATTATGATATTTTGAAATGACCTATTAACTTATAGCTGAAACTCAATAAGAAAAAAGAAAAAAAAACACCGCCTGCGTAAAAAGCAACTAATAGAAAATCAACTGAAAAGGCAGAAACAAGATAAAAATTCAATAATTACATAAAGCTAGCGAAACAAATCGAAACAATATCAAACATAAGTACTGTATGTACACTTTTAAATATCAATTCGGTAATTCTTCGAAATTTTATGCAACTTACAATACATAACACACAGCCGGAGGCACGCATAAAGTGAGAATGATTTGACTTATCATTCAATTTCATGCCTCCGACTGCACTGGTTTTTTGTTTTTTTTTTTAATTTATTTTTTATTTGTGTCTTTTTAGTTAGACATTTCCGGTCGTGTCATATTGGCACCCCACCCCACCGGTTTCAGAAAGTGAAAGAGCAAAGTCCATATTTTTAAACTTTTCCATTGTATTATTTTTATGCTTATTACGGTAATGATAATCATGATATACCTTTTTGAAATCCTTGTGTTGAGCTCTTTAATTTGATACCCATATTGTTGTATTCGAAAAAAAAATGTTTTCTTCACTATGTCCAATGGCGTCGCACAGCCGCCATATTTGCTTTTTTTTAACGTCAAATCTAACGATACCTCAATTATGTAGATCCGTTTATCGGTTCTGGAGATATGAGGTAATAAAGAATATTACATACATACAAGATACGCGTGAAAAACATAACCCTTCTTTGCAGTCGGGTAAAAAGAGTTAAATATAGAATTAAAGACTTAATGTAGAATTAAAGTTAAGTAGAATGCGTTTCAGAAACTGACTGTTAGAATGATGTATCACACTTTTTCATGCTATTAATAAAAAATTAAAAAATAAAAATCTTTATTCATAAAACTTACGGCTAGTGTAACATTAATTAACAGTATAAAAACAATTAAGGTAAAAGTATAACATTATGTGCCTGAGCTAGGAAAATCCTGTGTTTCAGGCGGTAAAAGATCTAATATAAAAAATCATGATAATCACTTTAAATATGGTAAAAGGTAAAAGGTGTCTTATAATTAAAAATTAATAATAAATTATAATGTGGTAGTATTTACAGGTTTATTTCACGATCGTCATTAATTCCTCTGTATCTTTGTAGGACATATTTTTGACGACTACGTTATTTTTCTTGTCAGGTTTTATTTTCTTTATTCAAAACTAGCGCCCCGCCCCGGCTTTGCACGAATTTTACTAAGGATTAATTAAAAAAATATATAATACTAGCTTTTCCCCGCGGCTTTGCTCGCGTTAATTTTATGACATCGCATAAATCTCGTTTGTGCGCGACTTGTGGCGCCATCTGTTGGCCGATAGCATCCCATACAGCGCCCTCTATAATAGAAAAAATATTTTCCCATTGGAATGACATACTTTCACGGGATAAAAAGTAGCCTATGTTGGGCTCTGTACCCGTGACAATATATATACAAATTTTCATAATGATCGGCTGATTAGTTAAGCCGTGAAGGAATAACAAACAAACAAACAAACAAACTCACTTTCTCATTTATAATATTAGTTAGGATTAGTTAGGATTAGGATAGCCTATGTTACTCAGGGTGAATGAAGCTTTCTAATGGTGAAAGAATTTTTGAAATCGGCCCAGTATTTTTTAAATTTATCCATTACGTATGTTTGTAATGAATAAACTCAAAATATACTGGGCCGATTTCAAAAAATCTTTCAACACACACAAAAATAAAAATCTTTCCTCTTTAAATTCGTGTAGACTAGCTGTTTCCCGCGGCTTTGGCCACGTGAGCAAGGCAAAGAGCCAATGAGATATTTTGTTAGATTTACCATAATTATTGACTCATGTTTATGTGCATTTAACAAGCATTTTATCTCATTCATAACCAGTCCGCAGGATTATCATTATTTGCTCTGTGATTTAATACAATCTGTATTACAAATAATAAAGCTTCTGGCTGCATAAGTAGGTATAATTAAAAATACAAAGTTATATCAAAACCTAGCAGTATATTTATTAACCCGAGTATGCATATCGAATATACTTTTCGTAATGGCGTGGTTACATCGATGTCGTTGTTTGCTACACGTTCACTTTAGGTTATCCATATCGTACTTTAGTAACAGGAGAGAGAAGAGTAGCCCTCGTATAACACAGCTGATTTCTCAGTCGATTGGTGATGCCACTTTTGTCAGCTAAATACATCGTAAAACAAAGAGCGCTTAAAACTTCGATGGCCACTACTAAAGGTAGCTAGTCTAAATACATTAATGGCGTGTTTAAACGACGAAGGCGGCTGTGCAACATTTTATATTAGTAATAAATAAATTTTTATTATTGACTAGTCAGTCAGACACTCTACCGCCGCCCGCCGCGCATTTTAAACGCGCCTTAAATGGCGCGGTGGCGGAGCGACACGGTGCTGTGGAGTCGTGTACAGGAGCTTAAGTTGTAAAATTAAGCTTTACAAATCTTTATTTCAGGAGGAATTAGAAATTGAAGCTGTTGCTGTGGGCGCTATCTTATCGGATTACCAAAGAATCAGAGTCGAAAATGTGTAAGTGTTTATCACATGCTGTGAGAGTGATTATGATTTAAATTGCTGAATAATTCTTATCCACATTTACGTGTATGTTATGGAAGTAGTTTCGGGACAAGCCCACCACACATTTCTACCACTGTCTCCTGTAGGTATAGCCAGGATCAACAACAGCGACCTCAGATTGACAATAAGCAAAGCAATGAAGCTTATTTACCTCCCGGGAGAGAAAATACAGCTGTCTTGGAACTCGCAACAAATTTAATCAGAAATAAAATAGACGAAGTTAAAAGTATTGTATGGAGGTAGTTTATAAACCCTTACCAGAAGTTGATATCCATAACTTTAATTAACGACGACGGCTTAAAAATGTCTATGATTTCATTTAGTTCTTGAAGTGACCGCTAGAGTACCTACGTAGTTTTTATCTCGAGAATTTTACGCAGTTGAAAAAAAACTTCAAACGCATTAAAGTATTTTTTAGAACTGTACGTTTTATTACAGATGTCGAAGGTTAGGTCTAGTCTCCCTAGCGTACCTATGGCGGAGGAACCAGAAGGAATTGCTCCAGGAAATGATATTAACCGGTATTGAAGCTATTATTATTAAGGTAAGTATTGTTAATTCCAGACATATTACAACTATGAGCTTCATTGCCTAAAACCGCATTAATATTTGCAATTTCTGGCGTACGAACTCGCAGAAGTTATAACAATATCGTTTACACATCATAAAAATTCCTGCAATTTATGTCGCCACGTATTGCAGAAGTGTATAAGTACACATGAGAACGAAACTTGTGACAATCAATGTAGTTTATTTGTTGATGTAAATAAAGAATCCATGTAGGTACTATCTTGTTTTTTTTTGTGCCATGAAGAATATGGATTGTGTTGCTCTCTGACAGAACTGTCCTTACTTGCAACAATTATCACGTAAAATAAAAAACAAAAGCGAAATTTTACTATACTAGTAAACAGACTTCTGTTACTTTGAAAAGGCAGAGGAAGCTTGTATGTAAATAAATATCGGATAACTAAATATTGATTTACATTGATAAATGTATCATCATGTCCTTAAATGAGAGTCCTCTCCAACTATGTAGATTGATAAGTTAATGCACATATTTACTTGTGTGATAATGGTTTATCATTGTATGCACTGGTGTGCATGACGCATAATGTTGTACTTCATAATATTGTGTTACGTCAATACCACGTATATATTTAAAACTGTTTTTTTTTATGTGAAGAGGATAAGGGTTCACGTGATGATAAGCAATCATTGCTGTCTGTGTACATCCGAGACAGACAGACTTATCTAAAGGATATATATATGAATGACGAAATCAGCTGGGACCAAACTTAACATTATCTTTATGTATACTTCTATATAAAGCTGAAGAGTTTGTTTGTTTGTTTGAACGCGCTAATCTCAGGAACTATTTACTGGTTCGCATTGAATAATTATTTTTGTGTTGGACTGCGACCAATAGGAGTGGAATTTATTATGTTGTCAACAGGTGGCAGCACTAGGACTGGATCCAAGGGTGCACCTTGGCATGAGCTTAAAGGACATCCAACCACACCTTCTAGTCATGCAGGAGAAGTACGGGTTGAACGTGTGCGGCGAGGGCGGGGAGTACGAGACCTTCACGCTGGACTGTCCGCTCTTCAAAAAACGTTTGGTTATGTAAGTTACTTATTTATTCAGGAAACCAACAAGCTCAAATTAGCACTTAATAATTCTGTTCATATTAAATAGTAAACCCTGTTTTTCTTAACTTGATCAATGTAGTAAACAATCTTAGCACGTCTTTTTAAAGAAAATAGGCAATTAAAATCATCATTCACACCCAAATAATAATAATATAGTTAGAAATTGCATTTTACACAACACTTTTATTATTCTGGCGATTTATCGATTTTACACATGGATAATGGAATAAAAAGACACGCTGAGATTGTTTACTACATTGGTCAAGTTAAGAAAAACAGGTTATACATAGTCCAATGGATTTTAAAGAGACATTTTGTATTTATAAACTAGACACTACCTGACGACGATTTTTGTAATATTTCTCAATAATTTTGCTACAAAATGGATTAAAGAATTTTTCAAATCTGATTAAGTTTTATCATTAGGGAGAGGGTGTAGTGGGAGGCCAGCAGTAGACTTCTTGTGGTAGAGATGATGATTAATAATGTTTTTTTTGTAGAGATGAGAAAGAGACGGTAATACATACAGAGGACCCAGTCGCACCTGTCGGGTACTTAAACTTGAAACTACACCTTGAGCCAAAGGAAAACTCAGATGAAATAAAACTACCTCCAAATATTAAAAGCTCATTAGATTTTATAAATGACCTGAGCGACAATGTGTTTAGCGATATAAGTGATATAGAACTGAGTGAGACAGAACTAGAGTCAATAGAGAAGTTAGAAAAAGAGGAGAAGAAGAAACAGAAAGAACTGAATCCATTGCTTACTTATTCTGGCGATGAAGCGACGGTTGACAAAGATGATAGTGAGAGTATAGACACGGAGGAAGGGTATAACTATGAGCCAGACGAGAGCCATAGACAAGCAATTGCTGACCATAGTTCTATACATGGGAATAGACATGGCTGGTATTTCATTGGCGGAATTGTCGGCGACGCGGCCGACACGGGCTTGGCGACAGAGGACGCCCTGAAAAAACTCATTAGTAGGTAAACTTGTGCAAAAGTATATTTATTATGATGCATGAATTGTATTTAATATTTGCGGCTCCATTCTCGTAACAAAAATCATTCAAATCTCGTATCAATCTTGAGTGAGATACACAGAGAATACAAAATAACTAACATACAAAAGGCTTCCCGAACTTCATCATATCAACCCATAATCAACCCACTGCTGGGATACGGGTCTCCTTTCAATCGAAGGTAATCTTAATTCCCGAACTTAGTTTGCCCGTATCTTTCGGGAGTTTGGTCGTGCATGCGTGACGCATAGTTTGGGAAACCTCTTACTAGTGTATATGTATTTATGTAACAAGGCGGCCTAATTGCTAAATTCAATATGACAAAGTAAACATAAGGTACGTTTCGGTCCGCGCGGGAAATTAAAATTTTTTGGGGGTTTTTACAAATTGCATCTCAATCATTGATAGAATTTTCGTGAAAATTGGTTTGGCGACAACAAATACAATATATATATACTGAATAATCATCATATAAATTATAAATATTGGCTCTTCTCATTATGAATGTGCATAATGCACGTTTATAGGGAAAAAGATACATCGTGGACATTCATAATAAGAAGAGCTAATATTTATAATTTATTTGATAATTATTCAGTAGATATATTGTATTTGTTATCGCCATATCTATTATCACGAAAATTCTATCAATGATTGAGATGAATTTTGTAAAAAAACCCCAAAAAATTGAATTTCCCGCGCGGACCGAAACGTACCACCTTAAACGACTATCAATTTTCAGATCTACTGGAAAGCGAGGATATGCAATTGACAAATGTATGTTCAGTGAATATATATATGCGGGATATGGATGAATATGCGGCTTTGAATGAAGTCTATCTAAGACATTTTAGCTTCCAAAACCCGCCAACCAGAGTCTGCGTGCAGTGTCCCCTGCCCAGCGACGTGGGACTCATTTTGGACGCTGTATGTTATATACTAAACTATAAACAGGAAAGATATTTTTGGTTGTCAAAGTAAAATATTTATACCCTAAAAGGCCTAATAATAAGCTTTTTCGAATCGTCACAATTTTTTTCTACCACCAGTTCAGACGGCAGATTTGTGCTAAGAAGAACTGGTAATAGATTTAGCATTTGCTCTTTTTAAATGGTACTAATAAGTTATGTGTACGTGTAAACTTCAAACCTACTAGACCGATTTCAAAAATTCTTTCACCGTTCGAAAGGTACATTACCCCCGGGTAACTATGGTTTTATTTAAAAAAAAATAAAAGCTTGTAAAAATAGGGATTATTAGTAAAATCCGTGCGAAGTCCGGTCCGCTAATTTCTAATAGGAAAACAATGATAGAGTAAAACACATATGAAATCATCAGCACCATAGTACCAAATATCAGCAGTAATATTATAAAGAGGCTAAGCAAATAAAAAGACGTTTTAAATATGTATAATGCTTATTTATATAAAGAGATAACGATATAAAACATTTCTAGGTACAAATACATTCACTTGAAATTAATTTTCATCACGCTGCTGTTGATACGATGGAACACTGCTAGTATTTGGGGCTTGGCCTATTTGAACTGTTTTAAATATAAAAATGCGCAACTTTAAATATATGTTTTTTGCAGGTAGCACACAAAACTGTACCTACCAGTAATGAGACTGACAGTAGCTCGAAGGAGCGAGTGACGATGCACGTGCAGGGTATATCGCATTGGGCCCCAGCCAACATTGGACCATATAGTCAAGCTATTAAGGTATATTATTCCACAATGAATATTCAAAATAGTTAAGACGATAAGATGTTGAAAACAGTCAAACAATTTTTTATTAATTAGCGTTAAAATCGTAAAAGTCTTGAATTAAATGTAAACTAAGCCTCATGTTTTGATCCTGCAAACAGGAGAGAATTTTTAAAGCATTCAATTAGCCGGATACATACCAGACGATCCAACGCGATCGGAAGAATCTCGATCCTATTTCGATCGCGATCGTCTGATGTGGATCCGGCTAATGGAATATCATCAATATTACTGCGTTCAAAGTTTGTAAACTTCGGCAGGTGGGAGAAGTGATCGGCACGTGCGGGCAGATCGCTTTGGTGCCGGGCAGCATGGTGCTGGCGGGCGGCGGCGCGCGAAGGCAGTGCGCGCTCGCGCTGCGGCACTTGGCTCGCGTGATTCGCGCCGCGCATGCTCGCGCGCACGTCCGCAGCGTGGTGCAGTGCGTGTGCTACGTGACTTCTGGCGCGAGCGTGGCAGAGGCTCGCCGGCAACTGGAGCGGCGCACGGCGGGCGCCATCGCGCAGTACGCGGTGGTGCAGGCGCTGCCGAGGCGCGCCGCGCTGGAGTGGCACGCCTGGGCGCACACCGACAACAACAGATTCGACTGTACGTATCAGTATCAACTCACACACACTATTCAGTTCGTTCACACGTTGCTTCAATGTCATATAATAATATTAAGTCCAGAGCAAAGATGATATTTAAGTATCAGAAATCAGCAAAATCTCATTTTTTTTAAAACAAGTAATAAAATTGTATACTAACTGATATTAAAACAATAACTGTGGTAAGTGATTGTAAAATTACATGAGAAATAGATAAATTTTGAACCGTAAGTACAGTAACACACTTAAAAACGCGAATGAAGCGCTTTTCGGAAGCTCAACACAACTAACACGACGAAGGTACACTGCGCACGACACTCATTTGGGCAAAAGTACAAACACATTTTATTGATATTTCAGATGAAGAGACTGGTTGTAATGTAGGAGAGTACAAAGTAGCAATCACCAGACGGTGGAACTATGAGAACACAGTCGCCGCGTTTGTTTGCTACGTAGCTACGGGTAAGAATATATTTTTCACTTTTCATGCTCAGAAAATGCTTATTTGCGCAGGATATAGGCTGCACAAAATCGAATTTTGTGCACAAGGGCAAAAACGTATCTACTCAAATGTATCTATATTAAGGCAAAGGAAATGAGCCATACAGCCAAAAACAATAAAAAGTTCATAGATAGAATTTGTTACGTTATAATATTTACTTTAATTTATTTGCCTTATGTGTTTTTTAAGTCATAAAAGATATTAAAATTTAAATTAAAGTACGGTAGGTTATTTAATGAATTTAAGAAAATTATTTTATTTCAAAATTAATTTAATAGTAGGCTGTATAGGTCTGTAGCCCAAGCCTAATTTCATTGCCGTAACATATTTTTAAAAAAATAGCGGCGGGAAACAGGTCTTGTTTTTTCGTGTGTTTATTTATTTATTTCCTCGCAATCGAAGTGAAAAGCAGAGTTTATAACTCGTCCACAAAACCATTTCTATCCTCGACATTACTATCGATTCGTTTTGTGCACTTGTTGTAAAAGTGAGTCGACTATTTCTTTGTAACAGCAGTGGGACACAACTTTTTCTGATTGATCTATAATATTATAGGGTCGTCGTCGTCGTCCTGCCGGCTGTCGTTCCCCGACGAGCAGGCGTGCCGCTCGCACGTGTCCCTGGCGCGCGCCATGAGCCTGCCCGAAGTGCGGCAAGTGCTGCAGTACGCGCTGCACAAGCTGCTCGGCTCTTCAGAGCGGCGGGACGAGCCCCGCGCCGCCCTGAAGATCCGCGTCTTCTACCAGGAGTGGAGCGCGCCCTTGCCGGCGCTGCTGCTGGAGGCGGCGTCGCAGGCGCTGGCGCCCGCCGCCGCCGCCGTCACGCTCGTGCCGGTGGTGGCCCTGCACAACGCGTTCACCTTCCTCTCCGTCAGCGGACTGCGTTTAGACGAGTGACAGGTATACTTTCTTTCTATACAATTAACCCTTGCCATGCGACATAATTTCTTTGTCGCTATTTGTGTACTGAGGCTGTATACGGTCTCCTTTTTAATCTCGTGGTATACTTTCTATCTATCCGTGCATCCAAACCGCAGTTAATTTTGTGGAGCAATACGGTAACATTTTTCTACTTTTGCCAGTTTGTTTTTTGTTATCTAATGTTGCCCACTAATGAAAACGGAAACGTTGATCTACAAAAAGTAACTGCGGTGTGGTACAGTATACAATAATACAATTAACCCTTTCCATGCGGCATAATTGCCGAGTCGATATTTGTGTACTGCAGCCGTATTCTCTAAGCATCATTTGTTAACTTCAAAGCGAAAAGATGCCTAAATTGCCTATTGATACTTAGAGAATATGGCTGCTGAGGTCTGTGTACCAGCGGCTGTTTACTCGTAACAAAAATCGATCAAATCTCGTGTCAATCTCAATCGCTCTCTCATACAAAATAGGAGTTGTTTTCACGAGATTTGAACGACTTTTGTTATGAGAATTGGGGGGCTGGTCTCTTTGTCTACGGTAAACGAATAATAAGAGAGAGATTTTATGAAGACGTGTTTATATGCCCATCGTAGGAGTAAAGGTTTCAGTTAGACGTGATAACACGCCAGCATGGAAAGGGTTAATCAACTATTTCTTAAATTTTCTTGATCAATATAATTCATGATATATTTTTAAAACTAGTAACATACTTATGTAGTGTATTGCGGCATTTGACACATCGTAACACTTTCCAGCACCAATAAATTCCCTTCACATTAGCGTTCGTCCGGCGTCAACATTTAATCAACAGCACCGACGTCGAGTCAACGCGGCACATACGTCCCGTCGACTAGACGTCATATGTATATAGTGACGATGAGTCTCAAAATATAGTACGTTTCAGAGGCTCTGAACTTTCGGGTAAACAAACAATGTTCAATCAAAAAAAAGAACCTTACCGCTCAGATTTTTCAATAATATGACGTGTACAAATAACTTAATCATTCATGCACATGAAAAACACAAATTTCACTAAAATAACCCATTTTTAAACACTTTTTACAATATTTTTCGAAACCTCGGAAACATGACCTCACAAAAAAAATGCCATGACGTCTATTTTGACATTTCACAGTAATTCACAGATCTGTATTGTCGTTGGATTTTAGTGATGCGACACATAAACGTAAATTCGAATTGAATGAATATCAGCGATTTGAACCTATATAAATTTAAATATTTCAAAAATGTGATTTGCTCACAGACATAACAGACAAAACATTCCATATCAGAAATCGTAACATAAACGCACACTATTAAAATGTCAATCACAGACACAAATGGGTACTTTTGTACTGCTTGTTTGGCTGCTTTTGTACGAAGAGTTTTTAAAATGTATTACACAGCCACTTTACACCCATATTTTTGTCTATTTGATATTAGATTCACTAAAAAATCCGCCATCTTCCGTTTACTTTTACGTATGATACAAATTCCGTATACCAAAACAGGGCACGGCTGTCAAATTGTGCAAGTGTGCGTTAGTATTGCTATTGAAGAAAGAAAAGAAAGAAAGAAAATTACGTTTATCTAATTTGATTTTCTTTCGATTTATTCATTCTTTCGATGCCCATCCCTATCAATTTTTAAAAAATACTTAAATTAAATTGTCTTTGGTTCCGTTTGTTTACCCGAAAATTCTTAGCCTCTGAAACGTACTTTACATATAAATTTTTGAGACCTATTTTGTTTTTTACACGATTACACATAACGCCGCGTCAACACCCATCTAACGCCCCGTTGCGTCGCCCGACAAACGCCAATGTGTAAAGGCTCTTACCGTTGAAAGAAAGCGCAGCGCCACAGCATAAGTATGCGTCTAGCATTAGCTGTGCCTTGTTGTGTAAATGTGGCATTTGTTTGTCCCCAGGTTTCCCCCTCATAAAGAAATACAGATGCTTTATTGCCGGTTTATAAAATATATTTGCTGAATATTTTCAGTGTTTATAAAATTTTGTTATTATGCTACCGAGTTTACCATACTATTAAGTCAAATTATATAAATTATTTTTTATTGCACAATTGTGTTTCATTCATATTTTGAAATGAAAAACATCGTTCAAATTAAATTTATTTTATTTTTTTACAAAATTGACCGAACAGTGCGAGATTTCTAGAACGTTTACACTTGCATTAAGTAGACATAAAGTTATCATTATTCTCTTACAATAAGTCTTAATATTCCACCTGTGTCGACAAAGCAATGCGGGCGCGGCGTGCGTGCCCGATCGTGCACGCCGTATAAAAGTTATAACATGATTTGACCAATTATAAATCTGCTGACATAAAATTTTATCTTAAAATTGTCACTAAGTAAATTATGATTAATATAACCAAAGCATAATTATAAACTAAACACGATACAGTACAAGTAGTCAGTATTCGATGCCGCGCGTCGCGAACTCGCCGCCGGAAGCGGCCGCGGCCCAACAACCTATCGTAACACAGTATAATAAATAAATAATTTTCTCATGAAATAAACATAATTATACTCTGAGTTAAATAATTTATTTGATCTTTCTATAATAAATCTATATTCATTGGGACCGATGCGCTTTCCAGAACGGCTGTGGTTCAGTTAGGGCGAGGGAAGCCATGTGTTTTGTACTTTGAAATTAAGTAAAAAGTATTTTGAGAGAGAGAGAGGAGCTGCTGAATTTCATTCATACAAATTAAACTAAACAAAACCTTAACGTAATCTATAGAGTAATTAATTAATCAACAGTGTATAAATCGTACGGTGTAGAAGAACGCTTGCAACGTACACCATCATAAGTAAATCGATGCGCCACCCCCCGGCGCTGCCCGGATCGGACGGGGCGAGGCCGACGGGTTGTATACTGGTGTATCCATTTATAGTACAACTAAAATAAATACCTTAAAAAGCAAAAATTAACAATAATCTAAAATTAATCTATACTGAAAACAAAATGCGCACTGCTATGAAACATTGTACCGAAGACGGTGAAACAACAGTGACGACAACTTCCCAAACTAGAAAATGCAACAGAAGGCAGATAACCAACGCAACTCCACTTCCAAATGATTCGCAGGCGTCGCGGGGTAAAGCAGCGACAAACGGACGCCGACGGCGAGTCCACTCGCACGACGCGCCTCACTCGCAAACGATAATCAACTGCGTACGCTTACACGATACATGATTTGTCTTAGAAAACAAAACTATTAATATTAAAAACAGTACGAATTGCCCAGCTACCCATATAGTGAAGTTAGTATAAGTTACTGTACAGTTTACACGCTCGTGACTCTACAGCTATGTTCCATGCGCCACTCGGGCCGCTACGTCCACTAGGGTTATAATAATATACATAATGGGCCCCGGCGCGAACGAAACGCGGAGGACGCTACGAAAATAAGAGACAATACAACTAGTATCTCCTCACTATCCGATAACTTATTACGTAGCCTACGGTTAATCGTTATATTAATCAGATTTATGCAACAGTTTACCTTACAACCGTATTACCGAAGCGAATAAGAGTTACATTTATATCTAGAAGTAACAGCTAGGCGTATAATACACAGTCCGCGCGTCAGTCGGCCGCGGCGCCGTCGAGCGGGTCGGAGGCGTCGGCGTCGGCCTCTGCGTCGGCGTCGTCCGACGCGTCGGCCTCGTCGGCGCCGTCCTTGCGCAGGCGGCTCGCCAAGTACTGCCGGTGCGCGTACTTGTTGAAGCGCCGCTTGGCCATGAACAGCGTGGCGATGGTGCGCGGCGCCAGGCGCACGGCGGCGGCGCGCGACGTGATGCCGCCGCGCCGGCACTCGCCGCACGTGTAGTCCAGCACGTTCAGCAGGGACACCGACTGCCTAACGCAATCTGCAACAAACGCCAACCGAACGCCGGTTAACATCGCACCAACGCGCCAACATAGATGCGCATGCACAGTCGTTCACGTTCGCGTCATGCCAGCCTATGTCAAATGTGGCCGATCGTAGACTCGTCGACAGTGGATCGACTAAATTATTTATTTCTTGCAATACACACGTATATCATAAATAGAGGAAATTATAAGTGAAATACATGGCAAGGGGGCGTGATCCTTCACGATTTGCCCAAGAAATCCTATCAAAATCGTACTATAATACAAATTATATTTATACACATTTATGAGTATAAGTTCGTGTATTACAAGAAATATAACAATCCGTCATCAATCGTAAGCCAGTTACATGCGGAATTTTGTTAAATTATTGATCATCATTATTATAGTTTTTTAACCGCCACGTTCTTATAATGTTCAATCCACGATTTATAATGTTTCCCTAATGTCACCATACATTTCATACTCCAAGGAACTCGCCAGGCGTATCATGAAAATCATGTCGACTCACTAGGCGAGTCGATGGTGGTGTGATGTGCTAAACAGAAGACAAAATTTCAAATATCATAATCAGAAATTTAGTGCCCATATCATCATCATCTCAGTCACAAGAAATCCACTGCTGGATATAGGCCTCCCCCTTCCGCTTCCAGTATGACCGGTTGACAGCGGTCTGCATCCAGCGACTTCTTGCGCCTTTCCTTAGGCCGTCGTTAGGAAGCCGTCCTACGCTGTGCTTTTCAGTACGTGAATGCCATTCCAGAATCTTCCTGCCCCACCTCAGCCCTTTAGTATATAAAGAGGGCTATTTTTTGTCTTTATATGAACGTGGCGCTCAAAAAATAGTTCAAGGTTGATTACAGACTTCGATCAATGGCTAAATGTCCTGTCCTAATATTTATTTTGATAGCCAAATTCACATCTGAAATCATAGAGCCAAACTGAAATGAGCATAAATATATTTTCCATATTATAGCTATTTATTTGCCAATTAAGAAATGTCAAATGCATACTAGAACTTTCAATAAACTGCCAGTCAGTCGATAACTAAGTCTTTCTCACAAGGTTTCAGATGTAAAAGTGGTTACTAAATCTAGTGAATATAATACAAGACAGCATGGCTCTATGTGACGACCAATGTCCCACTACAACACAATAACACCTTATTATACCAACAAGGCAATCATTCATTCGCAGTCATAAATAATATCACAATACCACATCTAATATCGATAAATGCACGACACGCAGTATTTCACCTAACTATATGTCAACCCTGACCGCTGTATTCTCGTAACAAAGATTGCTAAAACCTCGTATCAATGTCAAGCGCTGTCTCACTCATACGAAATAGGATATGAGCGGGGTAGCGCGTGAGTTTGAGACGAGATTAAAACTGTGTTACAAGAATAGACACGTTGATCTCATGTCATGAAAAACACTCAAAGCTCAATGGTAACAAAAAGCGAAACGGATCGAAGATGTTTTATCTCAGTTCTAAACTACTCGGGAAACTGGCGTGGGCGAAGTTAAACGAAGTTACAAGACATACAAAAAGTAAGGCGAAGAGCACTCGTCGCACTCTGGTATTCACCAAGGCAAAGGGCCCTCTCGTGTTCGCCTAACCTCGGTCAACTCCAGTAGTGTAGAGTCGAGGATTACAAACCACCAATAGCATAGGTATCACTAATTCTGACATTCCATTCAAAATAACGATATCCTATTGGTTAAAAAAACATCTGCGCTCCGCCCATCTCCACTTCGGTCAACAGAGGATCTTTATTTCCATGAATTAAAGTTCATATTCGCATAACAACAGTCACACTTTAAAATTCAGTTCAATGAAGTTAAGACTGTGAAGTCACCAGTCTAACTTTATCGTTTGAATAGTAAAGATTAAAATTTATTTGCGTTCTTGAGATGATCTCATAAGTGTCAACGCAAAACGGAAAACCAATCATTTTTCTAGTAGAATGTGCATTCAAATATAGACTTTGCAATATAGACATAAGAACAGCAATCCTTGAAACTTTATATGAATAAATTGATGCATAATTCGGCAATTGTATAAATAAACTATACAATTGACGATATTTAAATTAAAAGAAATGATATACATTTTCAACATTGATATTGGAAAGAAAATGAAGTCATGGAAAAACTACATTTATGTATTGGTTCGTTTTTGCAACACGTTATCCATTTCAGAAATATGCTTGAATTTTTCATCAAATAATTTGTGCGAACACACCAAGCGTGTCGTGAAAATTAGCCGCATACGATGTGATATTTCAGAACACACCTATTGTGTCATTAGCAAAATCTCTTCGTCGCGTGTTACATTTTAATGTTATTAAATAATGGCAATACTTGATCAGTTTTCGTTGAGCGTAAACATGGCAATTCATATACGTCATGCGTCATTTACACGATCTATAACACATCTAACAGATATAAGCTTCCTATCTTGATATATCATTCAATTCACATACATTCGATTCGGAAACAGGGTATGCACGATAGGAAGCGCAAACAGAATGAAGCCGGGGTAATGCTTAACATATAGACACTATGATAATGAAGTATGGTAACATGCGCTGGTAATGAGCGAACGGGCAAAGCCGGAAATGTGAGAATTACATTTCTTATTTAACTTATATTTGTTAACATGCTGTATAGTGAATAAAAAAGGCACTCTCACGATAATCCAAAGCATTTAGTGTTGGATCTGAAATTAAGATATACTGTTTCGTTTTATTAATATTTTTTACAAATTTTAATATCGTAATAAGCTATTATATTTAATAACGCGACCTAATTGCAGATCCAACGAGGCGAAATGAGGAAAAAATGTGGCTATGAAACCGATCACTAACAATGTTTTGTATAAAACTTTATTTTCAGTGATAGGTTTTTCAGCAAGCCGCTAGCTCCCGACTAGAGTTTAGAGCTTTTTGAATGAGCAGACATAACTTTAGTCTTTTTAGGACACAATAGGGCCGACATACACGGACTGTTTGAGGTAGTAAGTCGTGCGGTCATCTGTCTACTATGACTGCAAGAGCGTCAATTTTAAACCCTACGTCCCACCAGCGGCTTGCGTTAGCCTTAAAAGCTTGCGCATAACTCAAATCGTCACGTCTCATACGCCATCTTAGAGCACGCAACTCGAATCAAGACTAGAGGAGGACGGGGAGGATTCGGGATGGAGAGTGAGGGAGTTAGCTCTACTCCGTGGCATGACGTACCTTGATGCAGTTGCCTATCGCAGAGCTTACATATGACGAGCTGCATGGTCCCCTTGGGCCCGATGAAGGAGCGGTCGCAGAGGGGGCAGTAGCGACCGATGCGGTACGCCCTACGCACGCACACACACATACGGACCGTACGCGCAAGCACCGGAACACAGAAACACGCCATTAGTATCATACGAGGCCGTCGTACGAGCACCACGGTATGGATTAGTCGTTTACCACTTCTCTTTGAGGCTCATTGTGTGGGTTGAGTTTCTATGGTATATGATCTTGTAATTCACAAGTGAGATTTTTTTTGGTAAACTTTTATATAGTGGACTGGTTGTAAATTGCAAGAACTATACTTGTGTGAAAATGAAGTAACAGAAACAATGCACTAACTCATGTTGTAAGGGTAGTAATAGATGGAGTGATGTCTTCTGATTCTGATTCTTTTATAGAAATAAATCACAGAGATATAAGCAGGAAAAAAAATTAACTAATGGATATTGTACTGTAAAATGTGGATGTCTCTATGTTAACTTGTCAATTTGTGGTTACTTTCGTCTTTTAAAAAATATTTTATTTGTATTGTATCAATGTAGTATGTATAAATGAAAGAAAGGTAAGATTTGGTGTTGCAACAACATAAATTATTTAAATAAAAACATAAAGTTTAATAAATCAATCAAATGATTCTCAATAAAATAAAACAGTTTCTACAAAAAAGAAAAGAAAGAATTTTGTTATACTAAACTTGTAAACTAAATTTTGATATGATTGTCGAGTTTATGTGTTGAGCCCAAAGAAGAGTAGTAAAACACAATGAAAATTAGTGAACGCAAATGGACATCTGTCGCTCTACGCCCGGGTTAGTCGTTGTTACAGGTGGGGTGATGAGTTAGTTAACCTGGGTGGAGTGAACACCGGTGATATACTGAGGCAGTCCGGTGTACCCAACAAAAAGCAAAGTATTCAAGAAAGTATAAAAAAAACTATCTTATTGCATCGAAAGTTTTACCAACAATAAAATTTAATGGAACAGTAAAGTTGGTCAACGCTAATAGCTATTTCGACATTTGACTTTTGAAAGAGAAATTTTTTTTTGTACAAAAAAATATATGACTCACTTTGCTGTTCTGTTAAAATGAAGATTGTTTGCTCATTAATAAAAAGAAATAACTTTATGATCATAGCAATAACGTAATGAACAAACAGCCATCACATATAGAACGGACTAATAAAAACTTATAATAGGGAATGTTGCATGCATCTTATTTATACGGGGATGTGCTGAGTAAGAACGCTGCGTTGGGGCATAGAGAAAACATTCTGCGGGGACCAAAATGCTACGAGGTACCAGAGAAGCGGATGTCGAAGTGAAGGCACACGTCCAGACAAATGAGACAGCTCGTGTTAGTTCCACATCAAACACGCAATGAGATGACGTGAGTACACAGTGGGTACGGTTTAAAAATACGTGTACGCATTCACTTTAGAATTACGTTTATTTACTTGAGGTCATGTGACCGATGTTCAAATAATACGGCATTGATGTCAAAAGACATCTGCCGTATCGTTTCGTGTGTATTATTTTTGTATTTAAAATAATATTTTTGTTTCTTATATAAAATTTTATGTTGTGCTTATGTATTGGAAATATAATTATTTACAATATGTAACAATTCACAATATTGTACACATTTTAAACCATACCCAGAAACTACCAAGACCAAAATTACTTATACAAATGACACATAAATCATTGAATAGACTTTTAAAAGTTTGTACTTTTCTTCTGCGTCCATCGCTATACATTCTTCTCGGAATGGAACTAAACGTGTTCACGTTTTCACGTTGCCTCTCTTGCTTTTACTTGAAAACAATGGAATAAATTTAATCTCTTTAAAACCTAATTTTCACTTCGATAATATCCATTTAATCTATACTCATTTACACACATAATATCATATCTTCACTATTGGTTAGGGCAAGTGTCGCGTTTCAAGTGTATTAGTAGACACATACCATTTACCGACATTTCAGTGAAGAAAGTGTAAAGAAGGCACAAGGTAACAAAAATATTTTTACTTCGAAAACAGGGAACAATCAGGATATCACATCCTCAGCTTGCATAATATGGGTTTATCTAGAAATATTCCAAAACTATTCGACTGTCATTTACACGTAAATTGTAATAATTTTTATCCTGCATTTAGAACAGGCTGCACGTAAATTGCGTGCACAAATGCGTACAGCACGCAGTCCATAATTGATTTGGTTTTTGAGCAAACTTGGCAAGTTTTTACTTCAGATTTGACGCCGAGACAGCTAAATAGTACAATAAGCGCTTTCACTTGATGTATAAGTGCAATAAGTGCTCGCCATTTTTTAAAATCCTCATTCAAATTAGAAATATCTTTTTTTGTAAACAACAGTAAAATAGTTTGAGATTATATTAACTTAAAGAAAGCCGTATGAAAAGTCAACTTTGGGACAGTACTTATAAAATGTTTATAATAATCCTGTGTTATCTATATATTACAAATTTGATTAGCAACTAAAAAACAAAACAATTTTCAGTTGCATAAATAATATTTTTTTAAGTAATACAACTTCGCTGGTTGCACAAATTTTGTAAATATTTAAAGGTGGCAATTACATCATTTATTCATAATTATATCTATGTGATATTTTCACGTAAAATGACGACCATCCATCATCATTTTTATGCCCGTTATAAAAAGTAAAGCAGCGCAAAAATTGCCATGTGCGTACAGCTAACACATAAGTTTATCTTTGGAACTTATGTTATTTACGCATCAAAAATATTTAAAATTTATTTAAAATTTAAAATTTTGAACGTAGCCGGGTTGAAGTTTAGGAATAATAACCAGCGACTTCTTTTATTTATTGACATAATGAATGGATTAATTTTTTTATATTATTTCTTATGAAATTAAAAAAATCCAATTGTTTCCAGGCTACGCCCTATAATAAAATTATTAGTGTACTGTCCAAAAGTCTATATACAAATAATTTTTAACATTATATTATTTAAAAGATCCTACAGAGAACAAATCGACTTTTCACGCGGCTTGTAATGTTAATAAATCTAATTGGGTAAATACGAAACAGATTTCAAAATATTTTAATCAAATAGATATGTTATTTACTTAAATATTAAAGTTTTATATTATGTTCAAAATCTCATTGAAATATATTTCGTTGTATGTTATATTTTTTTAAACTCTTCGAGCTGCTGCAGGATGGAAAGAGGAACAAGATTTTGTAGAAGTATTTTCTTCATAAATATTGAACTTATATTTTATTAACTGTGTATTGTCTGAATCTCATTTCTTGCCTTCGACAGCTCTATGACGCCGGAACCCAATATGCGATCTCAAACCTCTATCGATGATTGATAGTTTACTTCAATGCGTTATAAATATAATGCATTGATTGGTTCTAAAGACGCGTGATGTGACTTTCAATAGATCACATATTGTTTTCGGGCGTAAGTGGAATAATGTAGAGCTTGTAGAGTATGGTTGTGGACTGACCTGGCACAGGGTGTGCAGAGCGAGTGTGAGTAGACCTTGTGTCCGCCAGGGCCGCGCTTGGTCTGGTGGTGCCACTGCGCCGCGCCCGGCGTGGGGGCGGTCACGGAGCCCTGGGGGGGCACGGAGCCCTGGGGGGCGCCCTGGGGGGGCACGGCGCCCGAGAAGGAGCCCGTGGCCCCCGCGGGCCCTTGGGGCTCGCGCGCGCCGCACGACTTGCAGATGGCGCACGACACGCAGTGCCACCGCCCTGGAACCGTACACGCGCACCATTACACAGGGGTCGTATTCAATGTTCAATGAAGAGGACGAAGCAACATACCGGCGGGCACCTTGTCCAGTCCGACGCAGTAGATGTGGAAGCCGCGGTCGCACAGGTCGCAGAAGAGCATCTTGTCGGGATGGTGCGCGCCCTGGCAGGCGCCGCAGCTCTTGCACTCGGCGCACGTCCAGGCGTACTCGCGGCACTTGCGGATCGTGTCCGCGCCCAGAGACACGCAGCCCGGGTGCACTGACAAACATAACGAAAAACTATATTTATTTTCTCATTAAAAACCATACAGTCATATCTTGGTCTGTAGTTTTTTATATTTTTTGAATTACAGTTAGGGTATGAAAATGATTCCTGTCACTTAAAAACATCAACAATATGAGGCGCTACCAATGCATTAATTGCTACAAGGAACAAGAAACAAGTCTTTCCTCTGTATAATGTGTGCAGAAAACTCACGCTTGGCGTTGCAGTTGGCGCAGACGAGGAACCTCTCGTGCGTGTACTTGCGGTTGGCCTCGAGCCGCAGCTTGCAGGCGCGGCACGTGTCCACTGTCTCGCTCTCTTCTTTCTCCTTCTCCTCTCTCTTGCTCGAGGAAGCTTCCGTCTGGCTGCTCCGTTTCGTTTTTGTCAATCTCTTTCTCTGTAACGTACATTTTAGATTCAAAACTTTTATTCAGATAATAGGTTTGTACAAACACGTTCTCTTGTCAGAGTACATAAAGTAATAAACGATTTATGAAAATTAATGTTTTTTTTTTTTTTTTTTTATACTACACAGGTGGCAAACAAGCACATATGTACTCTATAAACTACTACCATTTCGGAAATTTGTACATACATTCCAACGCAGTGTTTATAGTAAGGCCAAAATAATACGATACTTCATCATCAACGTTGCTTTTTTTTTTTTTTCGTTTGACAATCTGTCTTCAGACGAATATTCAAGTAATGGTTGTGTACGTAATTCAATGTCAACTCAGTATTCGTATAAGGCAGTTTACCTTGTGGGCGTGCGGCGCCAAGTCCTGGCTGGAGTCGGAGCGCGAGCCCCAGTCGGGCTCCGAGTCCGAGCTGCAGGGCGCGGGCGCCAGGGCGGGCGGCGCCGCCAGCGCCGTGTTCAGGGGGAAGTACCTGTACAACCATTTTGTTACTTCTTTCTTTCTTTCAAAATGCTTATTGTATGAAAATGGTTTGAGCACTCACCGCAGCTGCTGCGGCGTGTAAGTCCTGTAGACGTGGTGGTACTGTCCCGGCAGCAGAGCGTGCGGATAGAAGCCAGCGGGCGGGCGCACGTGCTCGGGCGGCGCGGCGGGCGGCGCGTGCAGCGGCGGCGCGGGCGGCGCGGGCGGCGTGCGGCGCTGCACCGTCAGCGTCTGCAGGTCGGCGCAGGCCGGCCGCCGCAGCGCGTTCATGCGCGAGTTCCACTCGCTGGCCGACGCGATGGCTGCCAACGCCATGTCCTGTAACGAACAGCACATACTTTTACTTGTTGAAAACCATAATCATTTTGATATTCAGAACATCCTTCTAAATAAATTCTAACATAGGCTATATTATAATAATTAAACAAAATAGGGATCCTTAGTAAAACCCGATACCCTTATACGAAACATAAAACAAAAATAATCACCTGTCTGGTCTTCTCCGGGTCGACTTTGGGTTGTTCGGGTTTCCCGTCGGCCTTTTCCGCTTTGACTTCGGGTTTCTCTTCGGCCTTGACTTCGTCGTCGGGCTCCTGCAGCTGCCTCACGCGCTGGTGCGCGCGGTACTCCTCGTATTTGTGCGGGTAGTCCGACAACATTATGTCTAGGACTTCGCTGGCGTCCACTGCCGTTATGCCTGGAAAATGTTCAAGTTAAGTTTACGTTAAGAATATTGTGTATCAGTTTATAATAAAATGTATTTTTGATTTATATATTACTAGCTGTTACCCGCGGCTCCGCCCGCGTGGTCAAGGGAAAATGCCAATATATTTTCCCATGGGAATCTCTTTACCCCGTGGGAAAAAAGTAGCCCTGTCACTCTCCAGACTATAAACTATCCCCAATAAAAAATTAATTTCAATCCGTTCATTACTTTCGACGTAAAGGAAGGACAAACAAACACACTTTCACATTTATAATATTAGTATGGAAGTATGGATATGGATGTACTTCATTTCCGATTAAATTAGTTGTGAGTTGGAATACAGTTGCAGTTTCTCTTCTTGTCTGTCTGTCTGTACGCGTACATCTTCGGAGTTCTTATTCATATTTCATTTAAATCGAACCAAGAAGAAAAGTTATCTTCGTTTACGTGTACAAAGTGGTCCGACGTAATGAAAATTAAGTTCCACAAAACTTCACTAGATGTCACTGGCTCAGAATTATTCGTCGATACAGCACAGCTAGTGAATAAATAAAGTGAAAATAAGTACCGAGGTCGCACAGCGCTTCCGAGACGAGTCCTTTAGCCAAGACGTGTTCCCTTTCCTTTCCGCTGACGCTGCGCCTCTTCAGCTCCGGGTAGCGGCGCTTGAAGCTCTTCACCCCCAGGAACATGGCCACCTGCTCCTGGATCATCATCACCTGCTCCTCGCCCTTGCCCAAAGGCCACTTGTACTCCTTCACGTCGGCCGCCGTCCAAACTTTGCTGCTGCAATTACAAAAATAATAATATTCAAATAAAATAAAAATTGTTTAATTAAGATGATTCAAATCCATATTTAAAAATTTACAATTGAGTGTGTCAATTAAAATTAAAATTAAATTAAAAATTATTATTAACTACACAATAGTTCATCAAAATTAAATTAAAATACTATGAATAATTATTACTTTAAAAAAAAAAAACATTAAAGGAATTTACACAGATCCCCCTCCTTACCAGTGACACCCACAGTCCTCACTGTGGGTGTCACTGGTAATCGTCAGCCAATGTTTTGATTATGCTATTGTGACTGTCGTTGCATTTTACATTTTATATAACACACAAGCAGCTGTTGCTACAAACATCACACATTTCATTCAATCTAAACCCATACAAATTATATACATATTTATTTCTATTCATAAACCTTTCTCAAGAACCACTATCCGTTGGTGAAATGAAAACCTCATGAAATCGATTCAGTAGTTTCTAAGTTTATCGCAGACAGACAGACGCCTCTGATGACTTTGTTTTCTTAATATGTAAAGATTACAAATCTAAAGGAATTTTAATTGTTCCTACAAAGAAAGTTCCTACATCTTTCTGATTAAATAGTGAATGCGAATGTGAGTTTTGAACTTCAAGAACCGACACTCTGGTACAAAAATGTTAAGCCTAGTTAATATTGGCATGTAGTAAAATTCAGGGATCATGATATGACAATGTATATCAAAAGAACTTGTAGTAAAAGAGTAATTGAAATTTATATGAAAGCTTACCTATCAAACAAATCTGCGAATTTGGACTTCTTCAGTTTACTGCTTTCGTTCGTGGAGCTTTTCACGGAACTTTGAGAATCTTCGTCGAGTAAATGCGAGGGCCTGATAAAAATAAACAAAATGAAATTTATTTAACCGCTTCATAATAATAGACATCTAATTCTATAGCATTTATCTAAGATATAAAATATAATAAGCTATACATTCGGACTGGTCCATTGCTTAGACATTACGATAATGTTTACAATTTATAATTTGTGTGGGATTCGTGATCAAGTGTGGCACTCACTTGGCGTGCGTGGCGTTGTCGTCCATCATGCATGTCTCCTCCTCGAAGAGCTGCACCGTCGTAGTGGCGGGGCCGCACACGCGCCCGTAGATGCCCAGCGTCTCCTGCAACGAGCGCGCGTTAGAGCCGACTAGCGAAAGACCGGAATCGGGAAGCAAGGTGCGGGGGGTTACCTTCATGTACATAGCGCCCCGGCCGCCGCCCCGGCCGCGCCCCCGGCCCCGGCCTCGGCCTCTGCCGCGGGCGCCTCGGCCGCGGCCGCGCCAGTCGCCCGGCGCCTGCGGCCGACTCATGTCGTCCAGCTGCACCGACTCGATCACCACCGCCGGCTCCTGGCGCTCGCCGAACAGCTTGAGATCCGACGAGGAGCTGCGTCGCCGACTCGACAGCGGCGTCGAGCAGGACGACGGCATCTTGTCCAGCGCCTCCGTCATGCGGGGCAGCTTCACGCGCGAGCTGGTCGGGTCCAGCTCGTCGGGCGAGCGGGGCGGCGAGGGCGGCGGCGCGGGCGAGGGGCGGCGCGCGCCCCGGCCTCTGCCGCGGCCGCGCGGCTTCGCGATTATCGCCGGCCGATCCCTGAAAAATAGATTCGCTGTCATTCTACCTTTTATAGGAATAAATAAGCATTTGTGCTTTTAAAATAATAGTTATCCATAACAGGTCCCTCTCTCTGTCATCTGCGTCTGTGTTATAACAAATAATAACACAACAGAAAGAAGGTAATATAGTATATGGACAAGTACCTGTATAGTCGCAGCGATCGCTGCGGGCGCTCGTCGAGCGCGGGCACGGGCAGCGCGACGGGCTTGGGCGGCTCGGACAGCGGCAGCTTGCGCGGCCGCCCGCGCTTCTTGGGCTGCGGCGTCGACTCCGGCTTCGGCGCCAGGCTGTCGTTGGTGCCGTCCGACGCCGTCTTCGAGTCCACCTCCAGCGGGTCCTGCGACACTTCGTCCACGCCGATGCTCAAGTCGCGGAACTCGCAGTTCTCACTGATCATCATCTCCTGCACTTCCGGTCGACAGTTCTCTACCCTCACGATCTCCACTGTGTCGCTCGCCGACGAAATGTTGGAGTCCACTTCTGACGTCCCTGTTTGACTTTTGTCTGAGTAGTTTATGTCGTTTAAAGCTTGAGCTTGCATTTGTTTAGCTTGCAAGTTCGACAAGATATTGTGCAGTTTTGAGTTGCCGTTTTTTGAACAATTCTCATTATTTAATAATGTGTGGTTGACGGTTTTTACTTGTTTATCTACAGGTTTGGCAACTGGTGATGTCTGAGAGCATTTAGCGATGACCGGTGTTACGGTGAGAGACTTATTTGATAAAAGTTGTCCAAGTTTTAATCTTTTGGACTCGAGATTGGAAAGTTCCACCTCCTTGGTGGGAGGCGGACTGGTATCCCCTGTGGACGGTCGTTTCGCCGTGTTTCGCTTTACTGCAGGAGGCGTTTCAGTTTCAACAACCCTTGAACTCCTTAATCTCTTGCCCATAATAACGGTTGGACTCACAGCTGTTTGCTTTCTTCTACTATTCAATAAGTTCTTTTTTGGACTTTGTTTATCATTTACTAAAATTTCTTGAGTATTATCAGATAAATAAGTTGACTGCTGAAGTAAATCTGGCTTGCTGATTTCTTCAGTAATAATTTTTGCAGAAGGACCATGATCAGTCTTATTTATTTTTAATATTATTCTTGGAGAATCTTGCCCTGAGCTCTGATTTACGATTTTTTCAGACACATTTATTTCTAAGGGACTCTTAACATTCTCATTTGCTTCTTTACATATCTCTTGAATTGATTTACTCTTCCCAACCCCATGGATAATACTGGTATCGTTAATCTTATCAGGGGTTTGGCTTTTGCTTTTATTACTGTCATAGCTGGCTTCAGAATTTAATTTGTCCCGGCTACTATGGCCAGAGTCCTCCTGTTGACAGTTTAACGTATCATTACATACAGTCGACGGCACTGGAGAGCAATTGCTCTTAGCTATGGGCTCATCAAGTCTTTTATCTAAACTTTCATCTGTTGTCTCCAACAATTTTTTCAACAATGTGCAATTCTGTACAGAAGATTGCTGTTTACTTAGTTGCCTAAAAGCAGAAGTTTCTGATGGCGTATTAGAATCAACAGGTGTTTCAGTATTTTTTAAATCATTTTTACCTGTACTTTGGCTTATTTCTTGTCTGTCAGGAATATAATTTGATTCAGTTTTTCTTTGCTTTACATTTTCTAATGAATCCTTCAGGGTGGCGCTGTTAAGTCCAGGCAATATTTTATTAGATTGACATAACACATTTTCTTCATATTCCCCTGTAATTGATTCACTTATTTTTGAAAAACTCGAACTAGGTTTATCTTGTAGACTCTGAATAGTATCTAGCTTCTCCATAAGTTCAGGTACACAGTTTTGCTTAACAGATGTGTCTAAATGAGTAGTTTCTCCAGAAGGTTGTTTCACAGAAACACAATCTAACTTATTTTCTTTAAGGCTTACCCTGTCTAATTCGGATTTTTCTGAGGAGATTCTTTTAGTTTCATCATTTTCTGATGACAATATTAAATTAAATTCTGATGATTCAGTTATATTATTAAATATATGTTCACTATTGTCATCAATATTGTTAACTGCTGCAGTTAAACATTCTTGACTTGAACTGTCTATTACAGATTTCATGTTAATTTTCATTACCAAAGGAGGATTTTTGACTGTTTTATCATCATCTTTTGATTTTTTTTGCATAACATCATCTGGTTTCACAAGTGGCTTAATATTTAATTTAGTAACTATAGGAATAGGCGAATTTCTTAGATCTGTGTTTTTGAAGTTGTCTTTTTTGGGTGATGAGGGCGACACACATTCATCTGGTTTTACTAACGGCTTTATATTGAGTTTCGTCACAACAGGAATGGTCTCATCATTGGCTGATTTTTGTTTTAAATCATCGAAGTCCAAGGGTTTGATGATAGGTTTAATATTTATTTTTGTGACAACAGGTATATCTGTGTTATCATCACTTGAATTTCCAGTCTCAGATGATTGATTCTCTGAATCTTTTATTGCATCTTCATCTAAAGGTTTAACAATAGGCTTAATATTAAGTTTAGTAACAATAGGTATACTACTTTCAACATCTGCATTCATTTGATCACAGTCTTTTTCTTCTGAAGAGGACCCTATAGGATTCTTAATGGGTTTAATATTCAATTTTGTAATTTTAGGTATATCTTCTATACTAGAGTTTACTTCATTATCTTTAGGCTTTATTACAGGTTTTATGTTTAATTTTGAAACTACAGGAACTTTATCTTCCAAACCCTCTGATGTTTCACCACTGTCAGCTGGTTTTAAAATGGGTTTGATATTCAACTTTGTAACTATAGGGATATGTTCAGAGCTATCGCATGTTACAGTCGATTTTTTATTAGCTTTAATATCTACATCAGTCCTCATAACAGGTTTTATTGTAATTTTAGGTACATGTGTATTTTCTTTTAGTTCAGCGACAGATGACAGGGATTCTGTTGATATCTTGAGTTTGGGAATATGGTGAGTATCAGAGTATTCATCTTTACTAATATTTTCAGGAGGTTTCAATGGTTTTATTGTCAACTTAGGACTCAATGGTTGGCCATCAGATTTTGACACTGTTTTTATAGTCAATTTAGGGATTTTTTCCATTTGTTTATCTTCAGGTTGACTAATAATCAATTTTAATTTAGATACCGATTCAGGATCGTCTTTCTCATTGTGTTGTATACCTTTTATTGTGAGTTTAGGTATATTTTTCTCTGGCTCTTCTTTTTCAATAACTTGTTTATTTTTGATTGTGAGTTTAGCTACAGTTTTCTCAGAGTCTTCCCTTTCCATAGGTTGTATACCTTTAATTGTAATTTTAGGGACATTTTTCTCAGTATAAAACATTCCTTCGCTTTGAGTACCCGGTTTCCCTAATTTTATAGTAACTTTTGGAATAACATCTGTAGAGCCTTGATCAGAAGTTGATGTCTGATCTGATGTACTGTTACTTTCATCATTTTCTGAGTATTCAGACTCTGAAATTTCACTGCTACTTGATTTGCGATGGACATCGTTAATTTTCTCTGGAGGCTTCAGAATTGGTTTGATGTTAATTTTAGTAACCAATGGTATTTGATCTTCAGAATCTCTTTTACTATCACTTTCATTTGTTGTTCTTATTGGATCATCGTTTAACTCACTTGGTTTGAGTATAGGTTTGATATTTATTTTAGTGATATTTGGAATTTGCTCGCAATTATCCACATGTACCTCTTCTGGTGGCTTTATAGGCTTTATGATTAATTTAGGCACCGCTGATTTCATCTCCTCTGATGGCTTATTACTCCATTTTATAGTCAATTTAGGTATTTGCTTGATTGTTTCAGATTCTTGAGTTATCTCATCACATTTGTTACTAGTCTGTGAGCTGTCCACCTTGGAACTAATTTCTGAGGTGCTTGTTTCTGACAAACTTGATACACTACACTCCAAAGTCAAAGGTGAAACACTTTTTTCACAAGTACTTTCACTGATTGTTTCTAATGAGAGGGGCTTGTCTGATTCCTGAGTAGCAGCCTTTTTTGAATCCTGTGACTGTTCTTCTTTTAAATTGCTTTCTATAGGTACAGATTTTTCAATAATTTCATTCATAACATGTTCCTTACAATCATTTGCAATTTCAATACCTTGAGAACTAGATGTACTCGCAAAACTCAAAGATTCCTTGCACGGCTCGGGTAAGGTGGGTTCCGAACTGGATGTCGATTGACATTGGCCTAGTTCAGGTAATAAAATTTGTTTATCCTGTATGCTGTCTCTATGACTCACAACAGGGGTAATTTTTTGTCTAATAAGTTTAATTTTTTTAGGAGGACTCACCGAAGTTTCTGCTTTGCAGACACTAATTTCACTTAAATTGCTAATCTCTTCAGGCTTAACATTACCATGTACAGTAGGCACAGCATCCGACGAACTTGAAACGTCCTTAGTGACACTTTCACTACTTGATTGTTCAGTCGCAGGCACATCAACAGTGGACGAGACTGTCGAGTCCGGCCGGCGGTCGAGTGCGGGCCGCACGAGGCGCCGCCGCAGCGGCGACCGCGTCGACGCCTCGCCCAAAGACACCTTCCCATCCGCAACACTACTGTCACTCGATGTTGACTCTGCACTTTCCACAACCACATTGTCCCGTGAATCACTGGATGTCACACATTTCACTGTCCGGTCTTGTGTTTCACACTCACTATTGTCTGAAATGCTGTGCACTGTCTCTACTACACTGCTGGATGGAATATTTTGGGGTGGGCAATCAACCAAAACTTCAGACTTTTCACTCACTCCACAATCATCGGGCAATGTAGATTCAGCAGACACAACCCCCTCTGTTGTTGATGCACTTGTCTGTGGCGACTCAACACACTCTGTATTGCTCACTGTCATTGAAACATCACTGTTACTGTGCAAGGTACACTCAGGTGGAGCCTCCTCGACGATTGCCTGAGGCTCCGATTCACTTTTGGCACTAGTGGCTTGGGTTTCGAGCGGCGGCGGTGGCGGATCTGGTTCGGATTCGGTCGGCGGTGTTTCCAATTGGTCTGGCTGCGAGTCGGCCGCACCGCACTCGCTGTCGGCGTCGGAGGCGAGCGGTAGTCGCTTGGGTGCGCCGGGTCCGTCCACGATCTCGTCGATCATATCAAGGATAGCTTCCGTGCTGGTGTTGACGTCGTGCAACGACGGCGAGGGCACGCTGTCGCCGTCGAAGTTTTCCTCCGACATCGCGGGCGTTTGACACGACGTGCGGGCTTCTGATGTCTCTTGCAGTGCACAGCCAGTCGCGTTGCCGCTCTCGGCTTGCCCGACGTCCTTTTCCCGCGCCGCTGCACGGCGGGAAGCGCTCGTCGCGGTGCCCGCATCATCTTCTGAACTCTCCATTATCTACTGTTTTGCGACGCTGTCATATCTGAAATATAAAACGCTCGCTGGGTGATATTTACGTTACGAACGGGTAACCTGACGACGTGCGAGATTGACAAGCCACAGGCACCATTCTAATTCACCATAACGCTACAAAAATTCGTTCACGGGGTCCACAGTGTTGATTATATACCTACAGATGTACTTTAATTTCATATTCACGACGTTTATGTCTCGTATGAGTACGCGCGGGGTCTTGGAAACTGTTCAACAGCGTAAACCGGCAAACAAAAAGCTTGTATACGCCATTTTTAAAACCAAAGACATGGCAGGTTGGGATGTATGGGCCAATAAAAAATATCCTATACGGACAATTCGGCCATTGTCGTGTTGGTAAACTGCAAGAAGCCCATAGATCGCTCCACTTGAGCTTTTAGCTTGTAAAAGAGTAATAAAATATGCTGTTCGTCATGTGCTAAAACGAGTAGGATAATATTTCTTGGATCTGGCTGTGGTAGTAATTATTTCGTATGGCAATAATGTACACCAACTCACGAAGGCTTTTAGGTGTTTTTGATAATAAATTATGTGTATACCCTCAGAGTTGTTTACATACCCTTTTATATAAAAAAAATGTTTTATTTATTTTATTCCATATGAAAGAAATATTTTCGTAATCATTATTTATTTTTCGTTTTTTTTTTTAAATGAATTTTTGATTTACCAAAAGAAAAATTAAATGTTTTGTAGACTTTTGCAAAAAGAACTCGTCAAAGCCGAGCTGAGCGTCAAAGAGTAGGTAGTCCGAGCTCTTTGAGGCTCCTTGATACTCGTCTTGTATAAAATAAAATAAAATTGGCTGTAAGCAGCAATTTTTTTAAAACTATAAAAACTATTGCCATAAACTGTCATTTCTAGAAAAAAAATCACTTGGTTTGCACAGTTTGCACGACCGTCAAGTTTTTGACGCGAATTCTCGTATTGTATTTAAATAATTTCATTTGAATGAGGTTAAAAACTGCCTTTTGCTCACTTCAGATGTCGCTTTGTTGACTGTTCCAAACATTTGACAGCTAGCTGTCATTTTCCATACTATTTTTGTAAACATCATATTTGTTTTCTAAATAATTCCGAAATATGACTCATTGTGCAGCTATCGATTGTAAAAATGTTCCAATCTATTTATTTTCCAAAGAAATAAAACGAAGAAAACTGTGGGAAAAGGCTCTTCGAAGGAAAAATTGGAAATCCAGTAAATGGTCGAGGTTATGTGCTGCCCAATTTAGATCTGAAGATTATAATACCTATTAAAAGTAATTAACAGACAATGAAAATTTATACCGAACATTAAAGAAAAGTGCTGTGCCCTCTATATTAAATCAAATCTGTTAACCTATTAGCACAAGAACGCTCGATTGCTAAAAAGAAGTTGCATGAAACGGTGTATTGAAACGTCTCGTGGTGATCCAATTCCAGGACCTAACCGGATCCAAACTCAAAATGAATGTGATGCTAATGAAACTTCTTTTACTGATCCTCCTGGGTCTAGCGGGGTCCAAGCTCAAAATAACTTCAAAAACATGTTTTGTGTCATATATGCTGTAATTTTAGAGTGTATTATGTAATACTCATAGGTATAAGAAAATAAAACTATTTAATAGGTAATAATTTTGTTTTATTACACTGTCATCAAAAATCATAATTTTTATACAGATATTTGTTAAAATTAGTGGTTTAAAAATAGGTTTAACAAAAACTTTACAAAGGTAATACTCATAAGTATAAGAAAATATTTCCAAGTAATCATGGTCCATTTCAATAGCATATGGATTGACAGGTTTGATTACTTGGAGATAAGCCATTTTACTACTAGTAGTACAGGAGAAACTGCTAGGATTTTGACATATCCTTCATAATTGTCCATTATATTTTCCTGGTAAAACGGAATTGCATCGGGGAATTATAGAATACTTTATTCGGTTTTTTAAATGTCATCAATTGTTCTGTGCACATTTTGTACAAAAATTATAGTTTTAGTAGGCACTATATCTTCTATGCCATGGAGAACTGTAAAAACATGCTTACAGTGTGCTTCTACTCCTTCTCCAGTTGCACATTCGCAGTGACTCCACTATCATGCCACTATTATCCATTTTTAACAGAATGATATTTAAAGAAGCTTCTTCATTTGGGCTTTGCATTGCGCATGGAAATAAATATAACTTTCCTTAAAGGCAACACTCACGGTTATTAAGCTTCTACTTTCATACAGTAGTGTATCTCCCGTTCAGTGTTGCTTGAAATCTGAAACAACATGTATGTCATTAAATGTCTAATTCTATCTGAAACATTAAAATAACAAGGAACAATAAGGAAATCATGAATGTATGGTTTGTTACCTGTCTGCAAACTCTTGAATGTGTAGTTTATAGAGTGGTGGAAGATTATTGCTGGAATTAATATCTCTGAACTTATCCATGGTAGAAATTTCAGGAATATCATCCTCAAGTTCGTCTTCAACTTCGATGAGGTAATTTCCATCGTACGCCTCCAGTCTACAAAAAGAAATTGAAATAAATAAAAAGAACACAGCAAAACCTACAATTCACAATAATGCCTGTAAATTATTTACCTTTCGATTTATAAGGCTTTTTTGCTAGTGGTCTTGGCTTTCCGTTTCCGCAGTTCCTCCTTCAATCGTAATTACACTCCAGGTCGCTTACATTTCTATGATTTTTAGCAATTACTCTCACATCAAACTTAAACAATGAACCAATATGGCGGGTCTTGGAACAGTCAACAGTGACGCCACCTACGATGAGCTTTGAGTTTTTAACCTCGATTGAGTGGTCAGTGGATGGATAGTTGGGTGGGCGTTGAAATCTGCATTTTCCGCATAAAATAACTTTCATTTATTCATTGAATTTTTCGCATATTCTTCATATTTTTAAGATAAAAGCAGTATTTGGAATATTATTTGTTATACTTTGATAAAAATACACCAAATAATCGTCAAACACTTTATAATTTTATTGCATTAGGGTTAGGTAGGTACTGACTGATGGCTATTGTGGCTACTAAAATAATAAACTAACAAGTACCTACCAATATTACTCCTCTTTGCTAACACAAGTCTATCTTTATTTTAAATTTCAGTGAAATCGCCTGGCGAGTGCATTCAAATGTTGT
This sequence comes from Endotricha flammealis, assembly GCA_905163395.2. Lineage (NCBI taxonomy): Eukaryota > Metazoa > Arthropoda > Insecta > Lepidoptera > Pyralidae > Endotricha > Endotricha flammealis. The sequence goes on from LR990866.1 coordinate 13,371,017, forward strand.
ATTGCCGGCGACTCGCCTGGCAAGTTCACTGTTTTATTTAGATTTTTTTTTTGTCATACAGTAGACAAACAAGACATCAGTAACACCAGGAGCGCTACCAATGCGTTGTCCACCAAGGAGGTTGGAGGAAGGGAAGGGAAAGAAGGAGGAGGAAAGAGGGGATAGGGAAGGAGTTGGGCTTCCGGATCTCTCACTCACCGAACGAAACGCATTGCTGCTTCACGTCGATATTCTGTGAGAGGGTAGTACTTCCCCGGTCGAGCTAGCCCATTTCATAATAATTGCTCTACCAATCCAGAACCTCCTTTTTATGACATTGAACGTGTTATCTTCCATATACCTACAAACAAGGCCGTAACGGTTTTCTTTCGCCCGTTTCTTTTTACTGGTTCAAATCCCACCCGGGGGGTGAAATATGTCTTTCAAAAAATCAATTTCAAAATATGAATGCCTAGTTGCCTAAAAACTTCTGTGGAAAAAAATATAAAAAGAAAAAAATCTGAAACAATAAATGAAATTCCTAATTATTCCTAATTTAATAAAAAAAACTAGGCTTAGATACCCTAATATATAAAATTAAATAAATAAAAATAGTATAGATCTAGATAATTATTTATTGAAATTTAAATAAAGAAGGAAACAAAGCTTTCGTTTGGCAATTACTACTGACTGCTTCACGAGCGTGTGGAAACATCGCAAACATGTTTGACGAACACCCTTTAATTCGTGCAAAAACCGACACCGACGTCGAACACTGGCAAACACAAACAAAAACAGACAAACAGCGTTCGTGTTCGCTGTTCGCCTGTGGGTACGCCATAAAATACAGTAAAATAGGTATACCCCGGATGTTTGCGGTAATGTCAGTCACGAAAACCGAATTCGGAAATCGGTCGCCTTAGGTTCTATTCTAAGCGACATTATGAGACGTTGCCACACAAGAAAAATCAATATGTCAAGTCGAAAGTGTCAAAAGTCCAAAGATGTCAATGTCAGTCAACCATGAAATCTGACAATTTCTCTAAGTCTGACTGACTGTGTGGGAACCATCGAAATAATATTACTACGTATAGAAATGACAGCGCCTTCAAATTTTGGCGCCGTGTTCGGCCGTGAGGGGCGCGCCCCTCCCTGGCCCCGCCCCCAAGCGAGTCATAGAATATGACATTACTACGCAGGGGCGACACTTTGTTTATATTCTGCCTATTGGACATCCAACTGATTATTTTATTTTATTACAATATTTTATTTTACATATTAGATAAATTTAATAGAAAATAGGTATAATATTAGCATTATAGGTAGGAAGCTACATTACATTTTTGTTCTTAACTTAATATTAGTCAAAAATAAACTGAGATTAAATCAAAACTAACTTTATAGTGAAGCTATTTATATATTGTAGTATTTTGTAATATATGCAATAACCAGGAGACGGTCGCCTGCCAGACAAGAGGAGTTGTGTTGAATTTCAAGAATGGTAACGTACCTTTACTCCGAAACTTGTTCGAAAATGGTTGGTCGAAATTTAAAATGCTGTTTCGTTTTCCATCTTTTTGTTTTCTAGAAACTTATTTTTTTTACTTAGTTAGTAACTTTATCCACATTTACGTATTTTACCTAGTATATAAAAATATTTTGGAAATATAGTTTAAAAAATCAATATTTAAATTACATATTATTTAAAAAAAAAGAATGATTAAAATCGGTCCAAAATTGAAGGAGTAATCGGCGGACCTCCAAAAAAAACATAGAACCTCCTCCTTTTTTGAAGTCGGTTAAAAAAAAAGCTACAAAAAATTCAGAAATACCTAAATTATATCATAAAATTGACTGACGCTTAGTATCTACGTATCCCATCTGTACGATTAATTTTTGATAATCTATGATTTTCACATAGAAATGGCGGATGCAATCATGATGCATTAGAAAATAATGAAAAAAAATTGTTTTGGTTGGTTTTACTTAATTTTTTGTATACTTAGCGATGATAAGTTACGCCGCTATCTTTCTTCCTTACTGTTGAACGGTTTTTACAAGTTTTTATTGAACATGACGGCATTTTCCAATATTTTTTTTGACATAAATCCGAGGACCAATCACGATGAGCGTCGGCAAGTTTCTAAACGAGTTGATGTCTATTGGCCTCAACGTATGGGGACAAAAATTTTGTTCGCGGTGTCCGTTCTATACGTAGTAATATTATTTCGATGGTGGGAACCAAAGATATTGCAGGTATACATACAATCATCGAAATAATATTACTACGTATAGAACGGACATCGCGAACAAAATTTTTGTCCCCATACGTTGAGGCCAATAGACATCAACTCGTTTTGTGACGTTTAGTCACTTGTCTACGCTCATCGCGATCGGTCCTCCGACATAGGACAAAAAAAAACATTGAAAAATGCCGTCATGTTCGATAAAAACGTGTAAAAACCGTTCAACAGTAAGGAAGAAAGATAGCGGCGTGACTTATCATCGCTAATTATACAAAAAATTAAGTAAAACCAACCAAAACAATTTTTTTTCATTATTTTCTATTGCATCATGATTGCATCCGCCATTTCTATGTGAAAATCATAGATTATCAAAAATTAATCGTACAGATGGGATACGTAGGTACTAAGCGTGAGTCAATTTCATAATATAATTTAGGTATTTCTGATTTTATTTTAGCTTTTTTTTTAACCGACTCCAAAAAAGGAGGAGGATCTATGTTTCATTGTTTTTTTTTTGGAGGTCCGCCGATTACTCCTTCAAATTTTGGACCGATTTTCATAATTCTTTTTTTTAAATAATAATATGTAATTTAAATATTGGTTTTTTAAACTATATTTCCAAAATATTTTTATATAGTAGGTAAAAAATACGTAAATGTGGATAAAGTTACTAAGTAAAAAAAATAGTTTCTAGAAAACAAAAAGATGGAAAACGAAACAGCATTTTAAATTTCGACCAACCATTTTCGAACAAATGAAATTCGGGCAAACAAGTTTCGGAGTAAAGATACGTTACCATTCAACACAACTCCTCTTGCCTGGCAGGCGACCGTCTCCTAGTTATTGCATATATTACAAAATACTTCAATATATAAATAGCTTCATTATAAAGTTTTGATTTAATCTCAGTTTATTTTTGACTAATATTAAGTTAAGAACAAAATTGTAATGTAGCTTCCTACCTATAAAGCTAATATTATACCTATTTTCTATTAAGTTTATTCTATTAAGTAAAATAAAATATTGTAATAAACTAAAATAATCAGTTAGATGTCCAATAGGCAGAATATAAACAAAGTGTCGCCCCTGCGTAGTAATGTCATATTCTATGACTCGGTTGGGGGCGGGGCCATCGAGGGGCCCGCCCCGCACGGCCGAACGTGGCGCCAAAATTTGAAGGCGCTGTCATTTCTATACGTAGTAATATTATTTCGATGCATACAATACTTATACCCTTTCTCTAAGACTTAGACAATATCTTTGGTGGTAACTGGTGGGAACGGTGGGAACCGAACCATTGACATAACTTTTTATGTTTCCTTAGTCTGAGGTGGGAACTGGGAACTGCAAGGAATTTGTATACTACTTACATAGCAGTATACAAATTCCTTGGGGAACTGTCCGTCCAAACTAATTCCAAATTCATGAGAATCTTGAGAAATGTCTCCAAAGAGGAACTAGTATCCAAAGATATTCTACTATAACAGAATATCTTTGCTAGTATCAAATATTAAAGAAGACTAATGGCGGAAACACACTACCGTGTCGGGGCCTGTCGTGTCGCGCCCTGTCGTGACGGTGGGTGTGCACACTTACGTGTCGTGTCGGGGCGCGATTCTGTTCAGAAATGAACGAAATAAACGCCAGACGTTTATTTCTATCATTTCTGAACAGAAGCTCGCAGTGTTTGCCTTTGTCTGGGTGTTTTCTATAATGTATAATGGCATTTATTTACAAAAAAATGTATTAAAGTATATTTATCAGGAATCTACTACCTAGTAACTCATTATCACGCTGCATAAACAAATTTAAAAAAAAAGCGTCCACTTGTTCGCGCCACGAGCCGCGCGCGGGTATAGAAACACATTTGCAGGGCGTGTCGTGTCGCGTCATAACCCCCACCACCGCCGTGGCGCAATCGGCGGCCAGCAGTCCGCGCCACGACAGAGCGAGTCACGACACGACACGCCCTACAAATGTGCTCCTAACCATATAAAATGTATGAACGCGATATGCTTCTGGCGCGACACGACAGGCCCCGACACGGTAGTGTGTTTCCGCCATAATGGCGGAAACACACTACCGTGTCGGGGCCTGTCGTGTCGCGCTCTGTCGTGACGGTGGGTGTGCACACTTACGTGTCGTGTCGGGGCGCGATTCTGTTCAGAAATGAACGAAATAAACGCCAGACCTTTATTTCTTTCATTTCTGAACAGAAGCTCGCAGTGTTTGCCTTTGTCTGGGTGTTTTCTTTAATGTATAATGGTATTTATTTACAAAAAAAAGTATTTAAGTATATTTATCAGGAATCTATTACCTAGTAACTCATTATAACGCTGCAAAAACAAATTAAAAAAAAAAGCGTCCACTTGTACGCGCCACGAACCACGCGCGGGTATAGAAACACATTTGCAGGGCGTGTCGTGTCGCGTCATAACCCCCACCACCGCCGTGGCGCAATCGGCGGCCAGCAGTCCGCGCCACGACAGAGCGAGTCACGACACGACACGCCCTACAAATGTGCTCCTAACCATATAAAATGTATGAAGGCGATATGCTTCTGGCGCGACACGACAGGCCCCGACACGGTAGTGTGTTTCCGCCATAATACCCACAGCTCTTGACGTTTCTCATACAATGACTTGGCAACCTCCGTTCACCTCATGCCGCTAGGGGCGCTATAACATTTTGCATACAAAACGCACAGTTCACCTCATGCCGCTAGGGGCGCTATTCGCTGGGTGCAAAGCGGGGAGTAGGGACAGACGAATCGATCGCAGCGCCCGCCGTGGCTAAAAAAGGAACTCGCGGCGGATGTCATCCTTGCGTATACATAGTGGAGTGTTGTTGTTTATTGTATTTCGTTAAAAATAAAGAAATATGGGTCACGATACCTGCTGTGTTGATAACTGTAAAAACACTGGCGTAAACAGTGCTTGTAAATTCTACAAATTTCCACAAGCACGTTGGAAACAAGAAAAACGAATGAAATGGATAACAGCCGTCAAGAAGAAAAAGTAAGTTAACCTATAAAATAACACTTTTATTGTTTAATTATCCATGTAGTATGAGAATGTTAAGTTAAGTTTACAATAAACGATTTTAAATACGACGTTTCATTGAAAATATTTCTTTGTTTATTTTACTATTCGTAATGACAACTCGCCATTTGACACTTCATAGTCCGCCTAAAGTTCATCCGCTAGTTGGCGCTGCCGTCGCGCACCCAGCGAATAACATTTTGCATACAAAAGTTTTGAAATCGTGCACCTCATGCCGCCCTCATGCCGTAGGGGCGCTAGTGTCGCGTCTTGCCCGAATTCTTCCGAAGCTGTGGGTATTAGTCTTCTATAGTATTTGCTAGTATTAACAGTAGGGTAAAGAGTACCATCTATGGAAGGTGCTACCGCTGCAGTGCCTGACGGATGAACTAAAACTCTAACTTACCTATCCTCTACCCTTCTAAATAAATGAAATAAATAAATAACAAATGATTAAATAACATCAATGCTATCGAATAGTCCGACAGACGTTATGTGAAGTACAATATGGTCGCCCCCCTTTTTTAGGGTTCCGTAGCCAAATGACAAAAAACGGAACCCTTATAGATTCGTCATGTCTGTCTGTCTGTCTGTCCGTCCGTATGTCACAGCCTTTTTTCCGAAACTATAAGAACTATACTGTTGAAACTTGGTATGTAGATATATTCTGTGAACCGCATTAAGATTTTCACAGAAAAATAGAAAAAAAAACATAAATTTTGGGGGTTCTCCATACTTAGAACTGAAACTCAATTTTTTTTTCATTTAACCCATGCGTGTGGGGCATCTATGGATAGGTCTTCGAAAATGATATTGAGGTTTCTAAAATCATTTTTTTCTAAACTGAATAGTTTCCGCGAGAGACTTCCAAAGGATAAAATTAGTGTCCCCCCCCCCCCCCTTCTAAAATAAGAGAATGCTAAAACTAAAAAAATATATGATGTACAAACCATTCAAACTTCCAACGAAAATTGGTTTGAACGAGATCTAGGCAGTAGTTTTTTTTTAATACGTCACAAATCGTAAATCGCAATAGTTGCTACGGAACCCTTCATGGGCGAGTCCGACTCGCACTTGCCCGCTTTTTTTATTATTTTAGTTCATCTACCAGGCATGAAATGGCGCTGTTGCCTATGAAAATTGCACGAAAATTGACGGTAATCGATCATGGATGTTGTAATACGGTAAAGCCTCTACCACACAGGTGCGATCTTTCCGATCTGTTTTCAGTACATTTTGTATAGGTTTGTATATTTTCTGCGGTAATAACGCAGCAATTGAAGTAGATCGCAATATCGCATGCGGTCTACCGGCCGGTCAACGCTGCGATCCTGCAAACACACAGGTGCGATATTTCCGGCCGGAAAGATCGCATGCGATATTGCGATGTCTGTTTGTGGTATTCAGTACATTTTGTATTAGGATGACCACACACCTGCGATAATAACGTGTGTACTTGTATGGCAAGGACTTAATTTGGTTTTAGTTTATTTATTCTTTTTATGTATTGAATTTTTCTTTTGTTCATTTATTTATTTTTTATACACGATTGGGAGTACTTCTCTACCAGTCAACCATCGGGTTGCAGAAATATTGGAGCGGATGGTTGGCGGGACAAAAATTTAAAGAAAATAGTTACAAAACTTATACAAACGGCTATAACATACACATAAAAAATATAAATATTAATAATAAACTTACATATAAGTACCTACATACATACTATACGCACTCGACTATAGTTTACTTATGAATTTTAAATTGTGCCTGTCCAAACGTGTCAAGTGATAGGCCCCACCCACTCTCCTACCTACTTCACCGAAAATCCGAAGAAAAAAATCCAATTAAGTAAGTTGTTATGTAAACAACTAAATTTTAACTTGCAACTTATTAATTTCTTATAATTAAGTTAAAATTTAGTTTATGCGTGTATAATCAGCCTTCTCTCGAAGAAATATCAGACGATAAAAACGGAGCTGTGTGCAAGGAATCGGAACGTACCGCAATATCGCATATGCGATATACCGACCGGTAGAACGCAAAACCGTACACACAGGTGCGATAATATCGCAAGTTCAAGACGCTCTTCTCGTAAGAAAGACCGGCCGGTAATATCGCAGCTGTGTGCAAGATATCGGACCGCATTATCGCAATATGCCGGAAAGATCGCACCTGTGAGTGAGAGGGTGTGCGTACAGAGCGAGCACTAGAGCACAGACCACAGAGTTGGTTGACTGACAGAGTACTTTTTATAAACAAACTAGCTGACCCGGCAAACTTTGTTCCGCCTTAGAGGCACTACCCTACCCTACCCTACCCCTACCCCTTCCCTACCCTACCCCACCCCTACCCTACCCTACCCTACCCCTACCCTACCCTACCCTACCCCTACCCTACCCTACCCTACCTCTACCCTACCCCTACCCTACCCCTACCCTACCCTACCCCTACCCTACCCCTACCCTACCCTACCCCTACCCTACCCCTACCCTACCCCACCCCTACCCTACCCCTACCCTACCCCTAATCGAGTTTTCATTGTTTTTAAGATGTATTCTGCTATTCGGGACGGAAACAAATCCAACAAATCAAAAACCATGGCAATCGGTCCAGCCGTTCTCGAGTTATAAGTGTTGTAACAAACACGACTTTCTTTTATATATATAGATAGATACGGAGTCGAGTCTAAAGGCCGCTCCACATTCTCGCGAGAATCTCGAGAGAACGCGAGAAAACCTTGAGAAGCGTGAGTGTGGAGCCGATTCTCATATTCTTCACGTGTTCTCGCCTTGTTCTCCGATTGTTGTCGGTTTTTTTGCGCGAGACAAAGGAGCGCGAGAAAGTGAGAACAGGCGAGAACGTGTATTGACTCCACACTCGCATGTTTCTCAGTAACGAGCGAGCCGCCGATTTAAACGGTTGTATTGTGTACCGCAAGGCATCAATATGAGTACCGTAACTTGGACAAACGAACTTGAGTTGAAATTTTGAGAATATTTCCAAGCGGAACCGGTTTTATGGAGCAGTCACTTCAGCGTCCATCGTCATCGAGCGTGAGAACTATAGTGAGAACTATTTGAGAACTTTGTGAGTGTGGACCCAAAAGAAGTTCTCACTACAGTGCGAATGTGGAGCGAATGTGGAGCGGCCTTTACAAAGTACTCTGTGGTCGAGTCGGTTGACGGCTTGACGGTGTGCGTGTGCTGCTGCTGTGCGTCAGTCAGAGCAAATACTATAGACGAGTAATACCCACAGCTCTTGACGTTTCTCATACAATGACTTGGCAACCTCCGTTCACCTCATGCCGCTAGGGGCGCTATAACATTTTGCATACAAAAGTTTTGAAATCGTTCACCTCATGCCGCCCTCATGCCGTAGGGGCGCTAGTGTCGCGTCTTGCCCGAATTCTTCCGAAGCTGTGGGTATTACTCGTCTAAAGTATTTGGTCAGAGTCAGTCAGAGACAAAGAGGATAGTAATAATGGTAGGTATAGAGTGGCAACTCCGGGGTGAAATCGGCATCTATGGAAGGTGCTGCCATCGCAGGGATTGGTGGGTGAACTAAAATTTCAACTATAGCTATACATAGTTTGTATACCATTCCCTATAATTTCTGAATATATTTCTTTGTTAGCGCCCCAAAGACGTCCCCCATCCGACGGAATACATCAAATTTTGAGTATTTAAGTATTCAACTTGTATTTTATTTACATTTTATGTAAATAATTATCTAAAATAAATAAATAACTAATAAAATAAATAACGTCAATGCTATCGAATGATCCGTCAGACGATAAGTGAAGTACAAAATGGCCGCCGCTTTTTTTTAAATTTTAGTTCTTCCACCAATCACCCAAATGTCGCTGTTGCCTATGAAAATTGACGGTTATACTAAGTGTGCTCCCCCTGGTCAGAGAGAAAAATACATGTGTGCGTGCGGGCGTGCGGGCGTGCGTCGTGCCACTGTTTTGCGACATAGGAAAATATTAAAAATACCGAAATGACGACAATTAGACCCTTTACATGTGAAGATATGTTGAAGTTTAACAATGTGTAAGTGACTTACCAATATTTATAACAGAAATTAATGTTGTACCTCAAAATAATGGTTATAATTCTTTACAGAAACTTAGATCCTCTGACGGAAACCTACGGGTTGTCTTTTTACACACAATATTTGGCGCATTGGCCGGAGTATTTTCAAGTAGCCGAATCTCCAAGTGGGGAAATAATGGGTTACAGTATGTATAACTCATACACTAAACTAAACTAAACAACAATTTTACACTTAATGTCAAGCTCCAAGTTGTTGTAATGCTATCTCTTTTTTCTTCCATAATGTGACAAGGACAGCATCCTTTTTTTTATGTTTCCTTATCTTTATAATGTATTTCTGCAACTTACCGAAAAGTGGCAAAGGTTTTCTTGATGGCGAAATAGACCCACTTCGAAAGAACTGCTGACCTTGTTTTTGAGATGTTAAAATTAAAAAGGTGTAGTTAGGTGGTAGGAAGCTGGAGAAAGGGGAATTTATCACAATTAGTTGGTTAGGATGCCATTTATGAAATTGAAAAATTATACAGATAATCAAACATTAGTATAGTAGTAAATATATAAATGTACTTGGATGCCAGCCGACACACCACAGATCACCATCTAGTCCCAAACCAAAAAGCCTTTATTTCAGACAGAATCATTTACAATATGGTCGCTTATACAACAATACCACGCAAATAAAATTTAACAAGTTTTTAGAAGAGACAAATAAATGATTATTCATCCTTGAAATTTTACAAAAATTACATGTGGTATTGTTTAAGCGACGATATCTTAGTTTTTAACTTTTAACACTGTCTGTATGCCACTTATTGACATAGGCCTCCTCCAACCTTTTTTCGTTCCTCTAACTTTTGCAATTCTCGTCCATGTGCCCCCCTGTCACGGCATTGACATCGTCAACCCACCGTCTAAAGGGTCGACACCGTTTCCTCTTTATGCTAGGATGATATTTATATCAGCCTAGTATTTATACTAACCTAATAATAATGTGATTTTCAGTAATGGGCAAAGCAGAGGGACATGGAGAAAATTGGCACGGTCATGTTACAGCTCTAACTGTGAGTCCAGACTACAGGAGATTAGGTTTAGCTGCTACACTAATGAAAATTCTAGAAGATGTTTCTGAAAAGTTAGTCTAAAGTCTAATATGAAATTGCTACAGCCAGGTCCATAATTCCTGTATGGCTTATGCTCGAGATATGAGACTTCTATCCTTTCTTCCTCCATTATAAACAATACTTCTACTTACTCTACTTCAATCGTGAACAATCATCAATAAAGTATTGAATTGAGATCGCATATTGGGTTCCACTGTTACTCCGCAAATAAACTGACATATTTTTCGTAGTTCTTGTACGATTGCTAAGTTGGTTACTTCACAAATAGCCTATTTGGAACTTTAATTAGTAAGTGGTGAAAACAACCCTTAATTAACTTGTTTTAACATCTCAGTGGAATATGATTCACATCAGTATGGTGGTACTAATAAGTATTTTGTGGTGATCAGTGTTTTTTTGTCACCTAATGGTCATGAACAAGTGTTAACAACTGTATAACAAGCCTGGCCCGGCCTAAAGCATATAGGTACACAAAAATATTTCGCCCATCCAAACAGTGCAAAGTGGTGTCATTGTTTAACTTGCAATATACTCCACAAATTTATCTGGTCTATTTTTCATTAGGATAGTAATATGTGAACATTATTCTGAAGAAGTTTAATATAGGCTGATCGCAACCACTGTACTGGGCCCTAGTATGAGCAAGGTGTGGGGAGCGAAGAAAAGGGATACAACTATATAGACAGACAGAGATGAACGATGCGGTTTCCTCTTGCCGCGCACCTACAATACAGTCCGTTCAGTTATTTTAGCTGTAGTTGTTTTGACTATGACTGCAAAAGTGGTCCACGTATGTTGATCAATCGCTAACTGCTTGAGCAGTCCGTGTATAGTCGGCTCACACATTATTTCCCGCTGCTACTTATTCTGAGTGTTTCACATTCACACCTGTTTTTACATTTGTCAGAGGTAAAATAGCTGTGAACGGACTGTACCTAACGCACAGTACAGTGGGTGCGGTCCAACTATTATAAAATAATTTTATTTCAGGAAAAAAGCTTACTTCGTCGATCTGTTTGTAAGAGTTAGCAACAAAGTGGCTATAAATATGTATAAAAATCTAGGATATATTGTTTATCGGATTGTACTGGAATATTACTCGGGAGATCCCGATGAAGATGCTTATGGTAATTTTAGAATTTTTTAAACTAATCTAATAATAGCAAACAAAATAGGGACTGTCCTGTCAGTTGGCCATTTTGATCCATTTTGAAGCTTTTTTAGTACTTTACCTACAGCTACCCCTGTACTTATAGGTGACATTATATATTTTTTCTTGCAGACATGAGAAAAGCCTGTTCAAGAGATGTGAGAAAGAAATCTGTTGTACCTTTAACTCATCCGGTACGACCTGAGGATGTTGACTGAAGACAAATAGATTTTGATTTAACCTAGCAGTATACTAATTTTATAAATAAAACAATATGTAATAAAAGATTTGTATTAATTACTATCATCATTCTTTTTATCATATTCTGGTGTGTGACTTTCAGATGGTTCTCTTTCATCAGGAGTGTTGCTATCTTCCTCATGCTCTGAATTGTCTCCTTCTCTATCTTTATCATCGTCTGTTTCTTGTTCATTGCCAGTGCTTTCAACATCTGTCACTTCTTTCTGTTTCCGCCACTGTTTAGCAGCAGCAAGCAGTTTCAAATTAGGTCTCACCATTTCGTCTTCAGGGAATATGTAATCAAACACCTCCTCCCAACCCTCTTCAATACCACTTTCGCTAACAATCTTCTGTCTCTTTTTAACTCTTCTCGGCATTTTACTAAGAACTTTTTCAAGTTTGATCTCATCTCCTATTTCAGTCTCAAAGTCCTTCCATGCCTCTAGAAGTAATACCCTCGCTTCTTTTTCACCAGCGCTCCGAAGGTTGTCATTGGCGCGTTCGTACACGCGTCTCGCCAGATCGACATGGATATTGTCAGGATTCTCCGCATTTAATTCAAACTTGGCATATGACAGCCACACCTTTACATGTACAGTTCTCTCCAACAATCGTTCATAAAGCTGTCTAGCTCTTTCTGTCTCGCCCTGGGACACCTCAAAGTCAATGAAACTTTTCCACAAGAGTTCTGGCATGTCTAACCTAGGTTGACCAACGGCAATCTCGTAAATTGCTCTTGCTCTGTCGGTATCACCGAGCAGGGTTTCCAGTTCTGCAAACTTAATCCAAGTTATGCAGTTTTCTGGTCCATATTCCAGGAACTTCTGGTATAATATTCTACACCTGTCAAATTCTCTAAGCTGAATTTCCAAATCAATGTATCCCCTGTACAGCTTGTCTCTTGGGCACATGCCGAGTGCCATACCTAAAGTCTTTCTCGCCTGTTTTAGATCTTTGCATCTAACTTCAAATTGAGCATACATTAACCAAATTTTGGAAAATGTAAATATCTTATGTGGTATTAGTTCTAGACAAGTTCTGTAAACTTGTCTGGTCCTGTCAATATCTTCGACTTCTAACTCTTCGTACAGAGCATAATTTATCCACAAGTAAATATAACGTCGCCAAAATTGTTTGTCTTTCGATGGCGGAACATTCGCAATGGCTCTCTCATACGTATCCCTAATGTCATCAGCATTTCCTTCATTCTCAACAAGTCTTATGTAGTCAAACCATGCATCATAATTTGTAGGGTTCTCTATAACCTCCTGTTCATACATATATTTTCTTTTATTAACGATGACATCTTCAATTCCAGATCTGTCGCCATATTTTTTTTCATGTATTGTGTAGGCTTTATACAGCTCCTTGTTCCTGTCTTTCGGAATGTGATCAAGGGCATATTTATAAATAACTCTAGCTCTATCATGTTCTTTTTGATTTTCCTCAAATCTAGCAAATGCTATAAACAATCTTTCATCGAGATCTTCATCTCCAAAGAACTCTACAGCTCTTTCAAAAACTCTTCTTGCACCATTGATGAATCCATGGTTCTCCTCGAACTTGGCATATTTTATCCAATTTTTTACATCAGGATGAACCATTACAAATCTTTCATATATTTGACGGGCTCGTTCCAACTCTTTGTATCTTAACTCAAAGTTGATGTAGGTCTGCCATGCTTGTTCATCTGGTTGCCATTCCATCCAACGTTCAAACACCTGGAAAGATAAATATTAGGTATTAATTTAACAATAATAACTTAAATAATACTTGTAGATCAATGATGCTTGCTTATTGCTCGATTTTAGTTAACTAAAATCTATTTTGTAACATTTTTCACTTCATTTAATTCAACAAAAAATTGTTTAAATTGTGCTGTTTATTTTATGAAGTTATGTGTATAATTGTTAAGTACATACTTGTCTGGCCCCTGCTACATTCTCCAACATTTCCTCCATATATGTATATTTATACCAAAATTGGGAGACTCTTGGTAGAATGGTGACTGCTCTGTCCCACAAATTTCGAGCATGATTCACTTGTCTATTCCTCATCTCCATTTCAGTGTACTTTAACCTGAAAAAATAAAGCCACTTGATAGAGAAAATATGGTGCGTCTTTTATAGGTGGAATTGTTCAATATTAGGTTCAGAGTAGCTTCTAAAGTAGTATATTTTTAGTTATACAATATGTAGACAGACAGACCTACAGATTCAGTCTGTAATAAGAACTGTCAAAAGCATATATCTAGTCGTAGTATTATGAATAATAATGATTTATTTGTATAAATCTACTAACTGACCCGGCGAACTTTGTTCTGCCTTAGAGGCACTACCCTACCCTATAAAAAATTGATTCAGCTGTTCTCGAGTTATAAATAGTGTAACTATTTTTTTTTATGTCATACAGTAGACAAACAAGTAAGCGGGCCACTCAATGGAAAGTGGTCACCGCCGCCTGTAGACATCAGTAACACCAGGCATTATTTAATTATAGACAAGCAGCATTATGCTGATGTGTCTATGTCACAGTGAAAAAGTAACACAACTTTTATAGGTACAACACTTACAAAAATATGCAGGGCATCTATCGGGCAGGTCCTAAACTTATGATACGCTTTTGTGAATATTCTAGGTCACAGGAGAATAGTTGCATACAAGAAAATAGACAAAATAAAATAGATGTTAATACTTACCAAAGGGTAACATTCCTATGATCCACATCCAGGGCGCGTTCGTAAATGGAGCGTGCCCTTTGCACTTGTTTCTGTGACTCTTCCCATTGAGCATATTTCAGCCAGTTGCCTATTACCTGAAACACAAATAGTACTATGAGAGATAGCACAGTAATTATCTAACAAATCTTTGTAGTGAAGCCATTCTATGTCATAAATATATGTAGACAACTGTTCTGTGTCCTTTCCCAGGTCTATTCTAAATCAGTTCAATCTAAGACTTTAGTATTTATACAAGCAAAATCTGCCTTCAATCTTTCGTTTTCAGTTTCGGAAAATCCGTTCATATTGAATGCCTACATCATACAAAGAACACACCCTCCATTCAAGAAAAAGCATTTTATATGTATAGAATAGATATTGAATAATTCTCACCAGTCTGTTTTTACGAATGTTATCTTCAAACGCCTTTCTCTTGCGGTGTTGGTAGTCTCTGAGCTCTTCAGGATCCGATATCTTCTGTTTAGGCGGAGGTGGAAGAATTTCCAAGTCTCTCTCTTTTGCCTCGCGCAATAGTTGTTCAGCAGTGATTTGGATCTCCGCTGGCGCTTTATTTTTCACCTACAAACAAATAGAAACATTAAATATAATAGATTATCCTTCACAATCACTATTTACAAGAAATAAGTGTGGTTATCTACTTGCCTTTGCCACTTTAGGCATTTTCGTTGGTTTTGAATCCATTTTTGATATTGTATGGTGCTAGGAAATGAGCAATTTCAATTATTTTCACACAGATAAATCTCAAAAGGTATTATATGCCTTTTTAAATTAAATTCAAACAAAATAATCGTACGTTAGTACAAACAATCATAATCAGATCGTGATCAGATCGTAGGTATTGTATTTCTATGTCTTATTTTTCTCTCTGGTATTGTATTTACATACATCCAAATTCAGTCAGAGAGATTTTTTTTTTTTTGGTTTTTTCGCTCTAGGGCAGGCAAAGGGCTTTGAGCCCATACAGCCAAGTCATAAGTAAATTTATACGTAATTCAAAGCAGCGAGTTCATGCTATCTTGACATTCTTGACTCAGTATACAGTCTCTGTCTCTGAGTCAAGACGCCCCGAAGAAAGATGATAGCAAAATTTCTTCAGAAAATACGGATTTTGAAGTCAACACGATATGCACTTTTAATAGGTTCCTGATCACAAACTTCAATCAATATGTACTATAACCAATGTTTGCTTCACATTACACTATCAATACTATGAATCAAACGCAGAAGCACACAGAAATTAAATTTCTAATCACGAGCCCAAGTGGACGCTATTGTAGTTGGCGCCAAAATCCGATCCAGAGAGAAAAATAAGACATAAGAAATGTGTAGTATGTACGTACATCATTATTCATTGGTTATATTTCATTGGGAGATCACACTTGACACTTGATATTACTGTCAATTTTCATAGACAACAGCGACATTTGTGGCTGGTAGATGAACTAATAAAAAAAAGCGGCGACCATAATTGGCCATATTGTGGCCTCGAAGATAGGAGGACCATTTTAAAATAAAATCGCTTGCACATCTTGTAAGTGGATTTTTTGTCAGCTCCGCCCTTTTCTTTGTTACCAAACAGGGTTTTTGTTTATTAGAGTCACATGTGTCCACTAGGATGTTGGATGTTGCAACCAAAAATCATCCTAACAATGGTCCTGCCCTGCTATCCTCGAGGCGACTGTACTTCACGGACCATTCGAGACGTTATTTTACTGATTATTTGCTTTTCGAGATTATTGTCATTATTGATGAGTTGCACAAAGCGATTTTAAAATTAATGGCATTAAAATATTAATGTCAAACTAAGTAAAGGAGACAGCTTGAGACATAATGTGCAACTACAATGAGTTTCTGAAACTAGCTGTGAATTCGAGACATTATTTTACTGATTATTTGCTTTTCGAGATTGTCATTATTGACGAATTGCACAAAGCGATTTTAAAATTGATGGCAGATTAAAATATTGATGTCAGTCAAACTAATTAAAGTACTCATTGTAATTCCACATTATGTCTCAAGCTGAGTTTCTGAAACTGGCTGTGAAGCTTACAATAATATTAAGTACTTCAGATGGTCAATTATATTGACAATCTGGTTATTTTGCAAATTTATACATATCAGAGGATATATTTCATGGTGCACAAGACTCAAAAACCTTCTGGGACTCGTAAACACAAATGTCATCACATGAATGTATGTTTGCCCTGAACGGGAATTGAACCCGCGCCTTCTGATGCCGAAGGTAGGATACACTACGAACAACACACCAACGGGCCGTAAAATGTCTTGTATGATCGTGTTCGATTTATCATAATAGTGATGAAATTTGGTATTATAGGTGTCTTTGCAAAATATTATAACATGAGCTTATTTGCCACCTTAGTGGTATAAAAATAAAAGGAAAACATGAATAATTAGCTGAGGATATTAAATAAATGCACACATATTTTAAAATTTAGTTTTATTTATAATTAAATCACAACCCACATTATCTTCAGTAACAAATATAACAGAAAAAATTAATAAAAAAGAAAGTAAACTCTTAATTATCAGTTCATAAGGTTGTGTTCTATAAATGCCATTAGTTATATGTCACGCAGTATGCTGCATTTCGATCCTTTAGAAACTACCTGACACACGCAGATTTAGTACGGTTGTACCCCGTGAATGTACAATGTACACCATAGCCTAACATTAATCTTCCTTCATATACAAAGAAGGCTCATTCGAAACTAATTCGCCTTCATGTATGGGAAAATACATTTGCAGCAATGTTTCATACAGAACAACATCAATAGGCATGAACGTACAGAATATAATTCTCTCCATTTGGTGATCCTCAAGGAACTGTCGTGCAGTGCGAAGGGCAATATGTGCTGCCAGTCTGTTTGGGAATCCATATATTCCTGTTGAGATGCACGGGAAGGCTATTGATTGCAATTTGTATTCCTGTTGGTATGACAAAGAGTTTTGGTAGCACGATTGGAGTTTAACTTCACAGCCATCTTGTGGTCCCACTGTGTGGATTACATCTGAATAAAAAATAAAAAAAATTCAATAAGAACACTAGAAGAATGAACAATGATTCAAGAGCAGTATGTATGGTAATGAATAAATAAATATTGCACACAATTGTTTGCCTTGTGCAGGATTCGAACCCGTGGCCCTTGGGACAGTGGCCATTGCTAGCCGGTCAACCACCAGGCCTGTCAAATAAGAATAGGAGGCCACGCTGCAATACAATATAATAACAAGAATGTTACTTCAAATAACATGACAGCCCAGTGGCGCATTTGGTATGACCCTACAATCTGCACTGAGGGGGTTTGATCCCCATCCAGGGCCAACATTTACATATTAACCAAGGAGTATAACCGCTGGCATAACTCGCCAGGTTAAGTTATGTATATGAGCTCCATCGATTAGTCTAAGTAAACCACTTTTTCAGATCAAATGTTTTAAATAATTTATTTGGTTGCAAATAAGATCTATTTTTAAGATAAATAAAAACAAAACAATAACACACTCCCATGACATGTAATGGATACTAATAATACATAAATAAAATGTTATTCCTCCTCAACTTCTCCAACTATCCCTTTCCGTTGTCTTTTCTCTCCAGTTATTATCAAATAAGATTAAATAAATAATATTGATTATCCCTTACAGTTTGCAGGCAAATTGTAGCCTCCAGTTATTTTGGCCTGACCTGTTGGACAGCCACCCAAAGTAAGGCACTCCTCCTAAAAATAATATTATACAAAATGTTAGATAATTAAAAAATATATATATAACTAGATTTGAGTGTGAAGAAGTAACAAACACAAACTTTCGGCTTTATAATAGTAGAAAGAAAGAAAATATGTTTATTGGACACTTAAAATTTGCAATTATATAAAGTACTTATTTAATACAATATAAAAAAGAAAAGAAATAGAGACTAGAAATATTTCGCGCCCCACTCAGCATGCACTGGTATTCTATTATTGGGATTAAAATATTGAAAGCAAACCTGTAGAAAACGTCCTGCAGCCCGGTGTATGGCTCCATCAACACCACCTCCAGCGACAAGGCGCGAATTAGCAGCATTAACAATGGCATCAACCTGAAATGAAAATGATTTATGTCATTATAGTTCGTTCAGTACTCGCACTCGGTCTTCTGAAGACCAGGGGGGCTACCACGACGTGTCATAACAATTTATAAACTATTGAGTAAATGAGATGTCGCCTTACATAATATAATGCGTTATCTCGCTTACTCACTCGTCTTTGGACTGCTTTATGACGTCAGATGTTTGTGTGGTTTGAAACTATCTATACCTACCTCTATCGTCGTAATGTCTCCTTTAAATATAGACACTTTTTCTGACAGCGCTTGATTTTTTTCTGGATCAATTTTAATTTTCTTGAACTCAGTAAGATCGTCTACAATAGGTTTCTTTAATGGGCCTTTGGCACTGAGCTGGGTTGCATATTTTCTCCAGGGGTCAATTTTGTCCAAAATAAGATATTGACCTGATTTATAAAGTTTACGTTTATCAGCCAAAGGCAATTTCATTAGCCGCTCTTTCTCAATTCTCCAAGCTTCGTCTGACATTTTTCTTGTAGAAAAACACGTCGTTTGTATTTTATAAAGACGAAAAACAACACAAAGTTGAGAAAATATCTTGGAATTTACCGGTGACATTAGTGACATTTTTGTAGTATACGTTTTTGCGCCTGGCAACAGTGGCAAACAAGTGGCAACTACTGGCTTATGGTGATCCGTTTCGGTCCGCGCGGGAAATTTAAATTTTTTGGGGTTTTTTACAAATTGCATCTCAATCATTGATAGAATTTTCGTGAAAATTGATTTGACGACAACAAATACAATATATCTACTGAATAGTTATCAAATAAATTATAAATATTAGCTCTTCTTATTATGAATGTCCACGATGCATCTTTTTCCCCATAACGTGCTTTATGCACATTCATAATGAGAAGAGCCAATATTTATAATTTATATGATAATTATTCAGTAGATATATTGTGTTTGTTGTCGTCAAATAAATTTTCACGAAAATTCTATCAATGATTGAGATGCAATTTGTAAAAAACCTCAAAAAATTTGAATTTCCCGCGCGGACCGAAACGGATCACCTTAATGCGGTCTCTAGTAGGTGAAAATTGCTTGACAATCATTTACGGTCTTGTCAAGCATGCTTGATGAGGGTTGACGGAACGTCAAGCATGCCTGTCATGCATCCGCACTCATTCAGCGGTCCGAGCCACAGAGTGACTCAGCCAGACTCAAACTTCTAGACGATCAAGCATGCTTGACAAGCATTGCAAAAATTTAACTTTTCATCAAGCATAGTCAATCACGTAGTTTGCTTGTCAAGCGCACCAGACTTCATTCTAAACGGACAAAATTGCTTGAAATTCATGTGCTTGTCAAGCAATTTTGATCGTCTAGGGACCACTAGCCGTCTCCACACGCTTGGCAAACTACGGCAAACAGCGAACACAAACAACAAACACGAACATTGTGGACCACAGACTTATCAGACTAAACATAATTTTACATACAACAATCAAACAACAATAGACACAAGCTGAAAATATCGCTGTCACTTTTCAGCTAATTAAATTCGGTATAACCTTGTCCCTTTCTTTCATCAATAGCAACACTAACGCACACTTACTCAATTTGACAGCAAACTGACTTTGAAAGTTAAAATTTAGTAAATATAATATCAAATGGACTAAATATGGGTGTAAAGTGCTGTGTAAAACATTTTCAAATCTCTTCGTACAAAAGCAGCGAAGCACCAAAGTACCCATCTGTGTCTGTGTGAGTGTGACTGACATTTGATAGTGTGCGTTTTTGCTACGATTTTATGGAATGTTCTGTCTGTATGTCTGTGGTGTGGACAACTGTTTGTCTGTTTTTGTTTGTGTTTGCCAGTGATCGGCTTTTGTGCACAAATCAATGGGTGTTCGACTCACATGTTTGCATTGTATATTCTACAGTAGTGATTGCCAAACGAAAGAGTTCTGTGAATTTTGATTTTTTGATCATCCACATCGTCTTTGTTTCCTTCTTTTTCTGATTTTTATTTTTAAGTAGTTGTCAAATTATTTAAATTTCAATAAATAATTATCCACTAGGTATATGTTATTATTATTTTTTATTTAGTAGGGTATCTAATCCTAGTTTTTTTTAAATTAAATTAGGAATAATTTTATTTATTGTTTCAGTTTTTTTTAAATCTTTTTTGAGCTTTCCACCCACAGATTTCCACCATGCTTTCCACAGAAGTTTTTAGGAAACTATCGGCATTCATATTTTGAAATTGATTTTTTGAAAGAAAAATTTCACCTCCCCCCAGGTTGGGATTCGAACCCACGACCCCTCGATATCCGGCCAAGTGCTCTCCTTCTTTTTAGTTTAATTTCACTTTCCTTTTTAGGGTTCCGTAGTAAACTACAAGGAACCCTTATAGTTTCGCCATGTCCGTCTGTCTGTCTGTCTGTCTGTCCGCGGTCTAGCGCCTAGACGCTTGATACTAGAGAGCTGCAATTTGGTATGTATACACATATTAACAATGTTAACAAAGTGCTGGAAGAAAATTTCGAAAAATATATATTTTTGGGGTGCCTCCCCTACATGTAAAGTGGAAATGAATATTTTTTTTCACGGGCACCCCATGTTGTGGGGTATCGTTAGATAGGTCTCTTCAAAACATTGAGGTTGTGGGAAGATCATTTTTCGATACAATGATTCGTTTCGGAATTATTTACATTTATCGTGTCAATTTTCGTTTTGCACGGTGGTCCCCCCCTCTATCTCCGAAAGTCTTACGTTTAGAAATTTGAAAAAAAAAAACGTCCGTACGTTCGCCAAGCGTGTGGAAGCCGCGTTTGTGTTGGGTGACTGTGATCCTTGTCTTATTTATAAGCTGTGATCGGTGTTTGGCATAATATGGCAAACACCAAGCGTGTGGAGGCCGCTAAGTTCGAATCATTCTAATGTCGTCTGTGTCTGTCGGTCTGTCTCAGTCTGTCTCCACCACACATGTCTCCACATCTTCATCCATTTCATTGTAGGTTATCATACGTATCATTTGAACAACCACGCACAACCCACTGCGCATCTCGATGAGAGACAAATTTGTTGCCAATATGAAAAGAAGAAGATATTTATTTGACATTTGGCCGGTCCGGTCCATCCAACGGTCCATCCATCCACTGTTCAGCGGAATATAAAGCGGAATGAATTGAATGGATGGGTGGGGAATATTTTTGAATAGTGAAGTTTTGAAGTTTCATGAGGAAACTTTTTTAATATTTATACTGGATCAACAATAAATGATGTTTCGATCAGCCACCCGTATCCTAATTTCATCATGTAGAACATGTGAGATTTTTTGAAAAAGAATATACGTTTTAAATTCTATCTACTATTATTTCGTTGAGGTTATCTTAATAAATAACTCTTTATTTCAGATGAGTATGCCACGTCCCGTAGTTTTAAATTAAAACAAAAAGTTAATTATGGTTCCAGTCAAATAAGTTATATAAAATCAGAAATACATAAAAGTGATATCAATTGGTCGGAGTTGAAAGCAAACGTTCTTACTTTGCAAGGTACTGCAAATCTTAAGAATATAGACGCAATATTACTAAAAAATTTAGCAAATGAGAAACGTTTTGAAGCAGGCCTATCATTTGTTGCATTTCTGAAGCAATCAAATGAGGAATTAGGCGTGGGCACGTCGAATGGGATACTGAATCTTTATTATGAATTTAGTAAAGAAAGAGAACTGTCTAATGATGAGAAAAAGTTTATACTAAATACTCATAAGGATCTATATGCTAAATATAAGGTCTTAGACTATACAACAGGTGAAACGTTACTCCATGCGCTCTGTGCGATCGGTGAATGGAAAAAAGCCATAAAAGTCCTCGATGACATATGTTTGAGTCACAAACCTACTCACTCTGCGTATAGTGTACTAATAGCGACATTATTCCAAGACAATAATAAGAATGAAGCTCTGAAAATTATTGAGGATAGCATAAAAAATGGTCGGCCATTACAAACTGAGGCGTACAAAGCTTGGATAAAATATGTTTTAAAGAAATATAAAGATAAAAAAACTATATTGAAATATTTAGAGGAAATTTGTGTGCAATTATCTAATAATGAGCATAAAATCAATTTTAAAACTGCTGAGATGTTGCAAGAAATGTTCAGGGCTGCTGGTTGGGATGTGCAGTATACGAGGTTAAGGAAATTTGAGTAAGTAATACTCCTATTAAGTAATAATAATAATAAAATATTTTATTGATAAAACTTGGATCTAAAATAAACATTTGATAAAATATACTAAGATAAAATTAAAACATATGCCTATATAATAGTAGAACTAATCTTTCTGGCTTTGCCGTCATTGTCTAGCAAAATCAGGTTGAGTACATCGGGTGCTTGTGTTGTGCTGAAGGACTATCTCAAGTCCTCAAGCTCAGTCCTCATTCTCAAGCAATTCACTGGGTGTAATGTATAAGCTGAAATAAATATCATACTTGGTGGAATAATTGGCCGGCTGGTGCCCGAGTTAGCAAGAGTGCCAGGAATGCAACTATAAAGATGAAAATTTGGATCATGTCTATTGTAACGCTAAAGAGTTAAGGGATTTTTGTTAATAAAAACATTAAAAATAAAAGGAAAATAAGTTTATTTATAAGGTTACAAATTACTCCATAAAACAAATAATAATTTTGTGACACTTTTTTAAGTAATCTTTGTCTATTTCAGTGGCCAATGCATATGCTGTAAAGAAAAATTAGATCCATTGAAGCTTTCAGAAGATGAATTTGCTATGTTACAGAAAAACGTAAAAGACAAACTAATAGTTGGTTCAGATTTATTCTTAAAAACATCACCAGATGAACTGAAAAAGTTTTTAAAATTTGTTGAAAGGACTGCTCCCTATGATGTAGTAATAGATGCACTTAATACAGCTTTCGCAGCGAAAGGTGGTATATATCAGAGAATAAGTATGCTTAATCATGTTGTGGACCATTTTAAAGATAGAGAAAAGAATATATTGCTGTTAGGACGAAAACATATGTTGTCCTGGCCGAAAATGCAGATTATAATGAGTAAAACTACAAGTTTCTTCACTGACGACTTGTAAGTGAACTAAAATGTTAATAATTTTTTGTCTATTATCAATTTTATTATCTCAGCCATAAGGAGTAACTGGACATATGCTGCACTGATTGTCACAGAAATTTGTGTTGCAGTTTTGTGTACAGTTTAGCAGCTGGTGTCAGTGTTTTTAGGTCACCTAACCATTAATTTGGCTAAATTGACCTGTAAGTATCGATTACAGTCGGCAGACCCCGTTATTTAATGTTTCCATTCGGCTTGATGCTATGGTGACATCGGGCTCCTCTACCGGCTTCTTTCCTTGAAATTACAGCAAATATTAGTTACTTTCAGGTCCCAAGATGACCCGTATTTCATAACAGCAGCGATACTAAGTGGCTCGCATACTGATATTGTATCAAAGGACCTGCTTCGTGGACACTTATTCCTGTTGCAAGACCCTCGTCTGCAGGTTATATTTAGGAGATGGCAGTGGCAACATCAATGGATGGTGCATACTAATAAGGCTGGGAAAATCTACATACAGGTAATCTTCATACATGTGTCTTAGGCTAAGATTAAAGCGTCCTATACTCTGGTCGCGGAGCACGTAGAATTTTGTGCATTGACCTGTAGTCGCCCGTCTCTGTTAATCCCGCGGAATTATATTGCCGTCCTGCTTGCATACCTTTGTGCGTGCGTGACAATCGTGGACTTGTGCGAGAGCGACAGGGATAGTTGATAGCGGGTCATTGTATGGGTTTCTACAGGACCCTTTGCGTTCGTACTTTATCATATTAGGGTCGGTGTCACGACGACACGGCACGGTATGTTATTTTTCTTTTCTGAGATAATTTTATACAGGGCTATTATATTGTCTATTAAACACTGTTTATTTTATTAAGCTAGCATTCTTAGTTTTCGAGATTTGTAGGTTTCTTTAGGTGACCCGCATTCATTGCTCTCGAGTATAATAATAATATTTGTTACTCCACAATATATATGAGAACGATGGTACAATAATACAAGGGTCATAACTAGTCATAAGGACGAGGGAGATCAAACCTAAAATTTTAATTTATGCAGTAAATGTGATGAGTATTAATGTGTCTCCCATGTCAAAATTTACGATCAGTCCTTGAATATAAGCAAATTTTATATAAATAAGAATATTTTTCTTACAGGAACCTTTGAAATTCAACCCATACGCTCAGAAGAATAATTGCAGCTGGCATTTGCCTTACGAGAAGGAACAGAACGAGGAATCTACAGTATTTGTCAACTATGGAGCCCCTGATCTGTTTAGCTGGCTCTGCCTAAGATCTACAAATAGATAATAAATATACAAATTATAATATAATTCTTTTTTTTATACTCATCATGTTGCAACGTTTGTTGTACGCAGATTTAAATAAGTAAGCTACATTATTATGTATATAGTCATATACTATGGTAACTCAAAAACTACACTACAATTTGGTTTAAAAAATAATATTATAATAATTATAAGTAATAAAATAATAAATACCTAATAAGAATTTTAACATGTAGCACACATACAGGGTCTCGTCTATATAAAAAATATATAATTATATATATTAGGTAATATATAAAATGCTTTGTCCTGCCTGCCTGAGAATCAACGCACAGTCTCGCTGATCGTAGAGAAGACCTGAAACTTGGGAGGGTGGGTTCTTGGTATGACGTAGGCATCCGATAAGAAACGATCTTTCAAAATTCTATTACGTTTGCGTGTATTTATTTATGCACAGCAGCGCCATCTATGTATATCAGACTTCTGATCAAGTCCTACGGGAATCGCGTAATTTTCGTGATAAAAGTACCCTATGTGTTAATCCAAGGTATCGGCTACCTACATACAAAATATAAATATTGGCCCATAATATTAGTAGGATAACAAATACATGTCATTATACCTAGATAAACATCCAAGACCCAGGCCAATCAGAAAAAGTAAAATTTTCATCATGACCCGACCGGGATTCGAACCCGGTACCTCCTGGGTGGCATAGTAACCATTACGTCACGGAGGTTGTCAAAGTAACGTTGTGTGAATTCTTTTTGTGCACGCATAGTTGCGGTGTGTAATGAGCGCTATCCTTTATTGAAATTAAAAGGTAATACACGAAGTAACTATTAAGTAATCTGTGGTAATACAAGCACGCACTATAAAACCCATAGACCTAGCATTCGTGCACTACCGCGAATAGACGGACAAAGAGAGAAAGCAAGACGCTGCACTGTGGCGTTTGGATGGCGTTAGACAGGGAAGGCATACACATAACTGGGTATGAATGAATCGTGTTGATTAGGTAACGTAATAAAACCTTATATACAACGCGAAAAAAAATATAAAAACTCTCAGAAGTCATGTATGTCACAAATCCCCACCGTCACGATCTAATGTTTGCTTTCTACACAACACAAAATTTTCGTAAATTATCCACTTAAACAATGCCGAAGGGATCAGAGAAAAAGGATGAGAAAAAAGATGATGCCAAGTCCAAAGGATCAAAGGGGTCAATGTCGGATAAAACTACTGATCGAAATGTAAAAATTTTGAGAAGTGCTTGTAAGTTCTTTCTTTAAAGGGCTTTAGGCTAATTTGCCGTCTCGTCAAACCGAAGTAGGTAACTTCGGTTTGATGAGACGGCAAATTAGCCTTGCTTACTACTACACGTATCCACTTGCGGTCTTCTATTATCCGGTGGTGGCATTATATGAAAAATGGCTACCCCTTAATAACTTATGTTAGTTGGTGACTGCTGAGATTTTTTTTGGATTCTTCCCCGACTTACTTAATCTGATAAACGTTGGGCATGTCGTAGTTGGTAAAACTAGTCTAACGTCTTATCTTTATTATTTCTCCCACAAATTGAAAACAATATATATTTATATACACATATATATGTGTACCTATATATAGAGTTTACGCTTCTGACAATCCGCATTGGAGCAGCATGGTAGAGTACGCTCTAATCACCTTCGATTGAATGGAGACCCGTATCCTAGCAGTGGGATGATTATGGGTTGATATGATGATGATGATACAGTTTAGTATTAACAAATAGTCAAATTAGCATTAGTAAATAGCAAACGATCAGTCAATAGTGGGAGATTGGTGCTTGGCAAAGTCTGTATTTCAGTACATACAGTATCGTTAGTCGTTACTACATTTCGATGCAATCCGTACTCTTGAATAATGTTTCTTGAGTGAATATTAACGGAACGTTTGTACATTTATCCAGTGGGCGAATGCGGCAAGGATTGCATGGAAAGTCAGGTCAAAGAGAAAAAGAAGAAAGACAAAGGGAAAGATAAGGGAAAAGATGGGAAGGGGAAAGATGGGAAAGGCAAAGATGGCAAGGGCGACAAGGGGAAAGATAAGAACAAGGACACCAAACCTTGCCCCCGCTGCAATATGGAGCGGGTGGAGATGCTGGCGCGGCCCGCACCTCGCCGTCTGCGTTCCTTGTGGGACGAGAAGTGCGACCTTCTAACCCCGGCTCGCAGGGACAAGATCAAGAGCGCTTTGGAGGAAGACTACTTTCTTAGTCCAGAGTGAGATAACATACCTTAAAACGCTAGCTCTGCACTCTCGGGAAATTGAGCGAAGGGCACGGAGTTCGAAGATAAAGGAAAAGTGAAGCCGAAGTAGTACGGACACATTCTCGTTTTCGCTCAACTTCGCATGAGTGTAAAGCTGGCAAAGAGCTGGCTTAACTTTTATCACGAGATATTAACAACGTCATCATGCGGATTACTTAGATGTCTTACACATAATTGACTTAAAAATTAACTTTTCGACAACAATCTGGACTTACAGATCAACAACGTGCTCTCCTAGGTGTAGCTCAATTTTATTCGTGTTAGATGACATGGCTGCCTGTGATTTCCTAAAGAATATAGATTTGTATTAGCGCTGTGTATATTGTATATCGATATCTCAATTTATAGGTAAGATGGTTTTAGTGTTTTGAAGTGTTATGATGATGATGGTTTTAGTTTCGGTTTATGCGTGTATTTACCATTAAGTTCCACCAATTTGAAAATTAGTTGTTCTTGATACTTTAGGCAGACTGAACAATACTTCCAAGCTTTGGGTGAGTCTGGAGGCGGCAGGCGCTGGAACGCAGCCGCCGGCGGCGGCATGTCGGACCGCAAAGAGACTGCCGATAAATCCAAGGAGCTGAGACAGAGGCAGAAATGGCTGGTCAATTTCAGTGCTCAGGTTAATACATATTAGGTTTTCCATTAAATAGATATTGCATCAAAGTTGTGCACTTCATGTGAAGGTCTGGTATGTCAAATAGAGTTGAAATCAACTGTAATTCTGAACTTCGACAGTTATTTATTCCGACAGAGACAGTATTTCGTCTATTAATTGTTTCGACGGAACCTTCTTTGACAACACACACATTCGGAAAACACTATCTACTACGCAGAACCCTTCTTAGAAATGCATTTGTTCGATTGTTATTTATAGTTTTATTTTGTAATTTATTGACACATTTCACAGCAGTATTATGTCGAAGGTACGTTGTTTCGAAATGGAGATCCGCCGAACGATCCGTATTTCGAATAAAGGTTCTGCGAAGAAGTGTTTTTCGAAGTACCTCAGTTCAGTCTAAGCAATGAGTAGACGAAATACTGTGTTTCGAAATTGAGACTTTCGGAATAAAAAATTGTCGAAGTTCAGAATTAGGTACACTCAGTTATTAATGAATTAGGATCATCTAATTTGTTAAAGTTTCAATTGGCTACAGGTTGCTTATCGTTTGTGCGACTACATAGCAAAAGGACAAAAGGAAATACTCGTCTCTAATAGGCTGAGGAGTATTGCCGATGTGGTTTTGGAGCGCGTTGCAGAGATTCTAGGTAAATGTGTACTGTTATGTAGAGTTAGGTACTGATCTAACAAATAAGGTTGAAACTCCATCGAAGTTAAGTTTTAAGAAAGAATAAGTACCTAAAAGACGATGCAAAAGTACAGCGCGGCGCGTCTTTTACCGATGCCGATGTTATTACTTATTTCCGAAATGGTGCAAGTTTATAAATAGTGTAGTTTATACGTAAAGAGTTGATGGTAGGAACCATGTTAGTGACTTACGGCCGAACCCAAAATGCGATCTCAATCCTCTATCGATGATTGTTCGTTATTGACGGAAGTATTGATTCGTAGTTTACTTCCATCTATTGGATAAAGAGATAAGGAATGTGACTTTTTAGGGAACTTGCCCGGTTTTTTTTATTGATCTGACATAAGAAAAAAAAGATCGCATATTGAGTTCGGGTGTTAGTAACACTTCAATCCTTTCGTTTATCTCTTAACTAGCGAAAACCGCGCAACTTCGTTTGCGTGTATCCCGCTTTCCCGTGGGAATTTTGGAATGTATGATACTTTAAAACCTTCCCCTTGAATCACTCTATCAATTAAAAAACCGCATCAAAATCCGTTGCCTAGTTTTAAAGATTTAAGCATACAAAGGGACATAGGGACAGAAAAAGCGACTTTGTTTTATACTATGTAGTGATATATGAAAAATAACTCTGTTTTAAAGGTGAACCGAAGCCCTCCCGCAGTCACCCCGGCAGGCTTCCTCGCTTCATGGTGGCCATATCAGACAGGATCGCTGTGTGGATCGAGAATGCTGTGTATCGCGCTGATGCTGTCGAGCCCAAGTCATCACGGCAATCTGGCATCGATGAGCATATGAGGCTTGATGCTGAGAAGCCTATTTGTTAAGGTAGGATTTGTATTTTTTTAATATGATAAAGCATGGCATAATAAAATGAGGTATTCGCTTCCCGTGACAGCTATGTCACGTAATTGGTCCAAGATTGTGGCGCGGTTTTAATGAGGTTGAATATGGCTTGAATATATCACACTGATCGTGACGTAGATTTGGCCCATCGACGGAAGTGAATACCAGGCGCAGTATATTATTGTAGGGTAGGTACCATGTGATAGAGGAGGACAAACAAGCTTCGGAGTAACCTTATGGTAAGTAACGCTGCTCATGGTTGGCAACGCGTGAGTGATACCCCCGGTAATGTAAGCGTTATAGGCTACGGTGATGCTTACCATCAGGCTGGCCGTATGCTTGTTTGCCACCTTAGTGGTATAAAAAAAAGTAGGAAGCAAGAAGTGTATTAGGCTTTCGGCTCTCTCACTCGCCCTACGAAACAGCGGCATATTACCGACATTTCACGATATTCTGTGACTGTCACGTCGATTTTATGGTACGCTTATTTACGAGCTACAATTTGGCTCTACCACACGGAAAAAATTAGTTCGTCTACTAACAAAAAAAAAACAAATAAGCATCAAAATAAAAAGTTATTCTGCGTGTATTTTTGGACGAATTACGCAACACCTTCTAAATATAAACTATTATGTATACTACCTACTTTGAATTTTTTTGTAAAAAATAATAAATTGATGGAAAAAATTGTGTGAAGGGATTTAATCGAATTTTTATTTATCAATAGTATTCATATTGTACAGTCAGGTGCACGTTGAACTTTACACTTGCAGTACAATTTTCGCCCTTGTGACATAGAACTTAAGAATGGTACAATGTCCGATATGTACTTAAAGGTCGACGAGCTCTTGACTGTACTATATAATTAGAGAGTTTTATAGCGTTATAGCGATGCTTACGTTATTAAAATGAAAAACTTTGTTCTTAGTTCTATAACCTGATACCTAAATCTTTCATTGGCTTACATAAGGTGACATATACTTATATACACAGGTATATTTGTAAGTGAGTAAGGTGAGTAAGGTCTCCAGAGCTCCACTTGGGGGGGTTGGGAGGGTTGGCAACGCGTGAGTGATACCCCCGGTGTTGCTTACGTCTATAGGCTACGGTGACGGCTTACCATCAGGCCGACCGTATGCTTGTTTGCCACCTGTGTGGTATAAAAAAAATAAAAAAATTGATGTAAATAGAAACAAGTTTATAGCGTTTAGTTAATTCCGCTGTATTTCATGTAAATTATGTCACCGACGACGCTGGGCAACAAAAAGACAGCAATAATGAGATTTCTAGCCAGACGGAACGCAGGTGGAAAGTACTTAATGACGATCTATATTTACATAATACTGATCTATACTTACTACTTAATTTCTGTGTGGATACCTCCTAGCTGGATCAATATTTTATTTTAAAAGAAACTTATTTTAAAATATGAAACGTATTTTATGTCAAAAAAGACCGTAACTGGTTTTCTTTCGTCAGTTCTTTTACCAGTGGCCATTTTGCTTTTCTTTACTAAATAGTAGTAGTTTATAGAGTAGATTAATTACACAAATAATTTATTATTGTAATGTAATCTTTGACGAGAGAGTGTCCTACTCCCTGAATAAATATCCTAAAATATGTTTTTAATTTCTTAAATAAAATGCGGGGCATGTTGACAATTTTACGCTTAGTGAATGCGAATCTTACATTATGTGCTCAAAGTGCTGAAATCAGCCATGTCATGAGACGTAGTTCCACTATGTATTAAGGCGCTTCTCTTTGTATTTGTGACAAATAGAAAAAGTGCATTTGCCACAAATACAAAGAGAAACGCTACTATTTATAATTTATATGACGATTATTCAGTAGATATATCGTGATTGTACTCGGGAATCGCATTCTTATGAATGTGCAATGAAAATTTGAGCAATTTTATTTGGAATAACAAGGGTTACAAAAACAAAGAACACGATGACATATTCTGTAGGAGTATTAAACTGTGACACAGATATCAACGCCCTCCCCGAACTCGAGGTGCGCTTGAATTCCAATTACTTACAAAGTAGGTATTTAATATCAAATTAATCCTAATTTAAAAAAAATGTTTTACATAGTGAATAGTGTTTTGTATATGTGAGTTTGTGTATGATGTATGTGTGTGACGCGCATGTGGGTTTGTGTGTGTGTGTGCTTGTATGAAGAGTTTAAGGCACTTTGCTAATTGCAAATAAGATCTTCAGAGTCTTTATAGGAAAGGGTAAGAAGATATTTAAGATATATTTTTTTACATGAGTGATGAATTTGTTCAAAACGTAGAAAAAATCTTAATTTCGCGGACCGTGGGGGAGCACCCACCTTAAGTGCCTGCCTATTAGATACCATCTCTCTAAATTTAAGAGACGCACTCATGTCGTAGTAGCATCCACCACTTTCCTCTCTCTTGTAATAATTCCTGCTCCTTCAATTTTCTACAGGACACCCGCCCTTTCCTTCACTTGATCCATGTAATGCTCTTCTCTTCCTTCCCCTTCCACTTCTAGAAACTATAATTATAAAATCATTAAAAAAATCAGGAACTGGCACCGTTATCTTGAGATTGCGACAATAATATCCAACATTCAACATGTAGGTTACCGAAAGAAAAATAAAGCATTCCTGCATTTATTATTAGTCATAGTTTGATTGTGCCATTTACATTGCAACGATGTATTTGAATAACAAAATAAGTATTAGGAACGCCTACATTTTGAACTAGTTTTATTTTATAATTGTCGATAAAGAAGCCTGCCTTGAATGATTATGTAAACAAAGGATTTTACATTATTCATAAGTTTATAGTACAAAATTATGTAATGCACTTTACGGTAAACTATATTTTGTCCTGATTGACAATAAATGCATCCAAAAAAGTCTAGAAAGCGGAACTACAGAATATGGATTTATTTTATGAAGCATCCGCTAAGCGTATTTGGATATTTCAACTTTAGAGACGTAGCGAACTAAATGCAGGGTGGCTGCAATACAGGGTGTTTGGTCGATGGTTGAACATGCGATGGTGACAGATAGGTAAAATATTATACTTATTATGCAGAAACAAATGTGTGCAAACGGATAAACCCTTCTAGTTTTTGTTTATTAAATGTCAAATATATTATGTAATATAAAAAAAAAATTGTCTGCTACTTGTTGAGCTACAAAGATTTAACCTAGGGCCCGTTTTCTTTCAATTTTCCACCAAAATGTATTCCTACCTGTACTGCAAATACATACTGTAACTTATCAAAAGTGCATATAGAAGAAAGCTTTAAGTTGCTTCTCGAGAGGCTTGATGTACCTACTATTTATTATGAACGAATGTCAATTTAAAGGCCTATACAGACGAGGGATTTGTGCGCTATTAGTTGGAAGCAATTTATTTATTTTTACATAGTATAAAATTACCGCTATCTGTTCCTATGTATACTTAGATCTTTTAAACTGTGCAACAGATTTTGATGCGGTTTTTATATAGATAGAGTGATTCAAGAGGAAGGGTTAAATATATAATACATTCTGAAATTTCCATGGGAAAGCGGGTTACACACAAAAGAAGTTGCGCGGGTTTCGCTAGTTTATTGATAAAATGATCCATAGACAAATGGCTCATCTGCACAGGCTTTATCCAATTGATTAGTATGTCTAGAATAAAGTTTAATTATAGTAATTATTTATCTAAACGAAGAAACCTATTAGATGTTACAATAATTTGTTTCTGTCCATCACAATGATTCGCAAAAACTTTCTCTGTAGGTGTTAATTGATTTTAATCGTATCTAATTAATTTATTAACTAGGTTATATGTTATATGTCGTTCTTAAATAAGAATGATGTGACGAATCGCTAACAGACAGTCTTTTAGATAATGTAGGTGTGTAATATGGATATTAAATGCTTATTGGAATGTGATGATATAACGTGCACAAAAAAATATACATTCAGGGCCTATTTCGTCAATGACCGATAGACTATCCATCAGAAAAATTGACAATGTTTTGAAAGTTTTTATCCGATAATTTTGTAACGTTTGAAGCTTGCTTTCTGGTGCTTTCGTACACGGGTCAGCATTAAACATAGTATAGTTTTTATCCTGGAAATGGGCACAAAATGCCCAGGAACGGGAACAATGGGATATCGCGGTTAAAACCGCAGGAAAGAGCTAGTTGGTGTAAAACATAATGCATTTTTATTAATTTTTTAAGTTAAATCTTCTTTAGCGGCTGTGTGTACTTTTTGGGAGGGTAAAAAATGTCAGGGCATGTGACCTGACCGAAAATTCGTAAGACGGAGGGAGTTGTTTTAGTGACATCTATCGGTAAATATTTGAACTTTTTAGTTTACAGAGCTTACAGGAAATCCTGTTGAGTGAATAATAATTTGATGTAATGCCACTGAGTTTGATTAGATGCCGGTTACTCATATTTTTTTTTAAATTGTCTGATAAATAAAGCAATTCGTGCGAAATTATACCTTAACCATTGCAAAATATCCAAAAATGTACAACGTTAATGTTCAAGTTTTCACCGGCCGGCACTCGCTGAGTGCAACCCGTTTATTGTTTAGTGGTTTAGGTCATCAGCTTCTTTTGTTATTGATGTAGGTTGCAAAACCGTGTCCTAATAATTTCTCTCTGCGGCTACACACGTAATTTGCCGTAATAATTGGTTTACAATAAAATATTGCATAATATTTGGAAAAGTTCCTGCGAAAATAACAATTGATATGGAGGAACGTTCTATTGTCACTCAACAAAGCCTATTGTTCTGTTTTAACGGTTCTTTCACATCTACATGACCAGTAAGTACGTGGTGCAAGTAACAGTACATATAAAACTTTTTTGCATATTATATTACTTAGATTAAATGTCGCCTACGACGATGGATATTGTTTACGATCATGTGAACAGCAAAACTCATGTATGAAGATCACACATCACACATCCTTACACATTACACGTCAGTACCATCTGCGCGCCTCTCGCCCCATGGCGTCGTCGTGGGTGATAACTGAAAAGCAGTGTTTTGCTCTCTGAGCAATCAACACACTGAGCTATTATCTATTTGTATCTACGCTGTTTATCAAAATTGCCAATAATTTAAAAATGTTAAATGGCACTATATTTAAGAAAAAATTTAATGACTGGTTATTGAGAAATTGTTTTTACGGCATAAAGGAATATAATAATATAGAACACTGTGACAAAAATACCCACTAATATTTGCACGTCTGCTTGCAGGCTGAATATATTCATCAATGTACATACTTAACACCTCATGTAATTTTTTGTGTATTGGCAAATAAATTATGATTTGATTTGATTTAAAAATATATATCTATCTACTTCCTCCAAGACCATCAGGTTTCCCCATCAGTGGTTTAGGCTATGCGCTAATCCGTCACTCAGTCAGTCATTCAGGACAAAGCATTTTATATGTATATATGTATGTATATATGTATAGTTAACTGGCATCTTGATTAGATTATTTAGGAGACGTTCAAACGAATACGAACATTCGAACGGATTCGGATAGTAGATGTGAAGATAGCCCAAAGGTTCTGATGACTGTTTTGCCTGCTCCAATTGTTAGGTATTACATTTCGGATGACTAATAAAATAAAACTACATTAAATCACAAACATGGGTGAAAGTGCAAAAAGTATAGAATTGAGAATAGAATTTGCAAAGAGAGATTTGATAATGAACGTTGAATTATGTAATCAAAGCATTGTAACGGTGAGTCTGTTCATAGTCTTAATATGAAAGAATACCCAGGGGTTTTACCGCCAGATGGATGAGAGATCACACTCCTCTCATAACTGGCCCATAGTAAAGCGTTCCAGACAGCATTTTCAGGATGCCATTAGAATACTATTATAAAAGTTACTATCAACTTGTACCTTAAAAGCAGCTATCTGCTAAAGGGTCAAAAGGCGTTTATGATTATCTACGAGAGTTTTTTACATCTTTGGTATTTTTTCTAAACTTTATTCGATGTAAATAAAATGTGCCTGCTTAAAAGGTTGCGAAAGGTTGGTGGCAATGTGTGTTAGTCGTACCAACATTTATTTATTAACATAAAATCACTGTAATATAAATGATAAAAAAAAAAAAATGTTATTGTCTTTCTGGGCTATTAGGAATGCCTTTATAATATAAAACGGGTGGCGTTGATATTGTTTTTTTATAGTTGTTAAGGTTCTAAATTACACTTCATATCCGAGTGTTTTTTTTTCAAAAATATTTTCAAATTACCTAGTATATTTTTTTTTAGAAATAACTTATTTTTATATGTAGTCACATTAATTGTTATTTTGAATTTTCCATGGGAACGTGAACGTAAATGATTGAATTACACGGGCAAAGCCCCAAGCTATTGCTGGTGTAAAATAACACAGCAAGCCCTTGTTATCGAATCTCCATATCTGTCAACCCAATTACCATTTACCAGTAATATAATTTTTCTAGTCTAGTTTCTATTATGTATTCAGTATCAAGTGACCTTAGGAAGTTCTAGGCACGCCTAGGGATACCTACGGTATGCTAGACGACCTTCTAGGGCTCTATATATGCGGCAGTCTTCCGTAGATCACTATAGTCTGCACTCAGAAGGCTTCTAAGCAGTTCTAGTGATCCAAAACCAACCCTCAAAATGAAATTCGCCGTAAGTAATATCCCCTAACATAGTCAGTCAGGAATAAGACTTTATAATAATTATTTGTTATACTTTTATCAGAGCTCAATGGCTTCGCTGTGGTCTTACTCTAAAACGATCATGCAAGTTAAGCAACGTTGACCCCAGCCAGTGTTTGAATGGATGTCGTTATCTCGAACATCTCCATGCATCTGATGGCATGTTAAGTCGTCGGTCCTGCTGTTGTCTATGGACTGAATAATAGTTGTTAAGCCAAGTCGGTAGCTTTAAGTCGGCTTAAAAACACTGCTCTCTGCCAATCCGTATTGGAGCAGCGTGGCCGAGTACGCTCTAATTGTAGGGATACTCGTATCCCTGCAGTGGGATGATTGAAGGCGCAAGTGTGAATTGTGTTGAATTTATTTATCACTACTAAGCTTCTTACCATTTCGTTTAGTCCAAACCTGCCGTCTGAACTGATATATAAGATAAGACAGCTGTTAAATTTGAATTATTTCCCTTAGGTGTGTGTCTTCCTCCTCTGCTGCCTGGCTCTGGCCACCGCTGCCCCTCAACTCCTCACCTATCCAGGCTACTATGGCGCTGGACTCCTCCACACTGGACTCGCAGCACCTGGGGTAAGAAATCTAATTGTTGTATTTAATTTATCACCACTTGATGAAAGTAGTTGAGTGGTAGAGCTACTATATAGAGCTAGGTACTAATATGAACTGGTAGTGGCTCGTACATGGGTTGGCTCGACGGGGAAAATACCACCTTCTGACAGAGTAGAGGTGTGAAGCGACGACGCGTTTCGTTCGATGCGTTCAACTCTTTTTCTCGTTATTCCCATTTTCCTTGTAGTGGACAACGCATTGATAGTCCAGGTGTTAAGTTCATAGACAGCGGTGAATACTTTTCATCGGGTCTGTCATATGTCATAAAAGGAATGCGTAAGGTGGTATTTTTCGAAATTCAAACTGCAAATGCATTCAAATTAAATTGCTTGCGATTCGCAAGACAGCCCCAAGTGACAGCTTATCAGCGGCGTGAAAAGAAATAAGTTATTGTATACTATTATAATATTTTATTCATTTATTAATTTAACTTTATTGATTACAATACATAAGTACTGATACTGATACAATAGGCGGACTTAATAAATAAAATAAAATAATTTATTTCAAGCAAAAATTAGCTCATCAGCGTTTATTTATTATTAATACTAATAATACACTTTTCAAGTGATGAAATGATTATTATAATTATATTTATTATAAATAAGCATTATTCATAATTAAAATATCTTTTATATATACTCGTACTTAACTTATTTTATTATTACTGATGATAATTGGTGGTAATAAATTGTGGGTTTCAACCTAATAGTGTATTTTTGATTTATAGACTGTGGTAGTTGGCCCTACCGCGTACAACGGCCTTACTGGTCTCACCACAGCCGGCCGTATCTACACAGGAGGTCTGCTACCCACTCTTCTCTAAATATCCCTTCCTCAAGGCACCCCACACCAATCTGCATCTGCATGGATACATCGGCCATACAATTGTTCTGTACATAATGTTCATTGCTAAATTAAATCTTACCTTTATCTAATTCTAGTATTTTATTTAACCTAGATAATAGCATTATTTACGTTTCTAATCGTATTACTTACAACGGTATAGTTCAATGTTTAAAAGGCTGGTAGAGTTGCGCTGACAGCACGCTGACCGTCGGTGCTGCCAGGCGAAAATGTATGAACTTCTAGGAAGCGTTTTTGAATAACGCATAGATAACAGCGCGGACGGTTCATAAATTTTTCTGTCAGCGCCGACGCCGACGGTCAGCGTGCGGTCAACGCGACTCTAAAACCAGCCTAACAGCCTGGTGGTGCGTTGGTAGTGGTAGTGATACTACCTTCGGTACCAGAGGGCCCGCGTTCGATTCCCGCTCGGGGCAAACATTTATGTGATGGCATATAAATAAATAAATAAATAAATATAAAGGGACAATTCATACAGATTGAGCTAGCCCCAAAGTAAGTTCGAAACTTGTGTTATGGGATACTAACTCAACGATATTATATTTTATAACAAATACATATATAGATAAACATCCAAGACCCGAGGCCAATCAGAAAAAGTTCGTTTTTCATCATGCATGACCCGACCGGGGATCGAACCCGGGACCTCCTGGGTGGCGGTCTGGCGTGGTAACCATTACGCCACGGAGGTCGTATATCGGGGTAATTCAGCGACTGACACCACGAAGGATTGGAACCATGGTGTCAATCGCGGAAGGACTCTTTTTGAATTGACTGACTGACACCATGGTGTCAGTCGAGTAACATATAATTGGGACGTAGTCGATTGACACCATGGTGTCAATCACGGAAGGCGTTTTTTGACTTGCTCGATTGGAACCAAGTACATTTTATTGCAACTAAACAGTTATGTAAAAAAGTGCTAACATGCTTTTTTAAATTACCTATATCGCAATTTAAAAATAATTTATTTCTAATAGTGGTAACTCCAAAAAAAAAATTAAACAAACCCATCAATATCGTAGCGACATTCTTTGAGTAATCGGTCAGTGTCAAAGTGCATGCATTTTTTTTATAGTTTTAACTTCTTAACAAATTATTTATATCCTACTTACGTTTTTAAATTTATACAAATATTTTTTTTGTTCTGAACGACTGACTGACTGAGAATCAACGTACAGCCCAAATCGCTGATCGTAAAAATCTGAAACTTGGAAGGTGTGTTTTTTCTATGATGTAGGCATCCGATAAGAAAGGTTTTTCTGAAATTCTACCTCTAGGGGGTAAACGTGATTCCTTGGTTCAATCTACTTCAAATGCATAAAAATTCTTTAAGAAGATTGATGAAAGACGTCTTTCGTATTTTATTAAAATTGTCGAAAGTAAGGTATTGTGTGGGTAATTTTCTTCAAAGTTGATATCAATACTCTTTGGTGCTTTTGATTTATTTATTTTTCAGCACATCCGTCAATTGAGTCAAATAGTTTTATAAAAATTGAGAATATTCAAACAAATGATTTCATAATTTAGTACTGTTCTCTTCGTGATCTCGGAGAAACAGCAAAAATTTGAACTACAAAGCGGACTGAATTATATTTCATCGATAATGACAGTAAGTAATCAAAATATTGTTATTTGTCCAAGTTAAATTGGTGGAAATGGCAATATTGATATTGTCTCTTATTCACTTAAGGGCAACCTCATTACATCTTTCGTCTCACTCTATTTTTTCGTACTAAAATTCCGATATTACAATTTTTTTTTAAGGAAACGGTTGGAAAATTGGTGTTCAGATCACGTAGGTATACCTAGGTGTCAAAACTTCACGGATTATTTCCCCTGATTGGCAGTATATGACTTAATTTGTTTGAATAATATTTAATCATTTTGGTAAATATAAATCTCAAACTTATTGTACATAATTTAATAATATTCATATTTTACCTATACCAATAATTTGTTCCATTTCAAGAAGTATTTTCTATCCGACTGTACAAAAAAACCCATTATTTATAAAAATAAAAGTCGTGGTTCCAATCAAGGAAGTCAAAAAACGCCTTCCGTGATTGACACCATGGTGTCACTCGACTACGTCCCAATTATATGTTACTCGACTGACACCATGGTGTCAGTTAGTCAATTCAAAAAGAGTCCTTCCGCGATTGACACCATGGTTCCAATCCTTTGTGGTGTCAGTCGCTGAATTACCCAATCGCGGAAGGACTCTTTTTGAATTGACTAACTGACACCATGGTGTCAGTCGAGTAACATATAATTGGGACGTAGTCGAGTGACACCATGGTGTCAATCACTGAAGGCGTTTTTTGACTTCCTTGATTGGAACCACGACTTTTATTTTTATAAATAATGGGTTTTTTTGTACAGTCGGATAGAAAATACTTATTGAAATGGAACAAATTATTGGTATAGGTAAAATATGAATATTATTAAATTATGTACAATAAGTTTGAGATTTATATTTACCAAAATGATTAAATATTATTCAAACAAATTAAGTCATATACTGCCAATCAGGGGAAATAATCCGTGAAGTTTTGACACCTAGGTATACCTACGTGATCTGAACACCAATTTTCCAACCGTTTCCTTAAAAAAAAATTGTAATATCGGAATTTTAGTACGAAAAAATAGAGTGAGACGAAAGATGTAATGAGGTTGCCCTTAAGTGAATAAGAGACAATATCAATATTGCCATTTCCACCAATTTAACTTGGACAAATAACAATATTTTGATTACTTACTGTCATTATCCATGAAATATAATTCAGTCCGCTTTGTAGTTCAAATTTTTGCTGTTTCTCCGAGATCACGAAGAGAACAGTACTATATTATGAAATCATTTGTTTGAATATTCTCAATTTTTATAAAACTATTTGACTCAATTGACGGATGTGCTGAAAAATAAATAAATCAAAAGCACCAAAGAGTATTGATATCAACTTTGAAGAAAATTACCCACACAATACCTTACTTTCGACAATTTTAATAAAATACGAAAGACGTCTTTCATCAATCTTCTTAAAGAATTTTTATGCATTTGAAGTAGATTGGACCAAGGAATCACGTTTACCCCCTAGAGGTAGAATTTCGGAAAAACCTTTCTTATCGGATGCCTACATCATAGAAAAAACACACCTTCCAAGTTTCAGATTTTTACGATCAGCGATTTGGGCTGTACGTTGATTCTCAGTCAGTCAGTCGTTCAGAACAAAAAAAATATTTGTATAAATTTAAAAACGTAAGTAGGATATAAATAATTTGTTTAGAAGTTAAAACTATAAAAAAAATGCATGCACTTTGACACTGACCGATTACTCAAAGAATGTCGCTACGATATTGATGGGTTTGTTTAATTTTTTTTTTGGAGTTACCACTATTAGAAATAAATTATTTTTAAATTGCGATATAGGTAATTTAAAAAAGCATGTTAGCACTTTTTTACATAACTGTTTAGTTGCAATAAAATGTACTTGGTTCCAATCGAGCAAGTCAAAAAACGCCTTCCGTGATTGACACCATGGTGTCAATCGACTACGTCCCAATTATATGTTACTCGACTGACACCGGTGTCAGTCAGTCAATTCAAAAAGAGTCCTTCCGCGATTGACACCATGGTTCCAATCCTTCGTGGTGTCAGTCGCTGAATTACCCCCGCGATTGACACCATGGTTCCAATCCTTTGTGGTGTCAGTCGCTGAATTACCCGTATATCGTATATGTGAGTGCATTATTATTTATAATAAATTATTATTAATGCTAATAATGACTCAAACATAAAGTGAATACAAAAATAAAGTTTTGAGTAGTAGAGCAATTATTATGAAATGGGCTAGCTCGACCGGGGAAGTACCACCCTATCACAGAATATCGACGTGAAGCAGCAATGCGTTTCGTTCGGTGAGTGACAGATCCGGAAGCCCAACTCCTTCCCTACCCCCTCTTTCCTTTCCTTCCTTTCCTTCAACCTCCTCATTTTTAATATTAGTACCTATGATAGTAGGCATGATTACTTCTTCTGTTAGTGAGTTTACCAATCATAAAAAAATATACAAAAATACCAATCATACAAAAATAGTATGATTTAATTTAACTGCACTTCAAATGACAGCATAAACTAGTGTAGACAATCTAAAATAAACTAGATTAGCATAATATGAAATACTTTTACTGACCTATTAGTTCCATTTGAGTATTAGTAATTTAATAACCTCGTATGAGTTTTTAAATAACATTAGCTGGTTTTCCAGTTTCTGTGACTTATGTTAAGTAAGCCTAGCTTACTTTGGGACTATGGGAAATTGGTATTGTGTGAACAAGTGAAGTATTTAGCCATAACCATCACTATTAATTATCTGATGTTTTTAACGTTGATATGTAAAAAACATCGCGTACGTGCATACGCAATGTTGCGATGACAACTACTCAATAAACATCTGTTTAACCTGAACATGAAGCAGTCAGCGATGTGCAGATTCTGGAAGAAGAAAGTGCCATGCACACTCCGCTCCTGCGGGCCACTCATGTATGAAAGAAGCGGGACAAGCCCACCACACATTCCCACCGATGTGTTTCCTGTGTAGCCAGGATCAACAACGGCGACCTCAGATTGACAATAAGCGATGAAGCTTATTGACGTCCCGGGGGAAAAAACTACAGCTGTCTTGGAACTCACAACGAATTTAATCAGAAAGAAGATAGTCGGAGTAGGGAGTATTGAAAGGACTGGAGGAACAGCACTG
The DNA here is from genome assembly GCA_905163395.2 of Endotricha flammealis. Lineage (NCBI taxonomy): Eukaryota > Metazoa > Arthropoda > Insecta > Lepidoptera > Pyralidae > Endotricha > Endotricha flammealis. The sequence goes on from LR990866.1 coordinate 13,413,470, forward strand.
CTTCTGTCGCAACTGACTGAAGAGTGGTGGTGTGCATGTGCACCATCGCAATGCCGCAAAATCCCAGTACCGAACAGCTTGTCTTTACTTTTATGTCCATGGTTTTACTATTTTTTATGAAAAAATTAACCTTACCTTTTACGATTATTTTGCAATGTTTTTGGGATGGATTAGAATTGCTTCTAGGATTATTTTCGAATGTTTATGCGCCGTAGCCCTAAACCAAACCAAGAGCGAATGAGCTAGGTAATAGCGAAATAAGCACTTGCTGAGATAATTATCTCTAATGAATTTCTACAGATTATCAACGGGAAATCATGACATGTGTAATTTATTTCCTGCCTGCATTATTTTTGTGGTCAGGAAACCATTATAAGTGGATATTCGCATTCCGGAATCTATTTACTATAAATACTTAACTGCGGGTAAGACTGTCTCAGTTTTTATGCTACTCTGTGACTTGGCTTAACGACTATCGACAACAGTCTGGAGTGTAATGTGCATACGGACGGCTCAAGCTTCATCCATCCAAATCCTGACCTGCCCTGTGGTGTGCTGGTAGTGAACCTTTGGCACGACTTGGCTTATCGACTGATATCTATCGACAACAGCCGGAACCGACAGTTAAATGTGCCCTCCCAAACCACGAAGAAGATCGAGATTACGAAACCCATTCAAGGTTAGGGTCGACACACAGATATACGTCATCGAGTTCCTCATGACATTATATGAAAAACAGGGGCAACCTCAAATCTTATTCTTTCCCAACAGTCTATAAGTTTTCTCATCTTTTTCAAATTGAATTCGTTGCGAGTTCCAAGTAGTTTCTCCTCCGGGACGTTATATTGCTTGTTTTCAATCTGAGGTTATCTTTATCCCTTACCTGCGTTGTGGGTATTTCATCGACTGACACCACGAAGGATTGGCACCATGGTGTCAATCGCGGCAGGACTCTTTTTGAATCGGCTGATTGACACCACCGCCTCTGTTGGGTGGGTATGGGGTATTGATCCTGGATGTTACAGGACACAATGGCGGGAATGTGTGGTGGATTTGTAAAAGTTTAAACAACCTTAAAATTAAACCGTAAATCATATGTACAGTACAGTAACCGTAAATCAGTTATTTCTTTTGTTATATAATTATTGTCGAATACCAAAGGTATTTCCAGTTTAATTTATGTAAATCTGATTCATCTAACATGATCCTACATAAGACTCTTCGTTGTCACGTCAAGACCATTTTCTACTGTTAAATTATGCGCTCTCAAGCGTTTTAAATTCGTTAGATAACAGTAGGTACTCTCGGTAATTATTTTTTATAATTATACTTACTCGCGCCGAAATAATAATTTGTGCTGTTTAATTACTTGTATACTAATAAAATTCCATTTCACAAATGCCTACTTTGACGACAGGCCCGGTGGTCGAGTGGCTAACAATAGCCACTTTGTCCCAAGGGCCGATTCGAATCCTGTGCAAGGCAAACAGTTGTGTACATGAACATGTCTGTTTGCCTTGGTCTGGTTGTTTTCTATGTATAATAAGTATTTATTTACAAAAAAAAAGTATTTGTGTATATTAATCAGCAATCTAGTACCTATCCATAGTACAAGCTTTGCCTAGTTTGGAACTAGATGGCGTTGTGTGATTTGTCCAAGAATATTTATTCATTTACCTTGCCTCTGATTTAAAATATCAATTCTACTATCCTACATCCTACTAATATTATGAAGGCTAAAGTTTGTGTCTTCTTCACGGTCTAATGGCTGGACCAATTTTTATGATATTTGGTACCTATGTAGGTAGCTGATACCTTTCCGTCTTTACGAGCTATGTGGCCAAAGAACTCCAGAACCCGTCATAATCATGTGGTGGAAAGCCTAGCTTTGGCTTTCAGCTCACGGAGAATCGACACATTTGTGCGGAATGCTGCCCACGGAATCTGTAACATCTTCTCTCACAGAATACCTAGGCTATAGATGTAAAGCAGCAAGACTTGTTCATTCCACATCATTGTGAATAACATTCCGCGTATTCTTCTTATAAATTTTAACGTTCTTACTAACGAGTGTAAGAAAAAATTGCTAAATGACAAAAAAGGCCGTAACTGGTTTTCTTTGGTCATTTCTTTTACTGGTGGCCATTTTGCTTGTTTTTGGTGGTGGTCGTTTTTAACGTAGTTTATTTTTTAAAAATATACGAGTTGTAAATGACAAGAAAAAGTGCCTGTGAAGGTCTAATTTTTGAAATAAACGATTTCATTTCATTTCATTTCAAAATGTTTCGTTCGGTGAGTGAGATATACGGAAATCTCCTTTCCCTTCCGCAAATCCTTGTCCTTTCTCTACCTTTTCCCTTCCTTGTTTATAAAAAGTATTTATTTTTATTTATTTATTTATTTTATTTTCAATCAATACATTATTCTTACAGGCTACACCCAATTATGTATTAAACTTTGAAAGAGAGGTTTATTTATAAAGAGAAACATCAATTAAGTTTTTTTGTATACGCAACAGAGCGTAGACAAATCGTTGTTTTTTTTAATTTCATAATAATTTAAAATTAACTTAGTATTAGATAATACGCAATCTTTCTGATGTAGATTTTCTTTTAGATACACTTCAAGCGCGTAGATCGAAATGATAAATAAAAGTAGTGTCCAAAAAGATCAAAAAATTCTACGGTATTGAACGAATAATTGATATTTGAAACTATCTCTTCAGTATATAATAGTAGAGTGTAATGTCGATTAAGTTTATTCGATACAGCTATGTTACTCTGCAACAAAATCGTGATTTTAATTTCAATTCTGTATAATTTCAACTTAAAATTAACAGCAAATCCTAATATCTTTATACATTACATTACTAACTAATTTGTTAATGTCCAATTCGATTTAATTTAGTTTAGTATTTAATTAAAGTTTTTTTAATTTTTGACGACCTCCGTGGCGTAATGGTTACCACGCCAGACCGCCCAGGAGGTCCCGGGTTCGAATCCCGGTCGGGTTATGATGAAAAACTATTTTTTTCGAATTAGCTTGGGTCTTGGATGTTTATATGTATTTGTTATAAAATATAGTATCGTTGAGTTATGTATCCCATAACACAAGTTTGGAACTTAATTTGGGGCTAGCTCAATCTGTGTGATTTGTCCCTATATTTATTTATTTATAAAGATACTTTAGTCTCTCAAGAGTACCTAAACGTAGCAATCCAATACCGATCGCTCAGGATTGGTTTCAAGAGTAGAATAGCTGTTGTGCAAAGAGGAACTGGGTGAATCGCTTCGAAAGGCTTTGGAAAGGTGCAGTATGTGATTGTGGGGAAGTGCTCAAGTGCCTTACATAATGGTACTAAATAATGATTGTATTGGCAGTTCCTGCCTTCTTTTTATTATTATTTAGGTCTCAAGGTGTGGCACGGTAAGGTGCGGTTTGAGTTGCCGAATATTTGTGGGCCCGACGACGGTTGTTGCATCGTGTACTGAGGAGTGTTTCTCCAGGAGTTAGTATACGACGTTATTTAACTATTATTCGAAGAAAATACTATGAATATTACTTATTATTCGTAGTTTATTTTTTAATAGTTGAGAATTCACTTTGATTCTGATGATACATTCCATCCATCTCAACCTATAATCATCCCACTGCAGGGGTACGGGTCTCCCTTCAAAGGAAGTCCGAGATTAGAGCGTTCTCTGCCACTCTGGTACATTACGGATTGGCGGAAACCAGTGCTTAGAGACCCATCCAAACATTGACTACAGTATACGTTGCTTGTATGTTTTTTCAAAGTGCGACTAAAACTAGAAGCATAGGATTTTTTCTGAAAAGAAAAAAAGAAAGCATATTAGGAATACTATCCGAAAGGAAATGCTCTGTGCTGACTAGGAACTGCTCTATGCGGAGTTTTTATCGTTGATCATTTGCACATATAAATGTCTCCAAATTGACTTCACTTCCTACCTAGATATCGCAGCCATTATAATTTTTATGTAGAACGGAACGTGACACTGTATTACGAAATAAAAATGTGTCTATACAAAATTGATTTTTAAGCGTTGAAAAGATATAATCATTGTTTGTTATTTATTTATTGTGGACGCTTTTGAGGACAGTCTCTTTTAGAAGACAGTGCACATTGTTTAGTATTTCTTTTTGCTTATATCATGTTGTGTCATAAAGTCTGTTTCTGCAAGACAAAACACGACTATTTTATGTCTATACACACATATATACACCAATTTTCATATCAACCCCATAATCATCCCACTGCAGGAATACAGGTCTCCCTTCAATCGAATGGGATTATCCTCCCATGCGGACTTGGTGTAACGACAAAGTCGTCAACAACAGCCGGGATCCAAGGCTTAACTCCGAAGCACGGAGAAGCTCGAGATAACGAAACTTTCAATGGGTCAACGTTACTTAATTTGTATAATGTTCATTTTTAGAGTACAACACTCAACGACGCCATCGAGTTCCTACTAGCGTGTCTAGCCTTATAACTATCACCAATGTTCAATTTATAAGCACGATGTCATAGAATGTAGTATGATTTATTAAACACTTCAATAGATTGTATCAGCCAAAGTGGAGCGTTGTACAAAAATGCAAGCAGTTACGCAAGAGAACGACCCATTGGTGTTTAAGTTTTTTTTTTCACGGTATCTTCCGAGAATTTCCACATCCACGAGAAAGTGGCATAATTCCTAAGTTCTCATATACTAAGACTAAGTTTTGTACGCGACTTTGTTTGCATAGATTTACTTACGTCACAACTTTGATTCTTCTCATGTTTCTTTGTTTATTTTCCAGTTCATTATAAAAAAGTAAAAACTTAATTTTTTATGTAATGTCAGTTTGCAAATTGGCAAGTCGGGTCATCACCACTGGCCATGAACCTCAGATATACCAGGGGAGTCCCTGAGTCGTTGCCGCCTTTTAGCACATAACACACACAACGTTAGCTAAAACAAATTTAATATATCCGAATTGTCGATTTCTATATTTAACGGTAGTCTGTTAGTCAGTCACGGAAATTGCGGTTGTTTTATATTTAGATGAATGAGTCAGATTCGATCTTTGCTATTAATCATATCATCGTTTGAAACTATCGATGTCCATTTATGTAATTTATTGATTTATTACTGTTTTAAGTATAAAATGAAAGCCTACGATAACATTTTCTAATGTGCATGATGGAACATCTAGTCAATCTACCTTGAACTTTATGTTAAGAATGCAAACAGTTAAAATTAGTAAAAAGAGGGATTCTGTTGACACGATATCTAAACTTAGTTTTGTATTATCCAACTTGTTTTAAAAAATCAGTTTATATTAAGTTCGTGTTTATAACAAAATACACGACAAGTGATCTATGATATATAAATTTTAATGTACAGTGAGCACAACTAACCTACTTTTTTGGTGAATATTTTTTTAGAAGATCTTTTTATTTTTTAAAAGATTTTTTGGTGCTTCTTAGTGAATAATGTCATCAAAATGACTTAGAATATTCATCGAACGATTTTTTTAACATATTACTGACCTGCGCTTCGTCTGCGCATAGCCTTCCTCAATAAATAATGTTTTGAATACTAAAAAGAATTAAAGTCTGCTTCTACATGGTTTTAAACTCAGTTTGATCCGCATTGCCGGCGATGACTTCCAATCTTCAGTATGTATCAAACGCATACCAGGTTACCAAGGTCGTTTGAAGACCAAGCGTAATTGGTATGCAACCTCTTATCTCTTTTAAACCTCCTTTCCAAACCAATGTATTAAACCGTGTAGCACAGCCTGAAAGGTAAAGAAGGTTGCCTTAAAAACTGATATAACTTGTTATGGTTAATTTTTATACATAAATTTACATTCCAAAGACGCCTATCGGTATGTCACACATCGGTAACCAGCGATTCGCACTAATTGATTTCGAAATATTGGGTTACGAAGTCAAACACCAAAGTGACTGCTCATCGTGACAAAGCGTCAAACTAGATGCCTTTAGTGGAACAATCTACGTAACAGTAGTTATTGAAAATATCTCGAGAAATGTTCTTGTTTTATAATAAAATAAAATAAAAATCTTGACCATTGCAGAAATTTTTGATTAACTTCCTTAAAAGGCGGGCCTGATGCCGACTCAATACTAGCCTAATTATTGGGTTCGCTAAAATTGATCCCGCACTTTTAAATTTGCGTTTTTTTTAAATTGTTGTTTTAATTATAGTTGTTTCGTGGTTCAACTAACCAATATTATTATGAAAAATGTTTGAAAGAAAAAATCTTCAGGTGAGATTGAATATTTCTCTTTATTTTAGTCTTTTTATTTAGTTTAGTCTAGTTCGGCCGAGAAGCCTTTACAAATTTTTGTCTGAATCATCCTATGTATCTTGTAGTTAGATTAATAGACAATCTAATCTAACTACGAGTTACATAGGATGATTCACATTTATACCGTTTGAAGTTTTGAGGAAATAAAGATATTTCTTTTTATTAAATTTATTTATTACTAGTGAAACCCGCGCAACTTCGTTTGCGTGTATTTATGCACAGCAGCGCCATCTATATCAGATTTTCGATCAAATCCTACGGGAATCGCGTACTTTTCGGGATAAAAAGTACCCTACGTGTTTATCCAAGGTATCAGCTACTTGCATACGAAATATCATAATTTTGGTCCAGCTATTTGAGCGTGAAGAACAATCATACACATAACTTTCGCCTTTATAATATTAGTAAGATTCATTAACAATCAAATTCCACAGGACGTACCGCTTGTGTTTTGGTTGGAATACGGTCTAATTAGGTAGTACCAGATGACGCTGTGTGAATCGTGTGCGATGAATTAAAGTTGAACGTTTATTTACATTATTTACTAACATAACATAAATCATGTTATATGATCGATGAATCGTTGAAAATGATTTACAAGCTATTGTAATAGCTACATAACATGCTAATGTGATAGCATAAACGCTTGATATTACACGCACATAAATTATTCCTTTGAAACAAAGAATTGAAATGCGTAAAATATGGAATACTTAAAATGTTTTTAATTTTTATTTACGTAAGTATAAAGTAAGTTGTTACGAACCAGCCATCGGCTGGAAGCATAATTAAATACTCTTTTTGATAGCAATATTATGTTTTATAATTTTTTACTTTTGTGTCTTTTTAATAGTCATATTATTATATGGTCCTTGGTTCTGTTTCGCCTTTAGTTCGCTCTATATATAATTTTTCTATTTTATTATATTTTTTTAGTTTGAGCTCTCTGTTTCCACTTCTCTCCCCTATCCTTTACAGTAAGTAAATGATTAGTTGATTAACAAGCAGTTTCTGAAACTTTAATTCCACATTAATGTTCGAGCTATCTCTTTTATCTTCTTTAGTTGACAGTTATAATTTCGTGCCTCTGAGGGCACGTTAGTTCCGGCTGTTGTCGATGGATGACAACCGTTAAGCTATGTCGGTGGCCTTCACAGGCGGCATGAAAACACTGACCTCTGCCAGTCCGCATTGGAGCAGCGTGGCAGAGTATGCTTTAAACTCTTCCATTGAAGGGAGATCCGTATCCCTGGAGTGGGATGATGATGCAGTGGGTATCAAGATCAACCCATAATCACTGCATGATGCTATAATTTAATGTGTTGTTATCTTTAAAATGGTTCTAAAGCAACTCACCGCTAGGCTCTTATTTTTTTTACGTTTGCATATAAAATACCTTTTTGTGTTTTCAGCTCGCGGTTCGATGTGAAAGTTCGTAACGCTACGTATGTATACTATGTATCTATTTTGATAGGTCCGCTAATAACTCCATTGTTGTACCTTTATGTGTTCCGACTGAATCGGCTAATTACGAATACATTCTGTACAATGATACAACTAGATGTAGATTGGTTATTAATATACACACACCGGCACAATTAACACATGGTAGTTTTCGAAATTAACGCACAGATGATACCTGAAAAATTTCAGCGGTTCTATTCTCGTAAGAAATCGTTCAAATCAAATGTCAATCTCGTTCGTTGTCTCACTCATACAAAATAGGAATTGAGCGGGATAGCAATTGTGATTGACAGGAGATTTGAACGATTTTTGTTACCAGAATAGAGGCGTAAGTATATCATAATGTGCATTAAATCTTTTCGCTTTCTTCTATCCAAAGCAAATAAGTTTTATATATATTACTATTTTTTTAATGCAAGGGGTTAAGGGTCACTTGATGGCAACTTGGCAAGCGATCAACGTCGTCGCGATGACAGTCACTCCGCCACCGACCAGCACCACGTTTAATGTGATGCTCCCACGCCGCTGCCGACCTGCTACCCTGGCAGTGTTCCCATAAATTACATTTGCCATTAGTATGCTCGCGACAAAGATTCAGTGTCATCTTCGCAACGGTTATATCATATCTACACTTGAAATTAATTTAACATTGTTAAATTGCGTCATTGTTCTTTGCGTTTTTATTGTATGTATCAAATGATGTGTTAGATATAGTACGATATTACTGTAAATATGTTATGTAGATGATCAGTTTCATCGTTTTTTTTTATAGACAGTCATTACTTTTCTGCACACGTGCGATTGAGCGAGTGCATTTGTGTTTTTGATAATATTCAAATTCCTTCTTATTGTTCGCGCCCTTTTTGGGGTTCCGTTGTAAACTACACGGAACCCTTATAGTTCCGCCATGTCCGTCTGTCTGGTCCGCGGTCTAGCGCCTAGACACTTAATGCTAGAAAGCTATAAATTGGTTAAAAAAAAAATGTAATTGACTAAGGGTTGTTTGTTCTCATTGCTTCATAAATTGTTACATTGTTTGTAGCCGTCAAAACCTGTAATTGGCTTGTTTGATGCTATACAAATATTGTTAATTATTGTAAAAGCTGTTGGTTTTCCTATGAATAAATAAACTATCGGACTTCCAATAAATGAATTCCCGTCTTACATCGTCGTAGATTTGTGTCACCTTCCGCGATAGTTGTATGTCCGTCAAGTAATCAACACCTCCTGTTTGTAGGAAGTGTTATGTCAAACAGTAGTCTTATGTTATTAATTTGTTATTGCATAACCGTAATCTTAGATCGCAATATTATCAAATGGTATAGATTCTTTAGTTTTTTGTGAGAGTTTATAGCAATTAGGTTGTTATTATTATTTGTTGCTGTGGGCTTCAAGAATACTGCTTCGACCATTGCTGATCTTTTGTAGTGCCCTTTAATTAAATTTGCCTGTCCAGACTGGTTGCCTCTAGGAACTTCCAGATGTGGTGGGCAGAGAGCTGTTGTAACTCCTCTGGAAGCAGAATATGCTTTCCCATGTGTATACTTCTTTTGTAGCAATTAGGTTACCTAGAAGTCTTAGAGCTAGAAGCAATCACTGCGGCAAATGTAGCCCGGTGACATAACTAGTGATGGTTACATTTTTTTACACTATTCACACAGTGCCACCTGCTAGGTTACTCTGTAACGACTTTTATTTCAATTCTGTATAACTCTTATTAACGCGTAACTGTGGCCGGGTAGAACGTTGCATTGCAACGTGTAGTACTGCAACTATTGCCTACTAGCTCGAACTTTGTGCTATTAGTAGCACAAAGTTAGCTAACATCTCAATAACCTACCAATGAGGAACCCCATCAAGCTATAGCCGGTACTCATCCGTCGAATCGAGTACGTATCTACTCTAATAGTCTCCGTGTACCTTGTTTTGTTATACCATAATTCTATTCTATCCACTACTTACTCGTCACATATCGGCAGGCGAAATTTACCGTTTGTGATTGCGATTTTTGGCTTTTTACGCCAATCGATTAAGTTCCTGATTCTTAGCCCCTCCTCAAAAAACGGCAACCTATTGAAAAGTCATGTATATGTATTTCTTATAAAATATAGTATCGTTGAGTTAGTATCCCATAACACAAGTTTCGCACTTACTTTGGGGCCAGCTCAATCTGTGTGATTAAAAAAAAATGTTTCATACAATGAGTGAAAGACCTGAAAGCCTAATACCAGTCCTAATTCCCTTTTCCCTCGACGTTTCTTCACTTGGGTGTTTGTTTAGTGCGACACACAGCGATGCCATCGAGCTCTTCAGTTCTTCTATTATGTGACTATTTGAATGTAATTCGTCATGGCGAGCGGTATTGATAATATCGACTCGTTTCTATAGTCTATTTCAATAGTTTTCTATTAGCAATACGTAATAGGTTATGTAGGAGTACTATTCGTTTGTTTGTTGCGTTTTATTGCACCTGAATAAAAGTTTTAAATCATGATTTTTTATTCGTATTTCTATTACGACCTAAAAATATAAAAATTGATTAGTCTTTTCTAGCGATAGGAATATCTCTTGTCTCCATACCTGGGCGTGGCACCAAAATAACTAAACAAATCACATATATCTATATCTATACATATAATAAAACAGTAGACCCCGAAGTGTCTGTACATTGGACATTATTTGAAAAAAATGGGGGGAAACAGTTAGCGTAAGGTAATAAAAACATTTTTTTTTTGATTTTTTTGTCTGTCTGTCTGTCTGTTTGAACGCGCACATCTTCTAAGTTACTGAACGGATTTTAATGCTGTTTTCACAGGAAGATAGAGCTCGGGATGGAGCAGAACATAGGCTTTGTTTCATTTAAATCGCATGTCAGGAAAAGGAGTTATCTTTATTTTAACATTTCACGCGGACGAAGTCGCGGGTAACAGCTCGTAATCAATATACCCGTATAAGATGACAATTTTATTTCTAACTTAATACAGTAAGTGTCTCCCGTCTCCTCTATGGGAATCATAGCTACGTAGTCGTAAAGTAAGAAGGACGTGACTCGCCACTGTTGTTAAAATATTTTAAGTAAACTAGGCTTGACCCGCTTGTGTTATGGGTACCAGACCACCGATATATTATTGTAAATACTATATCCGTTGTCTGGCTACTATTACTAGCTGTGTTATCCGCGGCTTCGCCCGCATAAAAGTTAGCCTATGTTGGGTTCTGTACCCCTGACAATATGTTTACAAAGTTTCATAATGATCGGCTGCTTAGTCAAGCCGTGAAGGAATAACAAACAAACAAACTCACTTTCTTATTTATAATATTAGTAAATACATAGAAAACACGCAGACTCGAGATGTCATGTCATAAATGTATGTCTCGAGCAAGATCGAAAGTGCGCCCGCTGGCGTAGAAGGGTACACTACTAACCCACCACCAGCTGTCAAAGATGCTAATTCTGTTATACATTTAACTAGACTAAACTAATTTTGACAGGACCAAAGGTGTTGTTGTCCTTCCTTGGTTTACAATTAGTAACAAGGATAGCAAGACTTCTAGTCCTGTTAAAATTAGTTTAGTCTAGTTAAATGTACATCAGAATTAGCACCAATGTCTGTTCATTTAATTTTATAAGCGTGGGCTTCGAAAACTGGTGATTCTTCCGCAATAAAATAGAACGTTTCTACAATTCTAATACAAAAATACACGTATATTATAGTGACAGTGTTGTTTTATTATGTCATTGTAGGAATGTATTAAATGTATATTAAAGCGGAGCATGCGCCGTCGATGCATACGAATCTGTGATGTTATATATAAGATGTAGATTAGTTACATACACGTAAAGTAATTTCACTTTTCCAACAAAAAATGCCTTAAGTATATTTTTAATTTGTGTTTTTATACCGGGTGACATTTCACTATAAAAATATCACAGTAGTATTTTTTGAACATTAACTTGTAAACAGTGGCGGTCTTTCCAATAAAGCCGAAAAGCCGGGCTTGCCCTACTATAATACGCAATATAATTTATAATAAAAAAATGCTTTTTACGCCAATCGATTAAGCTTCTGCTTATTCCCTCCTCAAAAAATGGCAACCCCTTGAATAGTCACTCTGTATAATGACAGACAATTTAAAAATACACTGTTTGAGGTTAACAGGTAAAATTAAATAATTTAACTGACTGGTACTCTGAGCCCTGACCTGAGCGACTATATTCAATTTAGGATTAGATTTTGACATATATTTTTTCTACTATTTTCTCTCTTTAGCCGGTTTTCATTACTCTCACATGTTTGGATGTATTTGGCTAGATTGGTGAGCGTTATCAATATAAGTATAAAGACAGGGAACGGTAAGAATACCTAGTTGTTTGAAAATGGCTCTGGTACTGTCTGGCAATTGTCACGATTGTAATGCCGTGCAATCTCTACATAGTATTAAATAAAGTCGCTTCCCTGTTTATATGTGCCATATATGTGCCTTGCCTATGTATGCTTAAATCTTTTTTTTTTCCGCAACGGATTTTTATGCGTTTTTTTTTAATAGATAGTGTGATTCAAGAGTAAGGTTTTTAGGCATTTTCGAAATTCCCACGGGAAAGCGGGATACACGCGCAACTTCGTTTGTGTTAATCCCGTTTTTCAATTTCCGAAAATCCTTTCCTATCGAAAACCTTCGTCATACAGAGAACACATCCCCCAATTTTCAACCATGAAAGTGTCCAGCCGAAACAACAAAACACGTAATCCTGTCAAAAAAGATATTACTGGTAAGAATGAGGTTCAAAACAGGTTAGAATTCAATGAAACGTCAGTCCGGAATTTCGTTTTATGGTAGGGGGGCCAGGTCTCTACGATCAGCGGTTTAAGCTGGGCGCTGATCCGTCAATCAGTCATTTAGGACAAAGCATTTTCCGGATATATGTAGTTTCAATACTTACCACCTATCTACATCTTCGTGCAACATCATTGGTACGAATTATATCATTTGAATGAAAGTGCATTGCGTGTTGTTTTTTTAAAACAATAAGGCCCACACAATTTGATAGGCGGATATTTAATTGTTAGAAGCGCCAGAGCGGATAAACATTATAATTTACTTGAACGATTTGTGCATTTTGTACATATTTTTTTTATGCTACATTTACGATTAACAAATATCACGTACACTCAAACCAAACTACTTAATAGGTATTCTGTTCACAAACACAAATGTAACTTAAATGCTTTTTCTGCTCGGTGTTACAACAGAGTCCGCATTAAGAGGATTAACCAACAACCAAATAGAGGACCAATACATTAAAAAAAAAAAAAAAACTTCACAATTCGCACAGAACCACTGGTCCCAAAGTATGCTAACCTGTCTGTGTTATGGGTACCAGACAACGGATATATTATTGTAAATATCCTCACTTCCTTACTAATATTATAAATGAGAAAGTGAGTTTGTTTGTTTGTTATTCCTTCACGGCTTGACTAAGCAGCCGATATTATGAAAATTTGCATACATATTGTTAGGGGTACAGAGCCCAATACACTTTTTATCCCGTGAAAGTATGTCGTTCCAATGGGAAAATGATTTTTCTACTATAGAGGGCGCTGTATCGGCCAACAGATGACACCACAAGTCGCGCTATGGGTTGTGATGATCTATTTCATAAAATTAACGCGAGCGAAGCCGCGGGGAAAAGCTAGTATACTTATAACAAATGCTATCACATATGCCCCGGGCGAGAATGGATAACTATCAATGCACCACTGGACTGTCAAATTATGCCTTATGTGTTTTAAAAATTTACACGAATTTACTGGACATTGAGATGCATATTTGGGGCACCTGCATAGCCAGCAGACGACATATCGACAAGTGCAGTTAACCGTGGTCTAGTGATGTAACGCTTCCGTTCTATTGCTTCACACTAGGTTCGGAAGCCCGCTCCCATTCCGCGCTGATGCAGTGAAAGGGTCGATACACTTTTACCCTCCCAGCATCGAAGCGCGGGTGCACTGGCGCACCACTATTCGCTCACTTATAAATTCGGTGAAAACATACAGGCTTGACATTACGAATTCGGCGGCTGTCCCAGTCAGCCGACCCAACTATACACTACTGTTTACTTGTTACCCTCGCGGAGTGGTTTAGTTTCTCGACGCTTTCGGAATCACAAATAAGCGAACAAAATGAAATTCACGGTGAGTGAAGTGAAGTGTTAGTGGCTGAGTGCTAAGTGATACAGATTGAGGAATTTTAACAGTGTTTTTGCAAACCGGTTGCTCATCACAACATGCTACTTACAGTTACCGAAAACTATAGATAGTGATATGATATAAATAGTGGTTGTGTTTTTAATATTGTAACAAAATATTTTTGATTGGAAAAATATTTTTTTTTTATTACTTAGAATATACACACAATTTTTAAAAAAGTGATAAAAATACAACCATTAATCTATTACTAATATTATAAAGAGGAAAGATTTATATTTTTGTTTAACTCAAAAAACTACTGTACTAATTTAAAAATTCTTCCACCGAGGAAGGTACATTACCCCCGGTTAACACAGGCTATATTATATTTTCAAAAAAATTTGGGATTCTTAGAGGTCCGCTAGTTACAAATAAGGACATAAATAGTAAATCATATATGGCGTGTGGTAATATTGTTACAGTGCCTTAATTAGATAATAATTTCATTGGAAAGAAAGATAATGATCTTAATAATCTCTTAATTACAATCGCACGTGTGGCTGACACACATGTTTACGTAAAGTAAAAGTAGTAAAAGTGAAATCAAATTTATAATGTGGGCTGTAATCTCGAACAGTGCCATGCGGGTTAACTTGACACTGAGTGCAGTGTTTCCGTTTTCTGAAACCAGTTTGTTTGTGACACCCGCGAACTTATTTGCATTAACGAAAGTGAAACATCATTGGCGCCATGATTTAATATGTTTTTCGCCATCCACGTAATAATTATGACATCGGTAGTTTATAATTTTTATGTAATAATCACGAAAAAGTGCTAATGATAACCATTTCTCCGTTCCAGGTCACATTCTTTGCTTTCTTAAGCATATCATCGACATGGGCTATCGAGATAAAGAACGAAGATCCGAAAGACAAGAGAGAAGCTCCATTGGGATATCCCTCTGGATTATCGCATAGTTATCAAGCACCAATAGGACATGAAGGCGCCAGTGCTATCAGCGTCGGTGCGGGATACAGCGTGGGTGGAGCCAAACCCTACAGCTTCGCCGGACATGCTTCCAGTGCTCCTCTCCAGCTCTCGTCTGAAGGTCTGCAGCCCAGCGGCCACGCAACCTACAAACTGCCCCCTATCACTCTCCAATCGGATCAAGGATATGCATCAGGCGATTTATCTCAGCTCATGAGCCAATTATCTCATAGCATTAACTCTGGAGCACTTAATCTACAATCAGGTCAGCTAAGCGCAGCTGGTCTGGAATACGCACCCGCCGCCCAGGGTGACCACGGTCAAGAAATTCAAGGACTCCCTCAATATACTTTCGCGGCTCCACAACTCGCGCAATATGCTGTGTCAGAACAACCTAGTGTGCCTTCCTATTCTGCTGGCTCCAAGGGCCTCGGATCTTACGGTTCTACTGGTCCTGTTTTGTTTACTCCATCTGAAGCACAAACTAATGCTGGTGCTTTGAATTACGCACCCGCTTCCGGTCATTCTCTAGGCGATGCAACGGGCGCAGGAATTGCTTTTGGAAGTGCTCCAGGTTCTGGACATTCATTTGGTGGTCTATCTTTTGGCGGTTCTGGACACTCTCTGGGTGGACTTTCATTAGGTGGACATGCTCAGGCTCTAGGTGGACACTCCCAAGCTTTAGGTGGACACGTTCTAAGTGGTGGACATTCTTTAGGAGGAAATTCTTTAGGAGGAAATTCTTTAGGCGGACACTCTCTAGGTGGAAACTCTTTCGGTGGACATTCATTCGGTGGACATTCCTTGGGTGGTGCCTTAGGCGGCCATTCGTTGGGTGGCGCTGGGCTATATGGCGGATCTTTTAAGAACTCAGGCGGTAGTTACACCGTTCCAAGCAAATCATCATTCAAGCCATCAGCTTACCTAGGAGCCGTTCAAGGTGATTCTGGCCATAGTTTATCAGGATTGTCTGGTTCACATGGTGCTCCTTCTTTCAGTAGCTTGAGCGGTGGTGGTCATGGCGGATTATCTTTGGGATCCGGTGGTCATGGAGCAAGTTTCGGCGGTAATTTTGGTGGTTCCTCAACTAAGTACCATGCTTCTGCTTACGCACCATCCAAACCTGAAGGTTTGGGATCTTTAGAATCTGTTTCTAGTTTTGCATCCGGGGGACATAATCCTTCACATGGCGCATCATTTGGATCATCTCCCTATGCTCACCTTACCGCTGCTCATTCTGCATCTTCCAATAGTCCTCAGTATTATGTACCATCTTCGAAGTACTCATCTAGTTCTAGTTTCGGTGAAGGAAGCTCCTCACATAGAGCACCTCATTCTAGCCACAGTCCATTGAGCTCTTACTCTTCAAGCCCAAAGCACAGTTTCGGTGGACGAGGCACCACACGTTACGCCGCCCCTAAGGATGCTCATGGCTCGTACAGCGAGAACAGTTACAATACTATCAAATACAGCGAGGAAATTAGGCCCGTCGGTCATTAAATGTCTATTTGATAATGAAAGAATGTACAAAGTAGGCCGTCAAGAATGTAGGGTTTTTTGTAAATATGAATGATTGTTATGCGGGAATTATGTTGTGTGTCAGTGGACTGTGATCTAGACTGAGCGAACGTGTGTGCGTCACAGCGAAAGTATTATTTTGATGTTATTTATTTGCGTACGTTCCGCTAATTAGCCAGGCCGCTTTGATACCAGCGACCGCACAGATACCGCGCCTTTGCGCACCTGTACACGTGCTTTCTTTTCTGTGTGTCGTAAATAATAATTTGGATCAGTTACATTCTTGTTGACGTCTTGTTATTAATTTCAATCATCTAGATAGTAATCTGTATTTAACCACCTCATGTCTTCTCGGTATAAACGCATCGTGAATTTCTGTAAATACTTAGTTTATGTGGCTATTTATTATCATTACATTAGTTTTTTAAGTGTTGATGTTTTTAATAAACGTGATAAAATTTATTGTTTGTTTTTGTATATCCTAGATGAATGGTACAGAAATATATTAGTTGATAGGTACCTATTACTAAGATTAAACTGATTAAATGATCTCTTTATATGAGTTCAATAGACCAATGTACGTAATGTAAATACACAAGGAAGTCAATTTCAGAAAACACAAGATGCTGGCTAACTGCTAAATAATAAATAAAGATCCAAAGTTTACAGTATTTGTTTTATCTCTTTCGCTCTTCATTTATTTCTCCTCAAGAATGACAGTGACAAAACATGTCAATTTATCTGAGCACGCGAAGAGCCTCTTGCAGCCAGTTCCTGAAACGCATTATAATTTCACATTGTTGTCTCAAATTTTCTTTCTTCTTTAGTTTGACGGTTTGACAGTGACAGACATAGGTAATAATGTGTGTGTAAAGATATTCACATAATATATTTCTAATCATTTTAGTAAATTGTCACTATAACATTTTTAAATTGTTCGCTAAAAGTCTTCAGTAATTGAAATGATATACAAAAGTGATAAGGTACTAAAGTCACTACACATTTATGGCAATAACTGTATGTCTAGTCTAAAAAAATTACATGCTAAAGTATTTCTTCTAAATCTACTTGTAAAATAAAATGATTTTATTAATTTTTCATTTTATAATCAGGAATAGCCCTAAAGTGTAGTGACGTCACATAATATGTTTTAATCTACAAATACGAGATAGCAATGAGGTTTTATATATTCTAATAACAAATCACTGCGAGATAGGATCTAATCTATCTATAATATAATAAAAGTGTAAAAAAAGTTTGTCTGTACATTGAATATATTTCCAAAAAAATTGTTTAGGGCGATGAAGAATAAGCAATAGAACAAGAATTTCGTAAAATTTTGTCCGTCTGTTTGTATGTTTGTATGTATGTATGTTTGGATGTTTGTATGTTTGTATGTATGTTTGTACACGCTAATCTCAGAAACGGCTGAACCGATTTGGATGCGGTTTTCACTAATATGTGGCGATTTTCTCAACTTAACATTTAGTGTATGTTTCTTTTCAAAATTCCCACGGGAATCCGAGATATACGCAAACGAAGTTGCGAGGGTATATCAACGTACAGCCCAAACCGCTGGGTCTAGAGATTCCAAATTTGGCATGTAGGTTCCTTACGATGTCTAGGGATGTACTAAGAAAGGATTTTTCAAAATTCCCACGGGAAAGCGAAATATACGCAAACGAAGTTGCGAGAGGACGCACAGCCCAAACCGTTGGGTCTAGAGATGCCAAATTTGGCATGTAGGGTCATTATAAGGTCCGGACCGACCGGACCGGACCGGATCGGACCGGACCGGACCGGACCGGAACGGATCAGACCTGATCGGTCCGGAAGGAACCGCACCGTGCCGAGTCCGTGCCGGACCGGACCGAACCGGATCGGACCGGTTTTTTTTTCTGAAGAAATAAATGTTGATTGGTATGTAGGTACCTTATCAGGACCGGACCGACCGGACCGGAGCGGACCGACTGGACCTGATCGGACCGGACTATATATATATATATATATATATATATAAAATTCAAAGTCCTGACTGACTTAACTATACATATATCAACGCACAGCCCAAACCGGTGGGTCTAGAGATTCCAAATTTGGACTGTAGGTTCCTTACGACGGCGACGTCTAGGGGTGTACAAAGAAAGGATTTTTCGAAATTCCCACGGGAAACGGGAAACCGAGATATACGCAAACGAGGTTGCGAGGCTATATCAAATTTGGTATGTAGGTTCCTTACGACGTCTAGGGATGTACTAAGAAAGGACTTTTCAAAATCCCACGGGAAAGCGAGATATGCGCAAACGTAGTTGCGAGAGGACGCACAGCCCAAACCGCTGGGTCAAGAGATGCCAAATTTGTCATGTAGGGTCCATATAAGGACCGGACCGGACCGGAACGGATCAGACCTGATCGGTCCGGAAGGAACCGCACCGTACCGGGCCGTGCCGGACCGGACCGGTTTTTTTTTCTGTAGAAAAATATGCTAATTGGCATGCGGCCCGGACTGACCGGACCGACCGGACCGGATGGAACCGTACCGTACCGGGCCGTGCAGGACCGGAATTTGTTTCTGAAGAAAATATGCTAATTGTTACTAGGCCACGCGGGCGAAGCCGCGGGCAGAAGCTAGTCTTTTATAAATGAGTGATTGTCGTACGTTACTTATCAATACATGAATGAAGTAACTGTTAAATTGCGATGTTTCAGATAATTTAGATAACGAAATATGCGATGCACCCAAATCTTATCCTACTCATAACAAAATGAGTCTCGTAACTTCGTATTAAACAAGGCTAACTTTAATTTAACGTTTAAAATAACACTGTATTTTAAACGTTAAATTATTTATTGATTGAAAATGATCCACCCAAAAAAAATATTGTATTTTAAATTCTTATATAGTAAATATACTAAAAGAACAATGAACCTAAAACTAAAAATCTTAAAAAATATAATAAAATAAATAAAATATATTATTAAAAGGAGTCCCTTTAGGCAAGGTTCCGAAGATACTGGCAGCGTTCCCCCTTTGAATAGCTAGACTAATTCTTTGTCCGAGGTAGCTGCCAGCTCTTCGGTCTCCTGTGATGTCGACTAACCTTTTTGCAATTTCTAAAAACGCCTTATAGCGCTAGGACCCCACGGACCGTAGTTTGTTATTTCAAATTATAATTTCGATGATGATAATCTAAAATTCTACGTACTTTATCGTGTCTACTTAATCAATTTTCTAGAAACCAAATAATTATTTGCGCTGCACAATCTCTAGGTGACAAGACAGAACACAATAATCCAAAAGAGATTATATAAGAATTAATTAATGATTTTGTAGATTCTGATGTCCTTATTAAAGTTTGTAAGTTTAGAATGCTTGTTACTCTTTCACGCAGCGCGCTTGACTTGATAGATCTGCTTGAAATTTGGCACGTAGGTAGTATACAGTCTGGATTATTACATAGAAATTTTCATCAACAGCTATTATAAATATTCATAATTAAACTTTCATTCGTTTCATTTCGTTCATTTCAACCCATAATCATGCCGTTGCAAGGACTCGGGTCTCCCTTCCATCGGAGTGGTTCAGCGTTCTCTGCCACGCTGCTCTAATGCGGATTGGTAATTAAACTTAATAACGGGAACAATATTTTGTTATTTTCGATAGAAATGCAACAAAGTATAGCAATGAAAAAAAATGCAAATATCCCGCATTTTTTTTTAAATCGTATGCATTTACAACCAACGATTTGTCTGTTTAGTTACTGCAATTTATTTCATACAGACTGATTTTATACTGATATTACAAGATGTAGAGTGGTTACACACTCTACACATTATCGAAACACATAAGAAGTTCTTAGTTTCATAAATGCCAGGATGCTCATGCCTGCCTGATGGTAAGCATCACCGTAGCATATAGATGCAATGCAATACCGGGGGTATCACTCACACGTTGCCAACCCCCAATGTTATTTGGCTACGATGTTCTGTAAGGTGGAGGTCCTTCCCCAGACGGGCTGCTCCGATTTGAGCAGATTCCCTACCTCTCTTAAAATGCCTTCACTTCAAATATTTAATATGTGACACGCGTCTTTATAAATTCACAACATAAGAGTTCTTCCTTATTTGGTAGGTTTGTTTACGTGCACATGTTCGCACAGCAAAAACCTCGTTCAGTCAACAAAGGAAAGAGTTAACCAGTGTCGTAAATATGATCAAAGATTTCTAAATAATCCGTGAAGGAATTTACTAGAAAATTTATTTATAAATAGCATTCATTTAAGTTATTTTACAAAATTTCATAATTCGCATAAAATTCTTTGTTGACTGTTCTGAGTACTCTGTTTGGCTCCAGCGTGTGAGAATGGATGGCTAATCTACACATTGACATATAACATTCAGAGTCAAGAGATATAAATATATTCCGAGCAGCGCGTCCGGTGCCGGCGATATGGTGGTATGTGATAGCTTTGGAAATACAATATTCTTGAAGTGACAGCGCTGCCCATCGCCAGTTTCTCTCATAAGAAAGTGGAGGAAATCGTAAACATTTAAGCATAACGACTCGGTAAAGCCTGGTGATGTCCATTCCAGTTTTATATGTGTCCAACCATATTAATATTGCTCATGTTTAACTTAAAGAATCTACTTTATTAACTATTTTCTTCTTATGATAAATGTTCTTATTATAAACATCGATTATTTTTTATATTATGATTATTTATTTTAACTTTGTTAGGGTTTTTAGTTCAGACCAAGGCAAGACATGTTCATTGTTCGTGCACACAAATGTTTGTCTTGCGCATGGTTCGAACTCGTGGCCCTTGGGATAAAGTGACCATTGTTAGCCACTCGACCACCAGGCCTGTCACAGTTTTACCTGTAATAAGCAGCCTAAACTTTAAAAAGATCTAGAAATTTCGGTAACATCTAATAACCGTAATTCTGAACTGCTTCGTTTAAAATTTTACGAGGTAGCAACGTTGGCCTTTCTCCGCGTTTAGCAGGCTGCACGTGTAGACGGATTAATGTAATGACATTATGCAACATTCGCGGAATAATGAATAAATAGACCACTGTAGATGGACGCTCACTTTCCTTACTAATTTAGACTTTTTGTCTAATCTGAGAGTAAAATTGTAAGTCGGTTATTGCATGTTGATTTTGCGCGCTGTGAGACTATCGGGCAGTTTTAGGAACGGATTTTGATTTAAAAAATTCTACGCTAATAGCAATCTTTTTTGCTTTAGTTTGACAGTGACAGCTTTAATTTTAATTTTAGATATACAACATAATGTGTTATGCATTCAGTGCGGAATGCGTGTTGATGTCAGCAGCGAAAATCATTCGCGAGGAATTGCTTTTTTTCGACTAAATACTATCGAAGCGTCTGTAATGTTACGGGTTAACGTATAATAAAAATGTTATGATAATAAAAATACAATAATTATGCTACAATTATTTATTTAATAAGGATAATTAGAAGCAGTAGAGAGACCGAAGAGACCAGATCTGAAAAAGATTTTTTTAAAATAAATTAGTACAATAATTCCAGATTACAACTTAGCCTAAGACGCAAAAGTGAAGTAATATTTTAGGTTCAATATCATGAAAAATGATAAATGAGATACTGGCTTTGTCATTGTATAGGTGGGAGTCATTGTCCGTCTACATAAAACCTTTTTTTTTGCTCGCGTCTAAGTTACCAAAAAAGACACTACCTAAGTTTCGCTTGGAACCGTTGTGGGATCAAGCAATCGAAAGCGATCCATGTGGAAGGAGGTACCTACCTACTATATAGTTTACACAATATATTTATGTAGAAATATAATAAAAATACACATACCCTCGCTTTGTCAGGATTCCGTTGCCCATGTTCAAATTGCTACCAGTGCATTGGTTGTTGCTTGCTTGGTTGATGTTCGCGCAAAGTCGTCCGACTAAGTGGTTATAGCGAATAGTGGCTGCCATGAACTGATAGGCACGGCTGTGGGAGCAGGTACTGAGCCAGCAGCCGGGTTGTGCGTTCCTACCACCGTTGGGGTAGAAGTCGGCGTGTCCACTAGGATTGAAGATACCGAGAAGGCCGCCGTCAGTGTGGATGCACTCGACGTATACCCCCGAATTGGTGCTCAAACGGTTATTGTTGTTAGTCCAGCTGGGACCAGCAGGGTCCAGACCTAAAATAATAATAAAATAAAAATTATACAATTGACACAGCGCCATTTGGTCTCGAAGTTGCGTTTGGGTACCAGAAAATGGATGTATATGTATGTAATTATTTAAAATTCATAGAAAACACCCAGAATCAAGAACAATCACAAATGCCATCACATAAATGTTTCCCATGATCCGGGAATAGAAAAAAAGTAGGATTACTACCATTGCACCACCGGGTTCAAAATTACGTAAAGGTATATTTTGAACATTTACATTTAAAATAAACATTTTGCAAAATTACAAATATAATATTCATTGAATTGAGAATATTTCTAATAACTATTTTAAATTAAAAAAAAAATTTTTTTTTTACCTGTAACACGAACAGGGTTTGCACCATTTTGACGACCAGCATTACCCACGACGTGAGCGCCTAAACTGAAGCCAATGAAATGGACGTTGTTCCAGTTTCCACCGGCTGTGCCGATGAGCCACACCATGAATTGGCCAAGGTGTTGGCCAACACTGGGGACAGCGTTGACGGCGGTGCCGTATGCTGAGTTAGCAGCAGCACGCCAGTCCACAACGATGACATTGCAGTCTTGAACAGCCAAGAAGGCGGATCTGATCAGAGGATTGACTTCAGAGTTTCCGTTGCTGTTCCATCCGTGGACGATGACCTTTGTAGGTCTATTAGCCACGTAGTTGGAGTTTGAAACGGAAGCGGCATTCCCGTTCACGAGGAGCTGATGATTGTTCGCGTTTTGTCTGTGAACACACACAATATGAAGTAATAATGACTTTTGTACTTACGTGCTTTAATTAAACTGTATTGATGTAAACAGTCAGCAGGTGAGAAAGGTAGAAGACCAACAAAAAAATTTATGCTATTAATGTAAGCATAGTTATGAAAATTTGTAATTACATAGTAAAATACGAGTACTATTGAAAAATTAATTCGAGTAAATTCCTTCAACATTTAGAAAAGTCGATTCATATTATACAGCCCTTTTCACCTCTAAAAATATTGGCTGTACATGGTTCTGTACAGTACAAGGTTACTGTAAAGAAATTTCTATAGTTAAATATTACCAATAATAATCAACTTGATAGTAGTTAAATATTATGGTTATATTACCTGGTGAATAGCCAATATTGGTTGTTGGCGCCATTCCTCTCCATATCGATAGGTTCAGCTGGTGCATGAAGGTCTACCAAGTGGGGTACACCATCACCATCTGGCATCCAGATGTAGCGGCTCTCGCCTTCTACATAGTGGCTGTTGTCCCCAGGAATCGTGGGGATTGCATTTCCAGCACACACTGAGAATATTCCAATAAGTTTAGTATATTATAAAAATTGGTTCGAATATTGATACAAGTGAATACATAATATACCTATTATACGTTAGGAATAAACTTTAATGTTAGGTAGAAGAAGACATATTTCTAAGAATAAGAAAATGTAGTAATGGCAAACAGAACATTTTGGAATATGAAGATTTTAATGTAGTGAACGTTACAGCTAATTTAATTCTGTTACTGCAAATAAATGCTATGACCTAAATAGATGCACCACCAAGAATATTTTCAACATTAGCTAAAAATTAAGCAAGTTTCCACCAAACGTGATTAATCCACCAATTTTTCACTCGACGGATGATGCAAATAAAAGTTCTCGCCATCCCGGATATGAATAAATAAGCAATCGTCATAGAATGTGAATAATTAAATATCAATTCGTTAAATTGTCACAAATAATAATTAAAACACACACACAATTAAAATAGATATCACCAAATACTAACATGCTACGAGAGCAGCGAGGAACACTATGAGCTTCATGGTCGCCAACAATTGCTTCAGCGTAGATTATCAAGATCTATATAAACGTTTCATTATCAAGTAATCCTGCGTTAACAATTTTATCTATCATTTTCATATCATTGATTAATGTAATCACGTCAATAATGACAGGTATGTAATTAGAATTAAAAATATGCTGCAACTAGGATCTTATTCGCATTTTCTTGTATCAACAAATTTTCGGAAAGGATGATAGCGCTTTGTAAATGTAGATTTTAGATTAGGTGGAAATATTAAAATTTCTATAGTGAGTTGCATAGTGGCAAAAGCTCTTAAAATGTAAGGAGTTTTGTAAGTAATTTGTTTAAAAGTATACAGATTAGTTCTTTAAAGATATAAGCAGAATAATTTTCATGAAAAAATCGGAGATCATCATAGTATTATCTGACGTAGGCAGTCACCTAGTTCAACTAAACTATAGAATGGCAACGTTTTTATAATAGTATTAGATTTACAAGTGAAAAAATTAAACACAAAAATTATGTTTGATTTACATTTATTATTACAACGGATTCCTTGCAGAAAGACAGAAAACACCGCATCTGAAAAAGAAAAGATTTCTTATAACTCAGGATACTCTTGCAAAAAGTAAATAGAAATGTCCACATTTAAATTATTCAGATATTTTCCCTAACAGTATGATTTTACAGATTATTTTCAGATAATTAACGCAATTCGAATTTTTCACTCAGGTTCATAAATCAATCATAAATGCTCATCACATAGATGTTTTTCTAGAATGGGCATCTAACGAGTATCAGAAGCATTTGCATGCTCGTTTGCTAATCTCTTACATAAAAAAGCCAAGTTGTACCAAAGTTAGGTGTATTTCCAATTAAGCCACCCCTGACAAAAAATATGTAATAATCTGTCTGATAAGAAAAAATACCAAATTATACACACCCTCGCTTTGTAATGATTCCGTTTCCCATGTTCAAAGTGGTGTCTGGTGTACATTGTTCGTTTATAGCTTCATTACCGCAAAGGCGACCAACGTAATTGTTATGCTGAATACTGGATGCCATATATTCGTAGGCACGCATGTGTGAGCAGATGCTGGTTATGCAACCAGGTTGGTGTCTGCCACCATTAGGGTAGAAATCAGCATCACCGATACTCATTCCAATACCAAGGACACCACCATTGGTGTGGATGCACTCAACGTATATACCAGCATTGCGATCCAGAGCATTCGAGTTGCTACTCCAAGTTGGACCGGCAGGATCCAATCCTAAAATCAACATTTATTTTTCTTTAAACCTGTTTAAAAGTCAAATCAAGGCCTACAAACAATGCTTATAAACACCTTTCTCGTCATCTTTATTTTCTACTATATATTAAAGAATTTTATTTCGGGCATTTCTGAAATTAGCTTAATTTATTATGTATCACCACGTACCTGTAATACGGGCAGGTTTTCCTTCAGCTTGCCGACCAGCATTTCCCACGACATGAGCTCCCAAACCAAACCCGATAAAATGAACATTGTTCCAGTTTCCACCAGTCATGCCAATGAGCCATTCCATAAAATTGCCAAGGAACTGGCCAACACTGGGCACAGCGTTGACGGCTGTATTGTAAGTCATTTGTGAAGCAAGGTTCCAATCCACAACGATAATATTGCAGTCTTGGACATTCAGTGAAGCTAAGGTGATCAATGGGTTGATGGCAGAGTTTCCATTGCTGTTCCATCCATGGACAATGACGATTGTAGGTCTATTAGGCGCATAGTTGGAGTTGAAAACAGAACCAGCATTTCCGTGAACGAGCATCTGATGGTTATTTAAGTTTCGCCTATGGATACGAATAATATCAATATATGAACAAATATAGAAGTGTTCAAGGGTTGCAAATTAACAAAACGTTTTTAAGTCAATGAGGCAAACAATGAGGTTTTTATGTAGATAGCCGATGTTTATCTGTCAGATAAAT
Organism: Endotricha flammealis; assembly: GCA_905163395.2. Lineage (NCBI taxonomy): Eukaryota > Metazoa > Arthropoda > Insecta > Lepidoptera > Pyralidae > Endotricha > Endotricha flammealis. The sequence goes on from LR990866.1 coordinate 13,439,922, forward strand.
TGATAGTTTGTATGATTTGACAAATTGGTTACTAGGAATTTATCAGGAACTTGTGAAATTTATGGTAAGGTATAATAAGTGGTTTTAATGGTAAGGATACACTATTGTGTATCCTTACCATTAAAACCTAATTTCACACATTGATACTCCACATAAATGTGGATTACATATTACATCTGCAAAGTGTCGCGTCACTCACTCAGTGAAACACGCAGGTAGTCCATGTATGTATACACTAGTGCTGTTGTGTAAGTTCACCATAACAATAATATTTAAGGATTTTTACCTGGTGAAGAGCCAATATTGATTTCTAGCGCCAATGTCCTCGTATATAGGTTCAGCAGGTTCGTGAAGGTCTACCAAATGAGATACACCCTCACCATCTGGCATCCATATGTAGCGGCTCTTACCCTCTACATAATGGCTGTTGTCTCCAGGGATCGTTGGTATGGTATTTCCAGCACAGACTGGGAAAATTCAGAAACATGAAAATAGTGTCTAGTAGTCTGGTACCACATAACACAAGAATTAGCTTAGCTTACTTTGGGTACAGGTGGCGCTGTGTAAATCGTATTTAAAAGGCTTAATTAAATTTAAAAAAGAATTCTCAAGGTCCTACTAGTAAAGTGATACGAAATCGTGTAATCAGACATCCCTAATGTATATGATCTGAATACACGATTTGACTGAATCTTGACAGGTTCTTTTTGTTGACAAAAGTGGTGCCGTGCCTAATAAAAATATTTCAATTTTGGGAAATACGCTATGTGGTAAAGACACGTAAATTCAATAATGTTGACAGGCAAAGTACTGATGTGTTTAGTTTTCTACGTGATGGAGACGTGAAAGCAATTTGATTCAAAAATGTTTAATGAGTTTAACAAAGTCCAAAATCTATCAATCATAAGGTTGACTATGTGTCATAAACGTTATTTATAAACTTTAATTAATACAGACGATCAAACTATCCACTTTTTGTCTATGATAATAGAAACTATGCTTATTATATAGTATAGTAAGTAACGTCGCACAAAAATCCAGGTTAAGGCGCTGTCCCACTGCTGCGCACGGAGAGGCTACGCACGTGTGTTAAGCTTTGCTTTGCAAGAGGATGTACGTGATTGTTTCCACTGCAACCCACGGACACGTTAACCATCAAGTGACGTCATTGATACACGCATGGCTTGCTCAACGTAGCTCAACGCTGTCAACGCCATGGACGCAGTGAATGCGGTACACAGCTTGTTCCACAAAGCGTGCACATCGCTGCGCACGCTGTGGAAACGTAGACCCACGTAGTCATTCACGCAGCTGTAATGTGCCACGTGGCCCACGTGTTCGTGCACAGCGTGCGCAGCAGTGGGACCGCGCCTTAATTCTGGCAGATCGCGCCACACCGTGTGACAGACTTTTGGGCCTCATGCAGACTTTTTGTGCGCCGCGTAGGAGACACAAGGTTGCACAAAATGTGTAGTTTTGATAAATGTTGCCCATAAAAGAAATTGTCAATAAATAATCACTAGCTTTGATATTGAGATGGGTGTGTGCAAAATTTTAAAACAAAATAGAATCACTAAATAACACACAAATCACACAGTCACATGTTAAGATAGGATAACACCAAATACTAACATGCTACAAGAGCAGCCAGAAAAACTAGGAGCTTCATAGTTTTCAATTAGTTCTGAATTACCTATCCAGTTGTTTATAAATGTTTTGTTATCAAGTACCTAGTATATATAATCATATTAATACAAATATTAACTAATTTTAAGAAATGTTTTCGATAGGTATTGGAAAAACCCAAGTAATGATTGATTCGGGCTTGCTACGAAAAAATAATCAATTGACAAGAGTTCGTGGTAGATAGAACACTGATTTCAGTTTCTTGCGTTATGATTTCGCGTCGTTTTGATTCAGTAATATGTAAGGGCGTTGATAAAAAAAACACAGTAGTTAAGTTATGCTGAATTTTTATTTAGAAAGGAAAGCTTGAGCCTGTGGTGAGACCGTAGAGACCAGATCTGAAAAACAAATATAATTTATTAGAAACCGATACTATTTTACGAAGTTTTGGTTAAAATAAAAGGATACAAACACAAGTATGTATTAAACATTTTTGGATACTATATTCATTCGGGCATTTTATTTTTAGAAAATCAAAATAGTATTATAAAACCGAAAACCTGAACCTTTACTCTTGAAAATAATACCGCTTGATCGGCATTGGATTGTTACATTTACGTACTTTTGACAAACTATATACCTGAGCTATATACTCTAAGAAAATATTAAAATAAAATTAATCAGATTGTATGCTAACCAATTAGTTAATAAAGTGTATAAAGTTTTGTAAGAAAGAGTACGAATTCGGATTTGTCATAAAATCGTGATTTTATTGAAGAGCTAGCTAGCTGTTATATGCGACACAACATATATTTTATTGCTTGTTGCAAATGCAGATTTTTTTGAAACGCAACATGGAAATCAAAAAATCTGCACCCTGCTTAAAATGTAAAAAAAAATGCTTTCCAAATGCTTGAGTTCTTTAATCTTCGATCACATATATTTCTATTTGTGATCAAAGGCTTAACAAATGATTGCTTTTAATTTTCATTAATTATCTGGCAACCGATAACCGATGTTGTCGTTGCCAGGTACTGGTCAAATTCAATTTGATATGTGTGCGTCATTTGACTCGAAAAGAAGAAGAACGATTAATAAATGGAAATTTTACTTACCCTCGCTTGGTTACGATTCCGTTGCCCATGTTCAGTGTACTGCCTGTGCATTGCGAGTTTTGTGCTTGATTGATATTAGAGCAAAGACGACCAGCGAAACGGTTGAAGCGGATACTGGCATCCATGAACTGGTAAGCACGGCTGTGGGAGCATGTGCTGAGCCAGCATCCAGGTTGAGGGTTCCTTCCACCATTGGGGTAGAAGTCTGCGTGACCAATAGGGTTGAAGATGCCGAGGAGACCACCGTCAGTGTGGATGCATTCCACGTAAACACCAGCGTTGCGATTCAGAGCGTTGGAATTGCCTCCCCAGCTGGGACCAGCGGGATCCAATCCTGGAATTTAAATAACATTAACTCTACTGTCACATATGTCCATCATCCCAGTCCTCCAAGTCCCAGTCCAGTCTGGATTATTTGGACATGGGACATGCTTCAAAGTGTCATAAAATATATATTCAGGGTGATTAATTTAATGGTCTTTTCTTTTCCTACCATCTCTTCAGTTTAGATGCTAAATTGCACAATTAACAATAATTGCAAAAATACAACAATTATAAATGTACAATTTTATAAATGTAAAAAGTAATGTTATATTAATAATTGTAAATGAATAGAAAAGAAAACGAACAGTATGAGGAAATAAACAACTACTGTTCATGAAACTGATCGTGTATGTTGACAATTTAAAAACGAATAACTTTATATTTTATCTATGACTCTACGTCAAACGTATTTAATGAAATTTACTGTCTTGAATTGATGGAGGGATTTCTTCCTACATTCCTCCCAAAATATTTTTTATTTCATTCCATTTAATACTAGTGTTACCAAATAATAGAGTTTAGATTTAAGGTTTATTATGAAATTGGAACATCGTTTATGTGCTAAAGTTTCCGACAACTTTCTTCGTATTATTAAAATCATACCTGTAACACGGGCGGGCCTTCCACCTGCTTGACGACCAGCATTGCCCACAACGTGAGCGCCCAAACTGAAGCCGATCAAGTGCAAATTGTTCCAGTTTCCACCAGCATTATTGAAGAGCCACACCAAGAAATTTCCAAGGTGTTGGCCAACACTTGGTACAGCATTGACGGCGGTGCCGTATGCTGAGTTAGCAGCAGCACGCCAGTCCAGAACGATAATATTGACGTCTTGAACTGCTAAGAAAGCAGCTCTGACCTGAGGGTTGATAGCTGAGTTTCCGTTGCTATTCCAACCATGAACGACGACCTTTGTAGGTCTATTGGCTCTGTAGTTTGAGTTTGCGACGGAAGCGGCATTCCCGTTGATGAGGACCTGATGGTTATTCGGGTTTTGCCTGAAATCATTATTTAACATGTGGTTTATATGTATGTATAGTCCTATAACATTGTTTTAAGAGATAATATTACACTACACTGAACACATTAATATTGTGCAATTGTTTATTATAAAGCCCCAGACCATTTTCTTTCAACAATAACTATCTATTGCAGTATTGATGAATAAAGTGGAAGAAAATTTTAATTTTGGACAGCCATGGTCGAAATTTCGAGCAGATTTCCAATATATATTTTTAAAGTATTTAGTTACGTTATTCGTTTCTAAATAACTATTTAGAACTACACAAGAGAGGTAGGGCACAGCGGATAATCCGCTCAAATCAGAGCAGCCTGTCTGGGGAACTTACCTGCTGAAAAGCCAGTACTGATTGTTAGCGCCGTTCCTTTCCATGTCAATAGGTTCAGCTGGCTCATTAAGATCTACCAAATGTGGTACACCCTCACCATCTGGCATCCAGATGAATTGACTCTCACCCTCTACATAGTGGCTGTTATCCCCAGGGACGGTGGGAATCGCATTGCCAGCGCACACTGGAAAAAAATACAGAAGTTTAGAAAAAAATATGATGATATTTGGTACAGCCAATTAATCAAAGAGGTATGCAACACAGTAGATTAAATTCAAGTTTTGAAAGTAATTAATGAAAGGATTTTCTTTTATTTGTAATGTTTATATGTTCTATGTAATTACAAAGTTTATTAACGTATAAATTTATGTTTTTAGTTTACTACCTTGAAAACCTTTTTTATTTGTTGACTAATATAATAAAGAAAATAACACTGTCTGTCTGTTACATTTTCACTAAATTGATTAAAATGAAATTAGAAATAATTTGAAATACGGTTAATACCAGGAGATACGATATCCCAGAAATCACCTCTCGAATGGCAACAACGGACGTGTTTCACATTCTACTGCTGTGTCAGAAGTATCCACTTCAACTATGTTTCTAAATAATTCTAATACAATACAAATGGCAACCATACCAATTTTTTAAAATTAGAATTTACCCAGGAACACTAATAAAAATCACTTAACACAATTGGATATTTCAAACACTGAAATTATTATAAAAGAAAATGCAGTATTGTTAGTATAAAAATTGGATTATCAAAATATGGATTATACTAACAGGCAGTAATTGCGGCGAGAACGACCAGAAGCTTCATTGTTGCAAACTTAGTGCTGATGACAAGACTGTACACATTATATAGCTCATCATTATCACTATAGTTTGACTAATTTATGGAATATTATCATTGTTTGTGATTATAACATATGATTGATTGTGTACCGTGCCACACGTCGAGATATAGATCTTTATCATGTTTTTGGGATTCAATAATATCTATTATTTATGCCTTGTTACTAAGCACACGCCTTCCTCAGTCCTCTTTTTACTTCATTTGTTTTAAGACATGCCCTCTGGGCCTTGTAGTATCCACTAGAAGTCCGCAAACGTCCAATCAAAAAGGTTCTTGACAAATTTTGTGATTCTAGGTCAGTGGTTCCTAACCTTTTTAACATTGTTACCCCTATGACCTATTAGGAGAACCGATTTTACCCCGACTTTACAATGGTATCATTACAAACAATACAAGCAAATAAATACAAATATCTTTATTAATAACAAATTGGATATCAGTCTGACAATTTTAAAGTATTTTATATATATAAACAACTAACTAATCGCGATGGCTCGACGCGGCAGCTACAAAGAAAAATGTGTGGCGATCTATAATTTTCAGATATTATGTCTAAATTATTAGGTACTTCGTTATCCCCAAAAAAGCAGATTTACCCCCGCGGGCAATTACCACCAGGTTCTAGGTGGATAGAAAGGTTTTGCTTCTTTGCGCAAGTCGAAAGTCACAATTTTTGGTTGAACTAGATTCTATATTATGCTTTGATTAAGGGACCATCTCCACGAGCGATGTGCCACCTAATTCACTACATTGTCTTAGAACGTGTCTCCCTCCACACGGTGATTTTTATTTGGACTCGTCCCGAATATTTAAAGTGAAGTTTAATATTTAAAGTTCTAATGTACTTCCCCGGCCGAGCTAGCACATTTTATAAATACCAGCAAAAGTGTGGTACGAAACCCTTAAGTCGTGTGTCCGCTCGCACTTGGCTGTAATATTTATAAACTATGTCTTTTTATCGCATTCTAAATAGATATGTGATCTATAAAATAAGTGAATAACTCATTTAGTATCATCAAAGTACTTAACTAAAATAACATGTGTGTAATTTGATAAAATGGATAAACTGTACCGGGGCCACCCTCTCACATATATCAACGTGAAGCAGCAATACGTTTCGTACGGTGAGTGTAAAATTCGGAATCCCAACTTCTTCTTCTTTCCACATCCTCAATGTTTCGAAGAGACCTATCTAACGATACCCCACAACGTGGGTTAGGCGCGAAAAAACAAATTCATTTCCACTTTACATATAGGGTAGGCCACCCAAAATATTTTATTTTTCCAAATTTTCTTCCAGTGCTTTGTTAGCATTGTTAATATGTGTATTCATACCAAATTACAACTTTCTAGCATTAGTGTCTAGGCGCGAGACCGCGGATAGACAGACAGACAGACAGACGGATATGGCGAAACTATAAGGATTCCTTGTAGTTTACTATGGAACCCTAATAAATTTCTACGAGAACTGGCCGACATTTCTCTCCGACAGCAACTTGCAAAATTTAAACTACATAGAACATGGTAGAGCCTAGCTACTACTATGAATTTGTATTGGCTCGTAAATGGGATAGCTCAATCGGGACAGAATATCGACCGGTAATATGCCGCTGTGTGTCGTACGATGAGTGAGAGGGCCGGTAGCGCTGTCATACTTCTTGTTACCTTCCGCCTTCGTCCCTTTTTCATTTCTGCATAGACAGATCCAAAACTCTTGTAGCCATGGTATATGTATATAGGCAACGCGCAACTGTGTTTGCTTACTATTGGGCGACCTGCAAGCTTGTTTGTTCTCCTCAATTATAAAAAAACAAACTAGAAGAGGCCAAGCTGCCTGACGTCATTAACAGGTGTACTTGCGCCATTAGTGATAAGCACACCTTTGCTGTTATCAGAGCACGTATACTAATTAAAGGTTGGTGTAGGAGGGATTGCGGAATTGGAGGGATGAGTCAGCTGAGATTCACGGGGAATCTGCTTACTGGGTCAGTTTCCAACAATCCATATCCAGAATAAAAAAAAGGATCCAGAAGAAAGAACATAATCCATTGTTTTTTAAATTTTACATTGAATTTTAATAGATACTTGTAATATCAACTTGGGTATATCTGACGACATTCAGAAACGAGACTGGAATGGCCACATAAAATAATCGTCAATTTACTTTAGTTAAAAAAACCATTTATATTATATATTAATTTTATTTGAAAATTTGTAGAAATAATGTATATAAGTTAGTCTGTTTTGATAACTGATGGAGTGGCCGGTGGGTGTGGTCGTGATGGCGTGAACCGTGGATACGTGTATATGAAATTAGCTAAACTGATCTTTATTATACATAGATAAAGTAATTAGTAATACACCACGTGTTTATTAATAACACTATTCAAAAACTATTAAATTAAACCAACGTTAGCTAGTACCATGGAATCTTCTATATATATAAAATTCAAAGTCCTGACTGACTGACTGACTTAACTATATATCAACGCACAGCGCTGCCAAACCGCTGGGTCTAGAGATTCCAAATTTGAACTGTAGGTTCCTTACGACATCCAGGGGTGTACTAAGAAAGGATTTTGTAAAATTCCTACGGGAAAGCGATATATGCGCAAACGAAGTTGCGAGGGTATATCAACGCACAGCCCAAACCGCTGGGTCTAAAGATTCCAAATTTGGCATGTAGGTTCCTTATAAGGACCGGACGAACCGGACCGAATGGAACCGTACCGTACCGGGTCGCGCTGGACTGGACCGGGCCGTGCCGTGCCGGACCGAACCCGATCGGACCGGAATTTGTTTCTGAAGAAAAATATGCTTATTGTTAGTAGGCCATACAGGCGAAGATGCGGACTGAAGCTAGTTAAATAGTATAAATTGAAGTCGTTTCTGCTGTCTGTTTGCTTAGATCGATGTGGTTCAAGGCGAAGGTAATGTATCTCGCTTTCCTGTAGGAATGTTGAAAAATCCTTTCTTAGTACATCCCTAGACGTCGTATCGTAACGTATAAGGAATTCCAAATTTGGAATCTTTAGACCCAGCGGTTTGGGCTGTGCGTTGATATATAGTTAAATCAGTCAGGCAGGACTTTGAATTTTATATTATATAGATACATGCAAGAATTTCCTGAAATTCTCACGGGAAAGCGGGACACGCAAAGAAAGTTAGATTAGAACGTTTTATTAGAGAGCGGCCTAAACGCACGAGTGCAATTAAAATGAGAAAATAATGTCCTCCAATGTCCTGAGTACAAAAATTTGTTGAATTAATAAATAAACAAATATTTTAAATATTATCAAAATATGTGTGATGATATCGTAAAGCATTAGTGACATGTGACATGATTAATAAGGAATTATAAACAAATAATCCCATGTAATCCACCATTGTCAAATTGATTATAATCAGCTGATGTCACTGTAACGTAATTGTAGTGGTCATAATTTTTGCCAAATTTTGTAAAAAATAGTAGGGAAGTACCTGAGGGAAGTACTAATCTTATTTTCTCTGACCCGTAACAGCCCCCTTACTCTTGAAGATAATTCCGCTCGATCGCTATTGGATTGTTACTTTTAGGTACTCTTTATAGCTAAACTAGCGCTAACTAACTACTAAATACTAAACTAAATGAAATCGGATTGTATGCTAACCAAATAGCTAGTAAAGTATAAAATTTCAAGGGTACGAATTAGGATTTGCATTTGAAATTATGCAGAATTGAAATTAAAATCGCGATTGCTATGCAGAGTAACCTTTTTTTTTTTTTTTTTTTTTTTTTTTTTTTTCTACGTCAGAAAAATGCTTTGTGGCAGCCCCACCGCCCGGGGAGCACGCGGTGGGGACTGTGGAACTTACCACTAAAAAACTGACGGGATGCCTCTTGCCCTGTGTGGCGGGGCCACGGGAAACTGGGATACAACCGCGACCCCGCCAGGGCCGTCCGGCCAAGGTACCAGCCGGACCCGCTCTCCCCCGATACGCTCCGTCAGCAGTACACCGCATCCAGGTGCACTGCCGACACCGAGGACCATCGCTCCCTCAAGACGACGGGCCTTCCCCGGCCCGCCGTCTCGGCTGGGCTATGGTCCCCGTCCACTCGGCGATCGCACCCACTGTGCCGACCGCCAGCCAACGGCCACACCACACTTATTCAGCGTGGCGCGGCCGTCAGCTCCGCTCGTGATTTTTATAGAGGTTGTCTTCCTCGCGGCCCGGGCGGTTAAGCCAAGGCCCCCGGCCCGTGGGTGGAGGACCCACGGGTTACGGTATGCGCCGCACGCCGGCTGGTAAGGCCGGCGCCCACTAGGGCGTCCGCGTCAACCCGCGAGCCGAGCGCAGGGAGTGGACACACCCGTCCGCCTGCAACCCGCACCCGGCGAAACGCAGGGACCGGACCCCGCTCGTCCCCCTCAACCCGCGGCTCGCCGCAACTCGAGCGCAGGGAGGGGACCCACGTGTCGGGACTTCAGCCGCCGGCAAGGACGCGCCGGCGTTGCCCGGGGTGGACCACGTGGAGGTATCCCGACAACCACCCCATGCAGAGTAACCTAGCAGGTCGGAGGGTTTCAACGCTGAGCCACAGTATCATAAATAGTACTAGCATAGCTGAGCAAACTTCTGCCGGTCTGTCTTCTCTCGTCTCTTTTAAGAAGTAAATATATTTGATTTACGAATGTTTTAATAGTTGTTTGTGTAGGTCTATGGGTTCAACTGATTATTTTTACTTTGATAATATTTTTGGAAGAAAAATTTCACCCCGCCACAGTTTCAAATGTAATTTATTTTTCAAAAAGATTTTCATAGATTCAGATGAAACCGATCATCAGCGTCAAGTGGTGCCTTGGGCAAACCGCAAGCTCGATCTACTGAACGCTTAGAGAAAGGATGAATAGAGTTGTCATTTGGCGTATACCCTTATGGGAGAGAAACAAAGTACTTTGATTACGCAGTGTTACCAGAAAAGAGAATATTACCCCATGATTTACCCCATGTTTTTTTTATATTTTTATATAGGTACGATAAACTAATAGGACTATTGATGATTTGCGATGTATTTTTTCTTATAATCATCAATATATTGAGACTTCGATTTATACTTGTATAAATAAATCGAAGTCGCTGTCCGCGCCTGTTTGTCTGTATCTCCGCTAACTCCTATTGTCTCTTAAAGTAGTATGGGAAGGTTGGTGTGACTACAGATCTCTCTCAGCTTGTATTAAATAGATAGGTATTATTTTTAATTTAGGTTGTCACTATTTTACCTCAATTGTGGGTAATATTGCATGGGTAAATTCAAGTAAATTGCTGGTATCCCCAATACGCGTGGTACCCGACTAAATTCAGGAGACACAGGAAAATGGCCGCCTGGCTTCATTTTACTTACCTACTTAATTTGGGTGCATAATACTACAAAATACGATTATTTTCTTGACCATTTACGTTTTATTTCTTTATTTCTGTACATTGTAGCCGTCATTTGAGTCTTAATAAATATAATCTGTATTCATTTTTATAAATTATGGCCGAAATAAAGTCTAAATAGTGTACTTACGAATGAAAGGTTATGTTGTCGATTTTACGTTCACTGCGGCTATTTCAGCCTAAAACACTACAATGCACCATAGTCTATGAACGCAAAAACACATCAACTCAACCACAGAACACAGTTTTCGCCTTGTTTTCACCCTGAAAATTCAGACTTTGAGAAATAAAGAAAACCGCTTTCGTTTGCTGGGCACAGTTAGCGAATGTGCCCAGCAAAAAAATAGTATACGTCGATAAGGACAAAAAATGTTTCTTTAGCTCTTTTTGGCCTTGGGAATATTGTATTTACTCATCTCGCTCACTCCTACCGTGTCGCCTCTATTCATCCTTTCTCTAAGACTGAACGTCTTTAAATTTTTCTTGTGAGTGTCGCGTGTACGCACGACCGAACACGAACATGGTGAACATCGAACACGAACACGGAACATGTGGTTCGCACGTGTGGACGTAAATTAGCAAAGCGAACATGAACACCTACAAACATAGTTCTACTTGTGTTCGCGCGCCACCATTCACGACCGAACAAGAACATGGTGTCGGAAAAAAGAGGCTACCAAGTCTTACTCTTTTAGTTCGATGTTCGTGTTAACTATGTTCTTGTTCGGTCGTGCTGAGAACATCGTCGACGCACGTGGGAACAAAGTGTTCGTGTTCGATGTTCACCATGTTCGTGTTCGGTCGTGCGTACACGCCTTTAAGGGCTATAATATTTAACCCGAAAAAGCCCACGCGTGTTAACCCGCGAATAAAAGTAAGTAAAATATATTCGTTACGTGTACAAACAAACATTATAAATAAAGTTATGTGCGTAACAAGCCATAGAGCTCCATCATCCAAAACATTGTTTATTGAATAGCAATTTGTACATAATGTAGACCGGTTACTTAATGACTCCGCGGTCCGGTGCACAAGTAGGCGCGGAGTCCCGCATTCACTTCCGAATTCTTATTATGCAATATCCCATTCAAAGATCCAAGAATTCAGTCTAACTGTAAAATGTAAAGGATTTTTTTCATTATTTTTGGTAGATATTAAAAAAAGCGGGTAAATGCGTGTCGTGCCACGCACAGGTTACGGTTCCGTATATGCTCGTCATCGTTACAGTATTCACGAAGTTAACCGAAGTTAAGCAAATGTGGAGAGGGCACTTTTTCTTACATCGCCTTTATAAATTCTAAGTCCCTCCCAAAGTAAGGCCAGGATTAAGCTTGTGTTATGACTGTTATGAGCATCAGACAACGTATACATTATTGTAAATATATACTTAAAATACATAGAAAACTTTGTTTTTTAACTTCGCCTCAGTCAACCTCGAGATTAGTGTCCATACGCAAAAAATGTGATGATAAAAATTGCGTGATTTGAAAATATTTTGACCTTCTCGACAAAAATGATTAACTTTTATCTATTAATCTTCAAGAAGTTGTACTGATTGATTGACGCCACACATTTAATATCTAATCTAAAATATAATAATAATCTACAAATTATAAATAGATTTGAGGAATTAGACATTATTTGTAAGATTTTGTTGTTATTACGAAGCGAACTCTACCTTTAACGATAGTGTTATTCAAAAATTTGCTTGTTAAATGTAAATAATTCGATAAACGGATTATAATATCGAACAATGATCTTTACACACCCCTAATTAAGAGAGTTATCCACACTATAGGGCGCAATAAAAAAATTCCCTCATTTTCTCACTCACCTCACTTGGATTCATTATTTGATCCCTCAATAAAAATAAAAAATAAAAAACCATTTGAATCCATCAATGGATCCTTGGCGTCTTTTAAAATTCCACTTGAATCCATTATTTGGTATTATTTATGATTGCTTCATACCTACTTTACATGTAGGGAGGCACCCTCAAAAATGTTATTCAAGATTTTGTTCTATCACTTTGTTAGCATAGTTAATTAAGCGTATCGGAGGTAGACCGAGGACAGATGGACATGGCAAAACTAGGGTTATGTTTTGTCTTCTTTGTTAGTTTACTACGGAACCTCAAAACGTCACTGAATTTTGTTTTTGACATGTCAAAGTGACGTTCGACATTAATCCTTGTTAATGAGTATTGATTAGTATTGTTTGGTAAAGATAACAATTATAATCATTACTTGCATTGTTTTACAAGCCCACCAACAGAGCATGACATTCAAAACTTTCTTTTTATTAATTTTATGCCATAATATTATTACTTATAAAACTGACTGTTTGTTACTTTTAAAAATTAATTGCACTTTTATGTAAATAGCGTTCTCTAGTGCACAAGTGTTGTAGTGCCCAACAGGGTCCAATGTTACTACTTAAAACAGCCATTACACTTGGTTAAATTTAGAGTCTAACAAGAGATGGTGCTTCTCGCTTATTCGTATGGTACCATCTCTTTTGTTAGACTCTGAATTTAGCCAAGTGTAAAGGCCGTTTTAGCTCTAAAGACTTTAGCATTAAGTAAGATTATGTAACTTTGGTGCAATAAATAAATTGAGTATTGTTTATTAGAATGCGCCAATTTCAGGGAGTTTATTAGTGAAAACGAAATAAAAGGCCACAAATAAGTATCTTAAAAAAACCATAAACAAAATATTTGGTGGATCCTTTTGAATCAATTTAACACACAAGAAAGATTAAAGACACTTGTCTTACAACACAGCCTTTAACATAACTGTACGATAGATTACACTACAATGCTAAATTGTAAACGTTAAAATAATAAGTTTTTTTTAACTGAAGAGGTTTTCGAAACTAGCCTGGATATCACATGTGTAGTTACAAGGAGGCCATACTAGACGGTAATGTTATATAAATTTTTTAGAATATTTTTTTCCATTTTCATCAAAAATGATGATGAGAATTTTTGGCCCCACCCCACAACATTACTCAATGGTTTTTATATTTCATTATAGGGTAGGATCTTCTTCTTGCGTCGATTCCCCGATGCTGGGGGTCGTGGCTCAACTCGTGACCCATCAAGGCATCAGCTTATCACGCACGATGTTCAGTCATGTCTTCCTATCTTCTGCCGCGTGTACCGCTTCAGCAATGCCAGTGTCGAGTGTGGGTAGGATAGGGCTCTTCAAATATAGAATTTTTTTACTACGACGACGATAAATGCGAAATGTATGTGTGTTCAGAGCTACATCGCCATAAAGTTTTTATTGAGAAGTTTGGTTCTACTACTTAACATACTCCATAGTAACGATATACCATTGGATAGGGCTCTTCAATCATTTTTTACTATGACGATAAATACGAAATATCTGTATGAGCCCTATCCAATGGTATATCAGTTATGTATTACCATTAAGTGAAATCGAAGGTTGGGCCCAAACTCCATACAACATTACCCATTGTTCTTAACAACAACAATTTCACAAAAAAATCTAGTCTATTTCCACTCCACAATTAATTATACAAGGTCTTATGATCTTATTCACCTAATATCCGGTTACTCATAAATGAATACAACGTGCGTAACATTACTATTACTAATGAGATACATAATATTTTTTTTCAGTGGACAAATTGTATTTATGTAACCTCATATTTTGACATGATAGCTAACGAGTGTCGTTACATAATGTTATGGTTATTTTTATAAAAATATGTTATGTGATAGATATAATTTTTTGAGTATCTGAATTTATAATGAGGTTATTTATAGGCATGATTGATTCAATCAACACAAGATTGACAGATTAAGCGCGAGTCCAAATGTGCGTGTGCGCAGGTTTCATACCAATACACGCATTGGTTTACGGCGACACGCGCTCATGTGAACAATAAGACGATGTTTTTAGATCTTGCGATGAGCAAACCGTGTCCACAGGTCGCCGATGAGTAGATTCATGCGGATCAGTGGATGCATTTGCATGGCTTCTTTACATAGTATAAAATGATGTCACTTCCCTGTCTGTCTGTCCCTATGTATGCTTAAATCTTTAAAACTACGCAACGAATTTTGATGCGTTTTTTAGGGTTCCGTAGTAAACTACAAGGAACCCTTATAGTTTTGCCATGTCCGTCTGTCCGTCCGCGGTCTAGCACCTAGACGCTTGATGCTAGAAAGCTGTAATTTGGTATGTATACTAATATTAACAATGCTAACAATGTGGTAGAAGAAAATTTTGAAAAATATTGTTTTTTTAGCTGCCTCCTCTACAGGTAAAGTGGGAATGATTTTTTTTTGCACCGACCCAATGTTGTGGGGTATCCTTAGGTAGGTCTCTTAAAAACATTGAGGGTGTGGGAAGAACATTTTCCGATACAATGATCCGTTTGCGAATTATTTACATTTAGCTTGTCAATTTTCGATTTGCACGGTGGTCCCCCCCCTCTATCTCCTAAAGTCTTGTGTTTAGAAATTTGAAAAAAATTATGGTAGTAGTCCATATAGTGAAACTACAAGGAAAACTATAACGGTTAAGTAGGCACTACTAGTTACTGAGTAATAGTCGACGAACTGATAAAATAAAATTTCTTTAATGAAAACTTACATATGTCATAGAATATGATATTGGACTCATTTGCAAGCAAGCAAAGGACAACAAATACGGAACCCTACACTGTGCATGGCCCAACACGCACTTGGCCGGTTTTTTAAAATAGATAGTGTGATTCGAGAGGAAGGTTTTTAGAAATATAACATTCCTAATTTCCCGCGGGAATGCGGGAAACGAACGCGTGCAAACGAAGTTGCGCGGGTTTAGCTAGTTCTATATAAAGAATACTATGATCTGTTTAATCTTTTTTCTGTTCCGTGGTTTAATCTGATGCGTACGTAGCGGAAGTACGGACGCAAGCCTTTATATGGATAATACAATACAATACAAAAACTCTTTATTGCACCAAATTAAATTAATTGATAATCTTCGAGAACTGCGCATAATACGTGTTATTAACAATTCGTAGGTGTTATCTGGCAAACTGCCGCGAACATACATTTTCTTGCAGCATTTCTATCAAATTTTATCTATTCTATCAAAACAATTGTAATTTTTGTAGAGATATCTACTTTTATTGAAAGTTGCACTTGACGCGCGCCGTGACCCCGCATCAACACTCATCCAACGCCGACGTCAGACGCCAATGTGAAGGGGCTTTATACACAGTTACAAGAATGTAGTAAAAATTGTAAAAAGCCACATCTAGCGCAGTTGTATGGTAACATAAATAGTGAAAGGAAATCGTTCGCATGGCTCACAGCGGTTGGTCTTAACTTGGACATTGTTGTATAGATGGCGCTGCTTATCTGGTTAAACAATACACCTTATAAAAAATCATTATAGATAAACTGATAGCACAATAGTCAGTTTCTGAGACACATTTAAAATTTTCACATTAAGTAAGTCTTATTTATTTTCTCCTTTAGTTTCACAGAAATAGCCATAATGCATACTTAATATTATAAATGTGAAAGTGTGTTTGTTTGTTTGTCCTCCCTTCACGTCGAAAGTAATGAACGGATTGATATGATTTTTTTATTGGGAATAGTTTAAAGTCTGGAGAGTGACATAGGCTACTTTTTTCCCCACGGGATAAAGATATTCCCATGGGAAAAAATATTGACATTTTCCCTTGACCACGCGGGCGGAGCCGCGGGTAACAGCTAGTATAAATTAAAATTAACTTTGAAAATAGTGTTGATAAATTCACCGTTAATAATTCTATGAAGTTTAATTGTATGATTTATGCATATACCATGGTAAAAAAGAGAGCTGGTTCAATCTCTCCCACGTAAATAAAATAACTTTTTAAAAAAAATGGAACCAGTTATAAAAATTATAGGATGCCTATTAATATGCCTATATCGATATTTTTTTTGGATGGTAGGGCTTTGTTGCTAGTATGCACTGGTAGTGGCCCGTAAATGGGCTGGAGGGCTACTACGAAACGTTAATCCGATATTTCGGCCGAAGTATCGGAAGAATTTTAACCGTGAAATACAAGTTATTTCATGATTATAATTCAATGAACTACTAAAATAACCATAAAGTACAAGGTATTTCATGGATAGAATTCAAGGAATTACTAAAATAACCATGAAATACCTTGTATTTCACGGTTAAAATTCTTCCGATACTTCGGCCGAAATATCGGATTAACGTTTCGTAGTAGCAGCACTGGTTCGACCGGAGCTGTACTACTCTCTCAATGAATCTGTCTCTCTCTGGTCGGTCCTTCATGTCTGAAGATCGTGGTCATGGTGGGATCTCATTCGAGAATGTATAAACTGTCTCCATCGACCTCTATTGTTGGCAATTTTGGCGATTTAGTAGACACTTGCTGGATAACAACGTGGAATAGCTGTTATATGCCACCGTGCTTCCTACGATGAGTGAGATAGCAGGAATCCTAATACCGGTTCTGCTTCCTTCCCAGTTACACCCTTTTTCATTACTTATAGGAGCAACGCATCCAAGATTCTTGGAGTTCTGGATATCTAGTAGTGATTACCGAGATGTCGTGAGGCGCATTACATCTGCCCCAGGCCAAATCTCTACATGCCGATCACGACCGTTCTGTCAAGAGCGTTACGACTAAGAAGAAGAGTAGTGATTACCTAGGTGATCTAGGGGCTCGTTAGTCCTCTGTCAAAAAGACAAATGGTGGAAAACGAGCTTAGATGACGATGAGACATAGAGGGAGATGATTAACTAAATAAATAGGTATTTACTTCTACGGAAATAAATTACAGGAAGCTTAACATAAACTAATAATTATTAACACAATCATACTTGTTTACAGTAATTACATAATGATCCAATCTAAAGTAAATAATTACATAATATTTATACTTAAATAATATTTCATTTGTAATCAGCTCACTAAATCTGTAATTAAGGGCCTTTCGTCCATCAGCTTCTTGAAATAAAGGTAATGGTGTACAATCAGCAGAATAAATTATATATCTTGTAAACAAATCAAGATCTACAAACAGTTGGCTCCAAAATAAGATACCTATAATGATAAGCTTGTAACTAATGATGATGAAGATGCGGTGTCTAACCCTATTTTCGGCAGGCCTGGTGGTCGAGTGGTCAGCAATCACTTTATCCCAAGGGCCGCGGGTTCAATCCTGCGCAAGGCAAACATACTTTGTGTGCATGGTCATGTCTGTTTATTATGGTCTGGATGTTTTCTATGTATAATAAGTATTTATTTAAAAATAAATAAAAAAAAACTTTTGATGTAAAGTTCTTAACGAGTTAAGACTATGTACCAATTGCCATCTGGGTGCCTGGCCACCGGAGTGCAGTGAGGATGCGAAGATGAGTAACGGAGGGACCAATAGGATTGCAAAAATCTCCACTCATAAACAAACATACAAGTCTGTGGTTTATCCAATAGCTGGAATAGTCCATTTTGCTGACCGTACGTTTATCGCCACTTTCATTTAGTATCGGAAAACTTATGCAATTGTAATTGGTTTAAAATCACTTACTGATATTTTATTGTAGCGTTTGCAAAATATGCCAATTAGATGATCTTAATTGGCTGTCAATGTCGAATACCGGAGAGGCGGAGACTATTCTAGTATTGAACGCTCGATTTTTTTTTTTTTTTTTAGAATAGTTATTTATTTTCTCTCCACAGGTTACAATACTATAACTAATATACATACATAAGCTTAAACATAATTTATAAACCTAGGTGTGGAGAAGACTGGTGCCTGTACTAGGTGGGTAGAAACCTACCTGTATTAACAGGTCACCAGGCTCCCTCCGCGCTATATATGTATCAATGTTTATAATAATATCATTTTATACATAAGTGCAGAAAGTTGTAGAACAGTAAAATGTAGTTATATAAAATTATAAGTACTTCACAGCATAAGGATTGAGGATGAATGACAAGTTAAGACGATGTATGGAGGCAAGAATGTGGACGGGCTTATTAATGGATGTGCGAGTATGTTTAGATGAGTATAATGCGAATACTTGTGAGATTACATGATTTTTTTATTAGAAATGTTAAATTTTGTTAAGCTACGTGTCTTTTTCAATAATATTAATGAAAGTTATTCAGCCAGATATGTAGTTAAGTTTTATTTTAGTTTTAAAGCCAAATTTTGGTTTATAAAAATAAAAAAAATAAAAGTTTATTATAAATGATAAGTACCTAATTTTATTTTTTTATTTTTTATTACTAGAGACTTGTATTATGAAAATATGAAAGTAAATAGGAATATTAAGTTTTTAAAATTTTAATCGTTACCCTAAGTAATTACGTTTAGAAGTTCTTCCGTGTCATCATAATTGAAAGTTTTAAGCCATTTGGTAAGTTCATATTTACACTCACTACGACACATGCCGTAAATGGATAGTTCTTTGTTGGCTTTGTTATAGAGATGGCAGCCCTGGAAGCAATAGAATCTATTCGAAAATTTTGTATTTAGACCTTTTACTGTACAGACCTTGTCTTTCCTTCTCACATGCGCAATACTACTCGGGTCATATCCCATATCAGAGTGAACTTTGAGAACAGTCGAAAGAACAAACGTTTGCCTCACTGAAAGTACGTCCCACACTTGATAAAGATCCGATGTAGGATGCCGAAAAGGAAGAAAAGCACCAACCTTGAGAATTGCTCGTTGCGCATGTTCAACCTCTAGCAACAACGTTTTGGCTGACCCACCCCATACAGTAATACAGTACCCTATCAATGAGTGACACAGTGCCAGATAGACCATTCTTAGAACTTTTGTATCTGCTATATGTCGGAGGTTTTTAAAAACATAGATCAATTTTCTTAATTTTGCCACAAGTGTTTGGATATGGGCTTTAAAGCTTAGTGTACTATCCAGCGTAACTCCTAGATATTTGACTGTATCACTGCGTTGGAGGGTAGGGCAGATGCGACAATTTTGGTTCCCATCACTACAGCTATGCGCAATTATATCTCCCGTAGTAGGTAAATAATTCCTCTTAAGTCCGAAGGTCAGATATTTGGTTTTCTCCACATTGAGCGTCAGAACATTCGCTCGCAACCAAGCACTGACCTCATTGAATCCAAGTTGAGCATTTTGGTAAGTTTCAGTCCAAGTGTCACCATGGAACACTAAAGCGGTGTCATCCGCAAAAGTATAGATTTGCCCAGATTTAATGTTCAATTCACAAAGGTTGTTTATATACACTAGGAAAAGGGTAGGGCCCAATATACTGCCCTGAGGCACTCCAAAAGAAGAGGTGGGAAGCTCGGCACTGATAATGTTGCCAATTTTAACCTTCTGGCATCTTTCGGAGAGATAGCTCTCAAAAAGAGACAACGGAACTCCTCTGATTCCAATGTATTCCAGCTTATTTACGAGAAGGGGGACAGAGACAGTGTCGAAAGCCTTCGCCAAATCCAAGAACACCGCTAGCGTCTTAAACCCCGCGTCAAGTTTATTTACTATCACGTCAATAAGTCCATGCACAGCATCATCAGTTGATTTGCCTTTACGGAAACCAAATTGGGCTGGTGATAAAAGGTTATTAACTTCAAGGTAGTTGACCAAACGCTTATTCATTAACCGCTCAACAATTTTTGAGACAGCAGGCAAAATGGATATCGGCCTATAATTATCGACACTATCTCTGTCACCGCTTTTATGAACAGGCTTGATGAGCGAAATCTTTAGGCTACGAGGGAACACACCAGTATTAAAAACAAGATTGCAGATATACGCCAAAGGCGGAGTTAAAATAGTACAGTACACTCTCAATAAATGGCCTGAAACACCGTCGACACCAGCAGCGCAATCAGATCGGAGGTCCATGATAGTATTTCCCACTCATCTGCAGGCAGCAGTACAAAAGAATTGGCATGGCCACCGCCAGGTGAATACGGCAGTCCATTAGAATTGTACTTGGGGATCTCATTGGCTAGTTTACTTCCTACATTGGCAAAAAAGCGATTTACTCCATCTACACTGTCCTCCGGTGAAGAGGAGGAGATTAAATTAGAAGAGTGATCTTGTTTGTTGCTTCTATAGGTAACTTTACTGATGGCCTCCCATAGTTTTCTGGACGAGTTACCTGCATCTCTTATAAGCTCTTTCTCATAATTTCTTTTTGCCTTCTTAAGTGCAGAGTTACAGAAGTTTCTGTATCTCTTGTAAGTTGTGCGTAAGACTTCATTGCATGGATCCCGCTTTAGTTTTTTATGCAACTGATCTCTGTTTTTCAAACAATTAAGAAGAGCTTTCGTCACCCAAGGTTTAATGATTTGCCTCTTAGCTGAAGAGTGTATGGTTTTTTCGTTGTCACTGATCGCCGTCTGCAATGACTGGATAAAAAAGTCAGTAGCGGAGTTAGCATTTGTCATCTCAAAAATAGGAGTAAAGTCGATGTTTTTAATTGCAGTATCTAGTCCGTCATAATCTACAATTCTTCGGTCCTTTGGCTTATTAATGAATTTTGACTTTATCTGAAGACTAACAATTGTAGATTCATGATCTGTAATCGAGGATTCAACAACGACTGATCGAGCCTTACATTTTGTTTTGAGCATGACATGATCGAGACAGGCGTCGCCCCGAGTAGGGAAGGTATGCCCCGGTAACAGTGAATGGCTAGCCAGTAGATTAAGGTATTCATTGGCCCTGTTGTCCAATTTGTCAGGGCAGATATTAATATTAATATCACCCATAACTAATATATTTTTGTAATGTGATAGTTTGCACAACAGATTATCAAAAGACTGTAGGAAGTTAGACACATTTCGTTGACTGGGAGAACGATATATACCTACGACGCATGTATCTGTATTTAGGTGCAACAGTACGCAGTTTGCGTCCTGCAAGGCAGGTTGTTCCGTTTTTAATTTTATGTCATTTTTATAATAAATAACAACGCCTTCATTTTTATTAGAATGGTTAGTTGTGGCTATGTAGTTATAATTTTCAAGTGGAGGAATAGCTGATGTGGACTGTAAAAAGCACTCGGTTAAAATGATAAAGTCCCAGTCTATTTTAGATCGAATAAGTAAAGTGAGAAAATTAGACATATTACACGAAATACTGCGTATATTTTGTGCTATTATTTTTATGTGATTATTATTGTTGGATATAATTTGAATAACTTCATCGATATCACAGACAATGCTTTCCGATACCGAGAACGACTCGAGTGTGGAACTAATATTCCAGTTGTTATGGAAGGGATGAGTGTTTTTGTGTTCGCTAGTATGATTGTGTATAGTGTGGTTTTTGTTTGAAAGAGAGTTCTGTGAACCAACGCACAGGGATGGGTTACTTTTTGGTTTTGGAGTACATTGGGCGTCACTGATATTATTATTATTACTTATCGATAATAACTTAATGATCTTACGAGTAACTCTTGCTCGCCGTTTCTTTCTCTATAGATGGTTTTTTATTTAAGACTAGCTGTTGCTCGCTGGAACGGCAACCGCGTAACGAAAAGCGAAGCAGCACGACCGCCTATAAGGTACAAGGTACCTCATTGATACAGACGACCTAAGGAAAGTCGCAGGAGGCCGCTGGATGCAGGCTGCTGCCAACCGGTCGCGCGGAAACGTTAAGGGGAGGCCTATGTCCAGCAGTGGACTTCTTGTGGGGCACTTGCTACCATCGAACTGCTCGCCACCGGCGGAATCCTGGAACCAAAATGGTCAAATTGCGGCGCTCCTAATTTTTACTATGTAATTTTACACCTTTCTTATTTGGCACAGATACCATAACCTCACTAAATTGTAACACGATAGATTAACAATAAGGAAATATCTATTTCGTGCAATAAAAGGGACTACTGTTGCTTGTCTGTAATCGGTAGACAGTAAATATAGGGAGAGGCGTGAATAAAACTTAATAGCGGGTTCATTTACACTAATAGCACGTAATAGCGTGCGATGGAAAGTGCACGACTCCAATTCATATCAGGGTAACTTACTTCTTGCTATCATACACGATACAACCATAAATCTCTTTGATTGATAAAATCGTTTAATAACTACGACCAATTTTTTTAACAAACAAGTAAGTACCAAAAGAGGTGATACAATTCCCTTATTAAAAAAACCCACAATAAGCGTCAATCATGAAAGGAAATTCCGAAAATACGGACTTTGAACCTAACTTAAGTAATGTCATTTTTGACAGGACTACGTGTTTCGTTGTTTCGGATGGACACATTCATGGTGGCCCCAAACTTTTATGAGCAAGAAAAGTGTTAGCCTTCCGATAGAGAAATAGTTATGTTTATGATAGTATTTTATAAATATCCTTTGAAATCTGGAATACAATTTTGTTGTGCCGGAGGAGCCTTGTTTTTTTTTTGATCACCTCTTATTTTACTGTGTCGCTATTGGTCCACGTAATCATTGGTATTGGTTGCGCTGCAATGACGAGCTTTACTATAGGTTGATACAATAACCGATGTGAAGTAACAGTGGAAGTGCCAGTAGCCTCAATATCCGTTCTGCCTCCTGTCCCCCCCCCCATTACTTCGTTTTTCATTCCTTCACAGATGAGCAACGCATCCAAGATTCTTGTAGTCATAGATGTCCATGGTGAGCGGTGTCTGCTTACCATCAGATGACCGGATAGCTCATTTGTACTGCTCTGTCATAAAAAAAGTTTAATTTATTATTTTTCTTCGTCGCACGACACTTTTTAGGAACTATTTATTAGTGTATCATAAAAAGTAATATAAATTAGATTATAAAATAACCATTAAAATTATGTTCCGCATTCTTTCAACTGAAGTGTGAATTTGCTTGTTTTGTTGTTATTATATTCGCATTAGACGAAATAGGTTGCCATTAAAACCGTATCGTGACTAATTTCGCGGTTGTCATTAGTTTTCGCTTTAATTCCTTGTTGACATTTTTTTGTTTTTCTATTTTCTATGCCACTTTTACATTTATATGTATGTATACATAAATACTAAATAAATAAATTATACACTGCGTCACAGTACCACCCAATATAAAGATTTTTCTTCTGCATTCAAACAAGAGAATAGACTGTCACGTAAACTTCCATTATCGTATTCCCATCTTATTTGGACATAATATTCGTATTGACACTTAATTGCATCTTAATCGTTATACATACAGGGTTACTTTTGGATCCCCTGCCAAAAATAGATATGATTTAGGAAAGTAAAAAAAAATATATTTGATGAATTTTTTTTAAAAAAAAGTTTTAAAATCCACATTTTAGAGTCATTTTTTAAATCTTACATTTCTAGGAACGTTCGGTCACCCTCGCGCCAGTCAACGACAGCGCATTGTCAATTGTCATTGGTTGAAAGGAAGATATCAGCTACGCATGCGCGTAGTGCTATGCTGCCAGACGGCCGCACGCGCGGTAAACAAAAGAGTGACCATAATTTTAATTTGTGTTTGTAAAATTTTGAAAAAAAATCAATAAAATAATTTATTTTTATTTCATAAATTCATTATACTGCTGCTATAGGATCACCTAAAAAAAATTGGCGGGGGGTCCAAAAATAACCCTGTATATCTTAGGCGGGTAAAATATATGAAAATATTTAATCTTTACATAGAATAAAATGAAGTCGCTTTGCTGTCTGTCTGTGCGTCTGCGTGTCCCTATGTATGCAATCTTTAAAACTACGCAACGGATTTGATGTGTATTTTTTTATAGATAGAGTGATTCAACGGGAAGCTTTTTATAGTATAATACATTCCAAAATTCCCGCGGGAAAGCGGGATACACGCAGACGAAGTTCTCTAGTTTTATTATTAAAATAATATTTGACGACCTCCGTGGCGTAATGGTTACCACGCCAGACCGCCACCCAGGAGGTCCCGGGTTTGATCCCCGGTCGGGTCATGATGAAAAACGAACTTTTTCTGATTGGCCTCGGGTCTTGTATGTTTATCTATATATGCATTTGTTATAAAATATAATATCGTTGAGTTAGTATCCCATAACACAAGTTTCGAACTTACTTTGGGCTAGCTCAATCTGTATGAATTGTCCCTATATATTTATTTATTTAATATTAATAACAGAGTACCTACACATTTAATATGATACCAATAGGAGTATTAATTAATAGAATTTACTTGCAAATAGTTAAAAATATGACATTCAAATTACATGCGAGCAAAACTAACACCTTGTTACTTAATTGTCTAAATATTATATAATAATCTGACCGTAACGAGACCACCTATCGTAGGTTTAATGAGTATCACATAATTTATGTTTTTAATGACCGCTCTAAAGTTCTGCCACGACTTTCAGACCTTCCGGTTCCGGTTGATTGGTTTCCAATCAATCTTACATTGTATCACCGTAACTACCTGTGTATTTTTTTCTTACAGGTGTAGTTATTAAAATAAAAGACCAAACAAAAGATGGATTGAGGGCATGAAGGATGATGTGGAGAAGGAATGTTACAGTCGAGATAACGAACAATAGGACGAGTGGAAAAGATTAACATATACCGATCCCATGTAAAGTGGAATAAGGGTAGGAAGAAGAAGAAAGTGTCATTGAAATGATCATTCTATGATTCTCCTAGATTACCCTAGTTAGGGTACTGAGCTGATTAAATTCTGAACATTTCCCAGAGTTGAATGTTCAGATTTTTATTTTGAGGATTGAGGATTGTGTGATCGTAGATTGTTTTGGCCGGTTGTATCTTGGTTCCTTTACAGGATCCTTTTTATCGCCTCCATCAAATTCAAAATTCAAATTCAAAATATTTTTATTCATTCGAATCGTCACAATTTTTTCCTACCACCAGTTCAGACGGCAGATTTGTGCTAAGAAGAAGCTGGAAAGAAACTTAGCACTTGCTCTTTTAAAATGGTATTACTAAGATACAACATCGCTATTAGGATCGCGATCCGGATATTTTATTGGGTGTAAACTGTCTCATACAACTACTAACGTTATCAAATAACGGACCTGTAAAACGGATAGCTATGTGTGCGCGCCCTAAAGTTTTTGAGGTAAAACTGTAATATTCCAAATAATCAAATTCTTTATTTCTATAATTAGTCCCAAAAGTTGAAAATGTACGGACTTTATCTAACTCAAGGAGGGTTATTTTTAACTATAGATTTCAGACATGTTTTGCAACCAGCCGTAATAAATCATTACTCATAAATCAGCATCTCATTTACAAACTTAAAAAAAGTATAGAACTGGCAATTAGCAACTGTACTCAATCGGTCCACTTATGAAATAAGATGCATCTGATGTGGGTCAGTGCCTTCATTCAACTCATTGTTGCGAAAGCTCCTAATAGATATTTCGATGTGTTTATTAAACTTGATTTTGGTAAATATTAAATAAATAAAGCGTACACAATTCTCACTGCGTCGCCAGAGGGCAACCATGAAATTCATTACTAGTTAGAATAAGGTTCAGAACTGGTTACAATTCAACGAAACGTCAGTCCGTATTTTCGGAATTCCGTCTCATGGCTGCTATCTGATGGCTGATCCCAAAGTAAGCTATGGTTAACCTTGCTTATGGGTATACCAGACAAAGGATATAGAGAACCCAGACTCGAGACAAACACAAATGTCAAAATTAAATAAATGCGAGTGCGGATTGATTTGAGAGGCCGCCGTCCTCGGCGGCAGCGTGAGCGTTTTTTGGGGTGCGGAGAAGAAATAAATGTACGATGCTGTACAACGGCAACCGCCGCGCACCGCTTGGCTCGCAGATCCCGCCGCCGCCGCTTCCAGGTAAGTCAAAATTGGCCTGACCGTAAGAGTTTATGCTAGAAACTTCAAGTTTATTGGTAGCAGTCATCAAAATCAAAGAGGAAAAATGGAAATCAAGTTCGATACATATAAATTTGTTTAAAACTGCTCTCATTCAATCAAGATAGTAACTTGAGAAGGAAGTGTGTGAACTGCCGCATTTCCGCGGCGAGAGGAAACTTACTATCTCACTAAACTGGATACAGGACAAAGACCTATAGCCGGTCAGTTCCCTCGATCGGGAGCCAAGGAAAGTTGCCTATGGTCGCATATAAATGCATGAACTTGATACAATCTCGCACTTTTCCATTCGCAACTGTATAGAGCACTTTTCCTCTCGGTACGTTTTCCTGTTAAGCGAATAATGTAATAAGTGACCATCTAATAATTATTATCGACATGGCGAAAATTATATTGGTAAGTTTTTATGTAGAGAACCCCCGATGGCCCTGAGAATAGATACCTTATTAACCAGTTTCTCCACGATTCAAAACCATTAAATTCAAGTTATCAAATTTATGTATAGTCACATAAATATGTTGTCACTTTATAGTCTTGGCAGTATAAAATTGATCAAAAATCCTAGATAAGAATAATATACAAAAGTGACAAGGTAACATATAATTTATGCCGTTGATTGTACATAATTTCTATTATCACTTGCTCGGCGGTGAATAAAATTTCTCAATGAAATCTACATGTCCAAAAATTTTTATTTCGAAAGACGAATACAACCTAATCTAATATAGGTTAGGTTCCGATTTCCCTTTGAACTGTGGAAATCGGATTTCAATTACTCACGTCATCTTTTAGATTTAGAAAGCAGATCACGCCAATTCCTAGATGAAACAGGATGACATTAGGAAGAATATTTTATGTAACAACAGGAAGCGTAACTAGATAAATGGTTCCAAGATGTGATACCTTGCAATTTGCTATCAAACCATTTGCACGTAAAATAAACAACATGATTGATAGGCCTCCACGCCTATTGTGCATTAACCGTGATTGATTGCTAAGTGTTTATTCGTTCTAGGTGCTGATTGCCTTTGCTGCTATCGTTTGCGCTAACGAGGTGGAAGATGGCGAACAAAAGAAGCGAGGAGCTGTCAAAACCACAAGCCTGAACTCCATAACTACGGGAGTTCAGAAGCCGGATTACTCATACAGTTTATACCCACAGACTGGTAACACTGCGGGCAATTCCTATCAGTCAAGCCCTTCGTATCAATCGCAAATTTCCAGCTCCTTCTATCCAAGTCAGAGTTCACAATATTATGCACCCAATACGCCACCTGAATCGTCTTATCAACAATCTCACATAAACTTAATCCCGCCGACAACGTCTTCGCAATTTGTGCCACTAAATTTTATACCTAGTCCAGGATACCAAGCTAAATACCAAATTGTACCATCGAAAAATTCACAGGGTGGTCTACAATTGGCAATTGTTCAACAACCAACTAGTTTTCCAACTCAATCGCTTCTTCAGTATCCACAGAGTCTTCTTCAACCAAATCCTAATCAAATACATCAGCAACAGAGTCCATTCGGAGCTCTCTCCCCACAAAATTACTTTAACGTAGCTCCAAATTATCAGCCATTTGGTAATCCGAATCAGCCTTCTATGATTCTTCTGCCTCAGCCTAATCCTTCTCTGTACAATAATCTTCTTTACCAAAATCCTGTGCAGAGTTTTTATAACTATTATCCTTCTAACTCCCAAGCGAAGTATAGTTTGAACTATGGTCCATCGCAGTCTGCTGAATATGAGAAGTTGCAAACACCAGTCTCTCAGAGTATACCGAAAGAAGATAATGATGTGATTACAAGCTCCGATTACGCATCACCTGACGCGAGTTCTAGCTATAAGAATGCTTATTCTTCAAGTAGAGGAGCATCGTATACTAAACTATGAGATGATATAATTAAAGAAGCTTGTTAAAGATAGGTAATTAGTTAAACATGTGTATTATGTTGCCATTTATCAAACACATTTATTTATTAAGTGAAGGAAGACTGCTTTAATGTTATATCTCGTTGATTTATTTGTTGTTACTAATTAATAAAATGCTATGTTTTTTATTTACTCATTTTTATTTTACACCTTGATATTGAAAACGTAATAACGTATGTATTTCCTAACTAATAGGTACAAACTTTCGTGTTTAAATAAGCACGAAAGTTATTATGAATAGAAAACGCCTGGACGGATTTGATTTGAAATTTGAAAACACAGATTAACACAGGATAGTTTTCGAAAAACAAGAATTCGCGGGTAAAACCGCGGGAATCAGCCAGTACTTCATACATTTGAAAAAGGTTAAAGGGGACGGTCCCAAAATTAATAAACACTTAATAAATCTTCTGTCAATATTAGGATGAGTTTAATACGCTCTAACTCTTCTATATTTCTGAGGACACGTTGATTTTTCGTTATTGCCAAATTAGTCATATATTAATAACATTTAGAGTCAAAGTAAAACTATTTCATTCAAATTGGCCTTTACACGTGCACTTTTAAAATGTTTTATTTCTCACAAAATTAGCATTGAGTAATTTAAGACGACAGTTTTTCTCTATGGACAGTTATAAGCTTCAATGTATATGTCCATCTATACAGAAATATATGATGGAATTAGAATTTCATATTTTAAGCAGAACAGAATTTCACTTCATTAAAAGTACTCCTTAGAATGTCAGTTATTCCGACTGTTTTACGTCGGGAAAATTAATAAACTTCATTGCTAATGGTCAATCTAAATCAAGAACGGTTAAAACCGTACCATAACTGTCACTTCATTTAATAAATAATGGATCAGTGAAACTGGCCCTTGAAATATAAACTACACCAAACCTTTGTATGATAAATGATTGATTTAGAATGTCTCATAAATCATTATACTTACATAGAGGAAATAGCAGAAATTGTACACGCGCCAAATCTGATCAATATCTTCATATCACATAATTCCTAAATAGATTGCGTACTATGATTGCGTTACCGCATAATTCTAGGCAGTTTACGCGCTATCTACCTTCTAACTACTTTCCCTGCACTCCGGTTAACTGTCGTAGTATATTAAATTCTCGTTTACGGTGTTAGTACTAGGGAGGAGATTCATGGAATCGATGAAATCGAAAGCATAAAATATCGATACTTGATGCCTCTGCATCTTAATTGCGATTGTCTTCCTGTTAGTTAATGGAATTTTCACCAACGCCTCCTAACTTTCTACTCCGACTATCTTCTTTCTGATTAAATTCGTTGTGAGTTCCAAGACAGCTGTAGTTTCTCCCCCGGGACGTCAATAAGCTTCATCGCTTATTGTCAATCTGAGGTTGCCATTGTTGATCCTGGCTACACAGGAGACACATCGGTGGGAATTATGTGGTGGCATAGTCCCACCCAACACCTCCTAGCGGTAGGAATAACCTAACTAGAACAAATTCTACAACTTACTCCTACGCAAGTCCTAAAAAAACGTAATTAATAAGAATGAAAAACTTGAGCTAAATTACTTATACACTTTATTTTATTTACTTTGGTAATTTTCACCAAAAGGAGACCATTTCCGTTTGAACAGGGCTTCCATAAAAACTAGTAATTAAATAGTGCATACGCAACATTGACAAGGTTTAGAAGTAAAAACCCTTTCAAATTTTCCACAGAGTTTCTTTTTACGATGTGGATAACGCACAAGATAGGGTTACTTTCAAAATTTCCATACACAAAAAAAAAATTAACTAAGTACAGAGAGCTGCAGAGAACCTACCCCCAAACGAAGTAAGAATTAGTTTTCTCATGTAATTCTCAAAGTATTTGAACGAAAATCAATAAAAAATTACATTTTGATTACGTCTAGTATTGGAGATTTCGTTAGTTTCCTAAAAAATCTAATTATTACTTCGTTGAAATGAAATGAAATGAAATCGTTTATTTCAAAAATTAGACCGTCACAGGCACTTTTTCTTGTCATTTACAACTTGGTTAAAAAAGAAAAAAAAACTACGTTATATACTACCACCATTTCGGACACAAGCAAAATGGCAACCGGTAAAAAGAAATGTCGAAAGAAAACTGGTTACGGTCTTTTTTGTCATTTTGTACTTTTTTTTTTCCACTCATTATTTACAATGTAGGTCATTAAAATTTATAAGAAGAATTCGCGGAATGTTATACACAATGGTGTGGAATGAACAAGTCTTAAATCTACAATAATATAAAAAAATCGTTTAAAAGGGGTTAGCTTTGTCTGCATCAGTCTGTACATAATTTTACTTCACTATAAGGTTCCCTATTTTTACATACAATGTGTACTACGTAGTATTTCTGTGAAAAAAAAAGATTAAATTATTAATTGCAAGTGTTTCACCAGTAGTTACTTAAATACAGGTGTATTGTATAACGAAATAAAAGTAAAATCAGACACACGTACGAATATCTGATAAATTTTTCATAAGTTACTTCACTTTGCGTTAGAAATAGTTATAAAAATATTTATTAACTGAGACAAGTTGTTGAAAAATTGCTGCTCAAATTACACATTTAATGGACGTGAGAATCGTAAATGATGTAACTGCGATTTATTTAAGGAATTGGTTGCGTTTCGTGTGTCGAGAGTACGTAGTCGACGCACGAATTCTATGAAAAATTTCGTTTACCAAAAACTGTTGACGCACGAAATGCGATCAATTCGATTTATGGAATGGCTTAAAAATATAGATGTATTTTTTATGGCAATAGGACAAACAAAGGAATAATCTGATTTTAAATTTAGCATTAGCTTTGTTTTAATAATAATAATATTTTAAGTGTATGGAATTTACGGTGGATTTTCCATAGGCGACTGCGAATTTTGGAACTCTCTACCGAAATCGATGTTTCCTATAGAAGGTGAGCGTGATACAACGTAATTACAGCGATGCTTACCATCAGGGGCCCGATTCTACTAAACAAATGCACCAATGGACTCTCAATGGTGTCTCAATCGTGTCTCAATAGAATGCCGATAGTGTATCAGTGGAATAGTTTTTGACAGTTATGGAATTAAACAATAACATAATGTTTAAGTTATTGTATAATAGTAGAATCGGGCCCCAGGTAAGTTGTGGCCAAACGTAAACATATTTTACACCCCTTCCACACGGCCCAATCTAATTGGCCAATTTGTATACCTGTCCTTTTCTTTAGATATCACCAAGAACAGGACAATAGATCTAATTGATCCAAAAATTGGGTGCGTGTGGACGGAGTATTAGATTAAAAATAAAGTTAAATTTTGAATATAGTTTAATTTTTTAAAGAACTGTGAAATATTTAGTTGTATATTGTCTTTAACAATAAAGAATATAAATCTCCACAGAGAAAGGGCAAAAATCTAAGAAGTACAGCCTCATAGGTCTACAAATTGCATATTTTGATTGGATGTGGCATTAAAATACTGCACCAATTAATTTGAAATAAATAAATATATGTCGGACGTGGTCTATGGTACTGTTGCGGACTGGTCGTCAGGCTGGAGTGTAGATACTTTTTAATTATTTTTATTTTTTATACCTTTTTTACTTTTGTTTCCTTTTGATAGCTGTCATTGTTCTTGGTTTTGTTTCGCCTTTTAGTTCTCTCTGTTTGTATTATTTCTATTTTATTATATTTTATTTTACTTTGAGCTCTCTGTTTCCACTTCTCTCCTTTATCCTTTACAGGTATTGCAGCATTTTCGGAATTGCACGGCTGGACAGATTTTCTTGAAATTTCGTACACAGACTGTTTGTAACATAACCCAACAAAGATTAATTTATAGGATAGTTTTTACCCCGTATATCATCCCGGGAACGGGAAAAACGGTATTTCGAAGGTAAAACCGCGGGTTTAGGGTAGGGTAGGGTAGGGGTAGTGAGGCGGAACAAAGTTTGACGGGGCAGAGTTTTAAATAAAATAAGTGATTCGTACTTTCCGATTTCCTGGTAGTATACCTTTATCTACATTTCACATCTTGGCCGTCGCTTCATTTATAGCTGTATCGTCACACGTCGACCGAGTGAAAGGGAGCGTACTTAATATTACTACCATTAATTCTGTATCTGTTTTTAGATGTGTATTTGAACACACCTGCCTCCTTAAGCTAGTAGCTTTTAAGGTCGTACCAACAAATTTCGCTAAAATTTTGCTGTTTTTCAAGTTGTCTCTACTCCTAGCTACCATAACGAATAACCACCAAAAAAATATAGGTTGTGCTATAATCATTGTACTACATTTAACCAGCTCGAAATTTGAAATTACTGAATATTTATGGAGTAATAAAATATTTAAGGAACCTAGTAATCAAAGAAAGAATGTGATTCAACTTGGGTATTTATGCATCGATTAGTGTAAAATTTACATTAATACATAGGCAATAATATTATCTACTTATTTGCAGCTTGGTTTTTGAATTTGAGTGTATTTCCACCAAGTCACAAGCAATTTTCCGTCAATTACGTAATTTCTGGATAGCGGGTGACTGGACACAAGGTAATCAGTGCGCTCCCACGCTTTCGGATGGATGGACGTGTGCCAAATTTTCGCTGCACCATGCATGCTCTCGATTTTTTATTATTATGACGAAAATATCCAAATATAAAAAATATCAACTAAAAAAATACAATAAATGCATGAAAGTTATTTATCTTTATAAAATAAATATTTAATTTAATTTTTTAAAAGATAAATAACTTTCATGCATTTATTGTATTTTTTTTTGTTGATATTTTTTATATTTGGATATTTTCGTCATACAGATTCATACAGATTGAGCTAGCCCCAAAGTAAGTTCGAAACTTGTGTTATGGGATACTAACTCAACGATATTATGTTTTATAACAAATACATATATAGATAAACATCCAAGACCCGAGGCCAATCAGAAAAAGTTCGTTTTTCATGACCCGACCGGGATTCGAACCCGGGACCTCCTGGGTGGCGGTCTGGCGTGGTAAACATTACGCCACGGAGGTCGTCAAACCAAATACGTTGAATTATATATTATGACGTATATTATTTTATCCACGATAATGATTGCGGCGCATTACAGCGCCACATACAATACTTAAATTTCGACATTGCTCCTATTGGTTATATGGTTTTTTGGTAGATTCAACAAATCGCTAGTTTTAGTCCAGTGTCTCCTGGTTCGATCCTTAGGTTGGTGTTCATGCTTTTTGATTTTTAAACTTTTTTTTACAATATAATTCTATGTTTTACTTTTTACCTACCTACAATTGCAAGCAGTAAAAAACTATAATAAAAATATGTAATAAAATGCATAATTTTTTTTAAATAGGAATCTGAAATTGTCGAAATATTTTTATACACATAAAATTATATTTTTCTTTTTATCTCTTTTTAGACGAGAAAAATGTATAAAAATAGACAATATCAGATACCAATTTAAAATTTTGAGGACATTTTTATTATAATATTTTTTTACTGCTCGTACGTAACTTATAGTTAGGTGTAGGTAAAAAGTAAAACATAAAATTATATTGCTAAAAAGAAGTGTAAAAATCAAATAAAAAACATGAGCACCAATTCTTGAACCTGGACATTATTTACTAATGATTTCTTGAATCAACCATAAAGCTATCGTAAACAATAAGAGATGTGGCGAAATTTAACTATGTATTGTATGCCGCAAATAAAATTATGATATAGATTACGTCATTTATTTGACTCATAGTGCCTTTCATACCATACTAGTGGGTGCCTGCGGCTTCGCCTGCGTGGAGTTTGGTTTTTCTAGTTTTACGCATTTCTGGGATAAAAAGCACTCTAAATGTTGACTCGAGATCTCCGTGTAAAATTTCATCAAAATTCATTCTTTAAATTCAGTGGTTTTTGCGTGATACGGTATAACACGCAGAGTACAGTTTTTTTGTTGAAAATGACTATTTTGGTACTGTATCGATAGTAAAATCCAGCCGATCAATATTTCAAAAAAATGTGTGTGTCCTGTGAAAACCGGTACAACACGAGTTGTAGCAAAATGACCTTTTTCATTGAATGTGAATCAGAGAAAAATACCCAATTTTTCTGTCTAATCCATATTTTGATAGGGCTTATAGTTCCTGAGAGTAGTACGTTTTTTTTACTCTAGTACAACTAGAGCAAAAAAAACGGGTTTTGTTAAATAATTTTGTGTAACCAACCAAATACGACATAACATACATCGCCTGCAAAATTTCATTTGCAATGTTAAGATTTGTTTTTAATAATATATATTTAGTTCTATCATAATTCACATAACATTTTAAAAATGTCAACTGATATTGTTTAGTTCTAGAGGTCTATGTAAAGTGTTCAAATATTTTAATAATTGGTTTCTCAACTAGATGTCGTTAATATTACAGCGCCGCGCCACGTCATTGCCAGCCCTCTAGTGGTGAAAAAGGCAAGGTTTTTATAAAAACTTAGTACTACAAAATGATCAATAGATGTCAAGTTTTTGGCATTTTACGTAATATTAAAGCGGGGTGAAGGGGTGAAGTAACGTTACTTAGAGGTCAAATCCTCAAAGTCATCGGCTCCATGGAGCCCCTTAAGCTTGCTAAGTCAAGTCAATGATGACAGGAAGAATAAAAAAAATAAATGGAACTTTTCATCAGCGCAGCGTCTTTTTTCTCGTAACAATAAAACCGGCCAAGTGCGAATCGGACTCGTGCAACGAGGGTTCCGTACAAACCTGTAGGTTGCGTTGACATAAAAGTTCAATTTTGTTTCAAATCGTTATTGTTACTCTTTGTATTCCTACCTTGCTTTTTGTTTTTGTTTCTATTTATAATTATACTACATGTTAGGTTGAACTTGTAGTAATTTGTTGTTTTGTTAACTATTACTAAAAACTAGGGAAGAGACTGGTTACCCACAACACAGGGAATCCTAGTGTGGGGACCAGGGTTATTACTATTACTTTGTAACAGGTTATTTTTGGGTCAATAAATGTTTTTTTTGTTTTGTTACAGTTTAAAGGTATATAGACCTGAGTATTTGATATGGATTTCAGTTTGATATTTTTAACTTATTTTGTTACGAGAATAATAGGTGCTGGTTGCCTGCTTGCTTGTTTGTCTGCGATGAAATAAAAAAATCTATATTTTGCTGTGTCTAATAATGGTCACTGTAACACATCAGGTGAATATTGTTACGTCGAAATAAAATAAAAACTATAAATATTTCTGTCCATTAAGTCATAATTTTACTATTTTATAATTAAGTGATTCAACTTGATTGCAATCAGCTTACAGTTTTTTAAACTGATGCGTTAATTAACTGTCAAATTAATTGAATTTTGATGTATACATTTCTTGATTTATTTAAGTATAGATAATAATCTAAAGCTGCTTACACGCCCAGGTGTAAATAAAAATTAACAAGATGAAAATACATAGAACTTGAAAATGTCGATAGAATAAGCATTACTTATAAATATTTTGTTCTAGTGATTTGTGTATAAACCAAAATGATGTCTCCGGTTAACTCGCAAAATCTCGTAAGTTCCCGGAATGATATACTGATTATACGGGATAAAAACTATCTTATATTTATAAATAAAAAGTTCTAAAGGTGATAATATACATACATACACTGGGCGTCAAAAATAAGTAGTACAGTTTTAAAATTGCAATATCTTCTAAACTACAGAAGCTAGACCTTTGAAATAAAAAAAGTTAAAAGACAATTTCATTTCATTTAATAAAAACTTCATGCATAATATCGTCTTTTAAAGATTGATTTTTATTTCAAAACTCTAACTTCTATAGTTTTAAATTTCAAAACTCTAACTTCTATAGTTTTAAGAGTAATTGCAATTTTATAACTGTACTACTTATTTTTGACGTCCAGTGTATAATAGTAGTTTATTATATTTTATATCAATTTCAATTATTCAAGTTGTACAGTCAAGAGCACGTCAACCTTTACACATTGGACTTTGTACCATTTTTAAGTTCTATGTCATAAGAGTAAAATTGTACTGCAAGCGTAAAGCTCGACTTGCACCTGACTGTACATACATGACTATAGAAAATGCTTTTGAAGGTCTAGTCTCTGTTTTCAAAGTGAATCGATTTTGTATGAAGCATGGACGATTTACTATTAGGCGCGACGCGCGACTGCCCGGCTGTATTGGTTCTATATTATCAATTTACTTAATCTATGACTATTATGACCGGTCTGCTCATCTTCTCACCGTGTGGGTGAACAAACATACACACACGCCGCTCCCTAACACGTAATAACGATTAATTGCCATACTTATTACATATTAGTTCCACTTTGAAATATTTCTTGTGGAACACTTTCGTACGATTTCATCATCACCTCATTTTCGAATGGTTATTAATGTTTTTTGTGTAGTTAATAACATGATGATAATGATAAATCGAAAACATGTGTAAATTTTTTATGGCCCTTTTTATGGATACGTAGAAAATTTTATTATTATTTTTTTTATATACTTTCGCCATCGAAAACAGTATAATAGTAGGAAGTTGACAAAATGCTTATTTCACAACTCACCGACAGCCTATCAGGTAAAAGTCTATCAAAAATCAATGTCAATTTATCTGATAGATAGATTAAATGTGACTTTCCATGAAGTCATATCAAACACACAGACAGACAGATAACAAAGACTTTTCATTTAAATTAAGTAATAGAAACTTTTGCAATTTTTTTAGCAAACTCTGGCTTTCTCGTGGGAATTTGGAAAAATCGTTTCTTTTCGGTTGACATCATACATAGACAATAGACGTCCCACAAGTTGGTCTCTACGATGGGCAATAAATCAAAATGAAAAAAACCAGACAAGTACGTGTAGGGCCACGCACATTGTAGGGTTCCGTATCGGCTACGCATTTCTTGCTTGCCAATGAGTACAATGCCATAATATGCTATGACATTTGTACGTTTTCGTCAAATAATTTTACTTCATAAGTTCGTCGGCTATTACTCGGTAACTAGTAGTGCCTACTTAACCGTTATAGTTTTCCTTGTAGGTTCACTATATGGACTACTACCATGAATATTTCAAATTTCTAAACACAAGACTTTCGGAGATAGAGGGGGGGGGGGGGGAGCAACGTGCAAAACGAAAATTGACACGTTAAATGAAATAATTTGCAAACGGATCATTGTATTTTAAAATGATCTTCCGACACCCTCGATGTTTTTAAGAGACCTATCTAACGATACACCACAACATGGAGTCGGTGCGAAAAAAAATTTTCATTGTCATTTTACCTGATATATAGATAGACACACCAAAAAGAAAATATTTTTCTAAATTTTATTCTACTACTTTGTTAGCATTGTTAATATTAGTACACATACCAAATTACAGCTTTCTAGCATCAAGCGTCTAGGTGCTAGACCGCGGACGGACAGACGGACATGGCGAAAATATGAGGGTTCCTTGTAGTTTACTACGGAACCCTAATAAAAATATATTCTTATCATTTGGAATCTAACTGATTTTGAGTTGCTAAATAATCTTATCACGATCGCATCTCTGAATTTGTTGAATTAAAAAATTGGTCTCATAACAATATTACTTTTGACGCACATCAATTATATCTGATTCTATATTATATTGAATTCTGCAGCTAATACATCATTTAGATTCCAATCAGTAGATTACAATCGGACAACTTAGCTATTTGTTTCTAGTTACGCGCGCAACAAAAGTCCCACACCTTATTTATTGCGTTCAGTTCAATTATTATTTATTTACTTAATTTATTTTTGTGTTTGCATTGTGTTTTTATCGAGTGTGTGTGTTTCCTATGTATTTGAAACTTTGTTTGCATGTATCCCGCTTTCTCATGGAAATTTCGAACAACAAAAGTCTTTTCCGATGCCCACGTCACGTCATCGAGGGTTAAACAGTCCAAGTTTCAGGTCCTACGATCAGCGGCTTAGGCTCTGCGTTGATCCATCAATCAGTCTTTCACGATAAAGCATTTTATACAAGATAGACCTAAAAGATAGGAGAGAGACAGAAAAAATGACTTTGCCCTGCAGTGAGACTTACAGACTAATAAAAAAATCTTATAAAATACTTGCGTTTACATGAATTATCGAAGAGTTGGTATGTTAAGCTCTACAGCATTGTTTAATGGCCTTCAATTAATTACGAAACGGTAAGGTATTATAGTTTTACTACCTTCCTTCAAGTTATGTCACAATTACACCTACAGGACTGATTAACTACTCTAATTTGTACACTGGCGGTAATAAGTGGTCAATCCCATCATTTCCTTGTTCGGGTGCAGGTGGCTGTTTAGGGTTGACAAGATGTCGTGTTTGCATTTGCACCAGTCTTTACAGCCAGTATATGAAACGCAGATGAGTGCATTCTATGACATTTGTACGTTTTCATCAATGAAGTTTTATTTCATAAGTTCGACTTACTTAAAACCTTGTAGGTTTATTTATCTATATGAACTACTAATATATTTATATATATATTTTTTAATTTCTATATCCATACTAATCTTATAAAGCTGAAGAGTTTGTCTGCTTGTTTGCTTGAACGCGCTAATATCAGGAACTACTGGTCCGAATTGAATTTTTTTCTGTCTTTTGTGTTGGATAGTCCATTTGTCGAGGAAGGCTTTAAGCCATATCATTACGATGCGACCAAGAGGAGCGAAGCATCAGTGACAAATGTTTCAAAACCGGGGAAAATTATTCATATCGCGATAGTGTTTTCGACAACCACGCGAACGAAGTCGCGGACACAGCTAGTACAATACATTTTTTTCGGAGATAGAGGGTCTGCAGAGGAATGATCTTCTTCGTCATCACCCGAGATTTAATCTAATAAAAGCTTTGCTAGACTTGGGAATTCATGGGAACGAAAACAATGAACGGGGGAAAGTGGATAGATAGTAAATTAAATACAAAGTACAGTTTAAAACACCGGCAGCCCTAATAGTCAGTATTATGCAATAAATAGCTGGATGGAAGTGACCACTTTGTTACCGGACAGGGCTGGCTTTCCCGTGAAAGTAGCTCTACATAAAACAATGTACAAGTGCGTTACTAGAATTCTTTACGAGATCGTACGGTCACGTGCAATAATATTTATACAAATATAAAATTAAAAAAATCAATAGAGAATTGAGTTATTTTTTGAACCTTTGATGCAATTGATTTTGTTATATCATCACCGTAATCTTTTCCAAGTACTCATTTGGTCTACAAATTGTTTACAGTCAAATGCATGTCAAGTTTTTGTAGTTATGTTTGGCGTGGTTCGGCCAAATTACCACTATAATTGGACGTAAAGATTTAATTGCAGTTGACTGTACGATTACGTCTAATAGAGAAATATAACGATGAGCAAAAAATATAAATAATTGTATGTAATAATTGCTTTAAGTACATAACTTATGTTTCTTCCTGATTTTTATCCGGTTACTATACTCTCACTTTTTATCGACTTTATAAACGAGAAAATTCTATTGGGATTTTTTGTTCGTGTTATGCGATATTTATTAACGATTAAAAATGGGAGGATGAGGATCTCCATCTTACAGAAGATTGTAGACAAATAGCATTGGTCTCGGTTATGTTGTGTTCCTACGGTCTCAGCTCCATTTTTTACAGGGTCGGAAACGCGCGAACGATACCCCGGTATTGCAAGCGTACATAGGTTACGGTGACTGCTTAGTGCTTACTATCAGGCAGGCCGTATGCTTGTTTGCCAACTTAGTGGTATAAAAAAAACATTGAACTGATATTTAGGGCAGATTACATATGATATCATCAGAACGGTCACTTCACGCGTCAGTCAACAGTTGGTACCCCGAAATCATGCTCTGACGCATATAGGAACATCTGCTAATAGTTATGTAATGTATGCTATTGTCCGTATCAGGGTTACCGCTTGGTTTTTAGGAAACTGATTCTTAGTTTTATTTGTTTTACGTCTATTTTAAGTTTAACACGACACTATTATTTATGACACTCCTCGGTTTCTCATACTTGTATTTATCTTTTTTTTGTTAACACTGGAATAAAGGAAAAAGTGAAAAAGAAAAAAAAAAGTAGATGGACAAAAAAGGCCGTAACCGGTTTTCTTTCGCTATATCTTTTACCGGTGGTCATTTTGCTTTGTGTCCAGAATAAAAATATTTTTGATTTTTGTTATTTTTCATAGTAGAAATTAATTTGTATATTTTTTGTTAACAAATTAATTTCTACTTGCTACTTACTGTGTTTGTAATATTCCTTCAGTATTTCTTCTCAACAAAGGCTATCCCGAAATGCTGACAGATTAGATGAAACATTCTGAATAAACTATTTGATTCTTTGACTCTATAATTTCTTCTAAATCTTATTGGAAGTCCTCTTGTGTGTTTATAATTTACAATATTTTTGTCTCAATATAATTAAATGTCCATACACGCCTAGAATGCAAAGTAAGTGTCATCCTACTAAT
Organism: Endotricha flammealis; assembly: GCA_905163395.2. Lineage (NCBI taxonomy): Eukaryota > Metazoa > Arthropoda > Insecta > Lepidoptera > Pyralidae > Endotricha > Endotricha flammealis. The sequence goes on from LR990866.1 coordinate 13,480,924, forward strand.
ATTATAAAGGCCAAAGTTATGTTTGTTACTTCTTCACTCTCAAATGGCGGGGCCAATACTTATGATATTTGGTATAGGTGCTTAGCTGATACCATGGATTAACACATGGGTACTTTTTATCTTGAAAAGTAGGATTTCATCAAAAGTCTGATATAGATGGCGCTGCTGGGCATAAATAAAACTCGTAATTTTATAAGTTATTAAACTTTACTATAACATTTTTTACCTAATTTTGTTCATCATCATCTCAGTCACACACAAGAAGTTCACTGCTGGACATAGGTTTCCCCCGTACGTTTCCAGTTCGGTTGTGGTGTTGCCTTAATAAATAAATAAAAAATATTATAGTAGGTTATCGACAACCCTATTCACATGCCATTGTTTCAACTGGTTTCAACAACCCAACCGGGGAACAAGTGATATAATTCGCCGTAACGTTTGGTGTCCATCCGTCCATACATACGCCAATCTGATCTCTATGTCAAGTGCATAAGATTAATTATAATTAAGTATATGAACAGATAATATCGGATGTTAATTGATTTATTGTTAAAACATAAGGTGGGAATTACTTTCATTAACAGTCACAAACGTTTAGTCGCGATGGCGCGTTGGTATAAGACTCTTCGACACCAAAGAGCGGGTTCGATTCATTTGTGTTTGTCTATTTGTTTTCTAAGTATTAAAAGTATTAATCATGTATTTACAATAATATATCCGTGCCCAAGTCTAAATGTAATAATTATTTATATAAAATTCTTTGTCCTGAATGAATGACTGACCACAGATCGTAGAGACCTGAAATTTGGTGGGCGTGTTCTTCGGACGACGTAACTGTATTCGATAAGAAAAGATTTTCCGAAATTCCCACGGGAAACGGGAAACAGGCAAATGAAGTTGCGCGGGTCACGCTAATCTTAACATACAAGGTGACTTTTCAAGGGGTTGACATTTTTTGAGGACTTAGAATCAGGAGCTTGATCGATTAGCGTAAAAAGCAAAAAAAAATTTATATTATATTGCGTATTTTAGTAGGGCAAGCCCAGCTTTTCGGCTTTATTGGAAGGACAGCCACTCTTTTCAAGTTAATGTTTTTCAAAAAATACTTACAAATATAATTACCTACGATAAAGTCATATTTCAATATTGTTCTATAGAGCTTATTTTTAAAGAATGGCAACACCTTGAAAAATCAACCTGTATAATAAGATTAATAAGAAGTAGGAAAAGTAACATGTAAATTACTGATATGACAGACAAACTTACATAGAACATTAAATCGATAGTTTTAACAGACATTGTACAAATATAATGATTGATTACTTAAAAGATACTTTTACTACTTCCGGATACTAGTTATCTGCAGCGGTGCCAGCGGTATTACATGCGAAATACCATTGCTATGAATTTTGAAGAGCTTTGTACAGTCCGCCAATGAATGACGTGAACAGGACAGAGAACTATAAACAAAGATTTTGACGCTCATAGTGAATGAAACTTTGTAACTACATAGTTCAATATGAATCATCATCATCATCATATCAACCCATAATCATCCCAATGCTGGGATACGGGTCTCCCTTCAATCGAAGCCCGTAAGAGCCTACTCTACCACGGTGCTCCAATGCGAATTTGCAGAGGCCGGTGTTTTCAAACTGCCATAAGGCCATTGACTTGGCTTAACGACTGTCATCCATCGACAACAGCCGGGACCGACGGCTTAACGTGCCCCCGAAGCACGGAGAAGCTCGAGATAACGAAACCCATCCAAACGCTGGCTAGGGTCGCCGTCGCTTAACTTGCGTGCGACACACAGCGACGCCATCGAGCTCCTTGTTCAATATGAATACTATTGATAAATAAAAATTCGAGTAAATCCTTTCACGTAATATTTAGACTCTTCACTAAGGGCCGATTGTTTGATCAGTAACTACTGAACTAAGTATACTAATGGTTAAAATTTGTAGCAAGTTTTAACAAATAGTTAGTTTTTTCAACGAATTTTAACTATTAGTACCTATACTTAACTACTGGAGGGCTACTACGAAACGTAAATGCGATACTTCGGCCGAAGTATCGGAAGAATTTTAACCATGACACACAAGGTATTTCATGGTTATTTTAGTAATTCCTTGAATTCTATCCATGAAATAACGGGTACTTTATGATTATTTTAGTAGTTCGTTGAATTATAACCTTGAAATACCTTGTAATTCATGGTTAAAATTCTTCCGATACTTCGGCCGAAGTATCGTATTTACAGTTCGTAGTAACCCTCCTGATCAAATAATCCGGCTTTGCATTTCAAATGCGTTCCAAATAAGAATTGGAATGATAAAAACAAGTATCGAAATAACTAGTAATATAATCTATGGTAATATTATATAGAGGATAGATTTGATTTGTCTGCTTTGAATAGGCTCCGAAACTATTGGAAATATTTGAAAAATTCTTTCACCGTTTGGAAAGTTATATTATTCCCGGGTGACATTACAGTCAGTTTCCGGAAAGCATTTTTTAATACAGTTGCTCAAAAAGTGACGTATTGCAGGGACGTTTAGCGTTCGGAAAGTGGGCTATTACACACGCGTGCTTTTTCTTTACCTTTTCCGCACTCGTGCGTTCTCTTTCCCAACTGTCAAAATTAATGTCTATTAAAAAAAAAACTCAACCACGAAGTTTTTATTAAAAAAAAAATCATAGAAGATTTTATGACTCATGCAAATATTTATAAAAAGAAGCTACTAATTTGTTTCAATATCAGATTTAATGATTTGATTCAATGAGTTAGGTTAGGTTTCATTTCATTTCATCTCATTAAATTTCATTTTCATTTCATATCAATAAAAAAAAAACTACTGAAGACTTGGCTGTATGGGCATAGACGGCCTTTGCCTACCCAGAATGGGTGAAGAAAACAAAAAAAAATCTCTGCTTATATTCTTTTACGGTTGGCGCCATTTTCCAAAAATTTTCTTTGCGATTTTAGTTGTTTGTTGCACATAATGAGTAATTAAATTGCTTAATTTTTTCGCAACTGTATTAAAAATAGTCGTTCAGTACACGTGCGGAACCGTCATTGCAACTTGTTCCGACTGTCAACCCTCACCTTCGGCTGCGCCTCGGCTCGGGTCGACATTTGTCGGAACTCTTTGCAATGACAGACTTTCCGCACTTGTAATGAAATGTACTATTATTTCAATATTTTTTCTTCTTCATTGATTTAACAGTGACAGTTTTTAATTTAATGTTTCATTAACTTTAAAAATGCGGCTGATATATAGACAAACACTTTGTTATAAAGTATGTAGTGATAAATAGACGAATAGGGGTTATGAATTTCTGAAACGTTTTATTAAACGTTAACCAATAACCTAAGAATAACCTGCATATTTACCTCATTACAAATTGACAGCTGATATTTTGTAGTCTGTGATTAAGATGTACCTAATGGATGATATTTTGTAGTCTGTGATTAAGATGTACCTAATGGATGGTATAAGTATTTGGACGTAATGAGAAACAATGCGAAAGTCTGCGGTTAGTAAACTATTATATATAAATTGCTGTTTAAATTGTAAAGTTTGATGGTTTAAATGAAACTAAAAAGGTTTTAATTCACCACACTCGTCTCTCTCAGCCAGTCTAAAACGTTATCTATCTATTATATATATAAAAGGAGAGGCTGACTGACTGACTGACTGACTGACTGACTGACTGACTGATTGACATATCAACGCAGGGCCTAAACTATAAGGGTTAGAAACTTGAAATTTTGCACAGGGGTTCCTTTTATAACGTAGGGTAGCACTAAGAAATGATTTTTCAAAATTCCCACGGGAAAGCGAGATATACGCAAACGAAGTTGTGAGGGATTTACTAGTTGGTCATATTTATGCTATCTCTTTTTTTCTTCTTTTGTTTGACAGTGACAGTGACTATGTATCTTAATGAGATCACATAAAAAGAAACAGGTCAGCGCCGACAAAGTTTCTGCAAGTTAACCCAGCGCCGCTCGGTACCGGATTGTCAGGGGACAATCCGGTTGCAATGGATTGAAATGGAAGGAGGAGGGCCTCCTTCCATTTCAATCCATTGCTTGATCCCCCAGTGGACCCTAGGCGAGTTTTTCTCCACTTCAATCCCGAATTCAACACCGGAATCTTGCTGCTCTATGTAGGCGCCCTAACACTATAATTGTCAAGAAAATAGATTACAAACATTATAAAAGAAAAGTAGTATCCTAACTATTAAAGAATTGAGACAAGTTTATTTATACGTAATCATATTTCGTACCAAATTTTTATTGCCTTTATGCAAGGTATCATTATCAGATGGATGGTACTATCGCCATAAATAATGTTATAGAGAATATTAGTAACGAATTTCTGATGAGCATTGCCAAATCGATCTCATTTCTCAATCGTTTGGTTACACAGATAGAAAACTAAAAAAATAGATGCAAGATTAGATAGAATAAGTTTTATTTGCAATACACAAACAAGTGATACAGTAAACAGTGATAGTTACAAACTAGTGTAAATGCAACAAGGCGGCCTTATGGCTCAAAGCAATCTTTTCAAGGTTAAATACCCTACTACTACTACTAGCCTTACTAATATTATAAAAGCCATACTTTGTAAGCAGTGGCGGCTGGTGTGTCATAGCACTGGTGGTGCACTTTATCAGCTCACTGAGTACTCCAATTCGAAATTGCAATAAAACAACATTTTGTCTTTACAAAGCCCAAAACAAAATAATGTATTGACACGCTCACATCCACACAGCCATTTCTTTCTGTTATACATTTCACTTTTAAAACTTCGCGTAAATGATTTATTTTTCGATTTACACTCTTGTTTCAAGTTAAGAAATGGCCTGGGCGGTCCAGCTGATTTTAAATCGATCTTTTGTTGAAAAGTTTTATTATTGCTTTTAATAAAGTCAATGCCGCCGTGCGCGTGGCCTAGCGCACGGCGAATTGTCTTTACAAGCGAAAATAAGACTTAACGCTTTAGCCAAGAGTTGAAATTGTTTTGTAACAATTTCGTTAATATTGAATAGATAGTCAATCGGATTATTAAGCATTTTTTTTTCTGAACCTATTAAAATCTGGTAGTTCAGTGCACGAGCGCACTTAAGGTACAGCCGCCCCTGTTTGTAAGTATGGATGTTTCACATAAAAACTGTTTGATACATTATGTCTACACTACAGTAGGCAAAACAGGCATTGCTATTGGCGAAGAAGCTTTGTCGCGTGCGAGAAACTATCTCGAGTGTAGCATCTTAGGCCCGCTGAATTAAAACACACTACAGTTTTCTGCCAGATATCTTGACACACCGGGATTGCGCTTGTAAAATCGCAAAGAAATACTTAAAAAAAAAATTATATTACGGTTTAATTAACCATTCTTATTTCGAAAATAATGTTAAATTAAAATAATTCCATTTTCATGTACAAAGTCATACTGCAAGCACCTACAAATATATTTTTTTACTTGATTATGCACACAAATGCGGCATCTAATTTGTATAATATCTGTAGTTTTGGTTGTTATTCAAATTTTTCTATCGGCCGATAGTTGCGCAACTTTTTGCATCATCGTGCAGGTGGACTCGTGTATGGTTTTGGAAGCTATTGTTGCTGGCCAGGCACCATGACCGTGAGCTTGGGTGTTGAGCGATGAACAAGATTTTCAGTAATTATGAATAATTTCACACTTCTAACTTTTTTTTAAAATGTCAGACCACAGACAAACAAGCAAACGCACCACCTGTTGAAAATTGGTTACTGCCGCCTATATAACACAAGCAACACAGGATCATTAACGGCGACCTCACATTGACAAAAAGCAATGAGGCTTATTGACGTCCCGGGGGACTAAACTACATCTTGACGACCTCCGTGGCGTAATGGTTACCACGCCAGACCGCCACCCAGGAGGTCCCGGGTTCGATCCCCGGTCGGGTCATGATGAAAAACGAACTTTTGATTGAAACGGTCTTGGATGTTTATCTATATATGTATTTGTTATAAAATATAATATCCTTGAGTTAGTATCCCATAACACAAGTTTCGAACTTACTTTGGGGCTAGCTCAATCTGTATAAATTGTCCCTATATATTTATTTTATTTATTTATTTATCTGTCTTAGAACTCAATTTAATCAGAAATAAATTAGATGTAGTAGGAAGTATTGAAAGGACTAGGATGGTAATTATTAAATCTCAATTTTCTCTTGATACGGGAATTAAACTTGCAACCCTAACGTCAACACATCATAGACCCCGGCCCCCAGGCCACACAAAGGCCAGCCTATGCCACTTATATGAAACGTGAGTAATTAATTTCTTGTAAGCGTGATTGCAATTAAATATTATAATTTACGGTTTATATTTCAATTAGTTGTACATGTTAATTATTCATAACTTTAATTAATATGTCGTATGTTTTGTCGGAGCAACAGGTGGTCGGAATGCCCTTAAACCTTAAGGTTTTTAGGGTCAATAAACTCTTGCAAATCATCTGCGACAAGCTACTATATAGGATAAATGCCTAGTCCAGGGCCTGGGACATGGCTATGGTGGGAGTGGGAGACTTCATTTGCTTTTGATTGGATTCCAAAAAGAACTAGGCTTTGATTTTGTATATACTACGGAACCCTAAAAAATAATAATGTTATAGGGATAAATCACACAGATTAAGCTAGCCCCAAAGTGAGTTGACATATACATATTTATTTATATAGATAAACATCCAATACCTCCCAATCAGAAAGATCGTTTTTCATCATGATGACCGGGATTCGAACCCGGGATCTCCTTGGTGGCAGTCAGGCGTGGTAACCATTACGCCACGGAGGAAGTTAAAGGTAGCCAAAATCGAACTTGAAGGATTTTTAAGTGACCGCCAATTTTTTGTGACCTCCTTTGAAAGAAGTCTTCAAATTAATTACATAATTATTCTTCTGCGGCTAATAGTCTATATTAAGATTATTTTTAAGTAGACTACCTTGTAGTATCAGATTTGTTTGATGAGTATGGTTGATTAATGTTTGAAGGAATCTTGCGAAATGTTTAGTTCTCACGTCTGATAGCACAGTTTGAGACCTTGATTAGTTTTTAAATTAAGAAATAGTTTTTTTTAAATCAAATATACTTTTAAACTCTGGATCTACATAATTTTTTTAAATTCATAGTTGAGAAAAAAACAAGTATAAGGATTAAAATTACTCATGGGAATTTGGCGCCAACTCGATGGAGTGAACTTGAGTTCTTGATTAGAAAAATTCCTGTGTGTTTCAACGTTTGATCAAGGCACTGTCCCACTGCTGCGCACGCTGCGCACGAACACGTGGGCCACGTGGCACATTACAGCTGCGTGGATGACTACGTGGGTCTACGTTTCCACTGCAGTACAAGCTATACACGAATATAAAACCACGACTACGTACAGCTGTAGCGTGGCCCACCACGGCGCACGGAGAGGCTACGCATTGATTATCATAGTTGTCAAGTGTTCGTGCACAGCGTGCGCAGCGATGTGCACGCTTTGTGGAACAAGCTGTGTACCGCATTCACTGCGTGCATGGCGTTGACAGCGTTGAGCTATGTTGAGCAAGCCACGCGTGTATCAATGACGTCACTTGATGGTTACCGTGTCCGTGGGTTGCAGTGGACACAATCACGTACATCCTCTTGCAAAGCAAAGCTTAACACACGTGCGTAGCCTCTTCGTGCGCAGCAGTGGGACAGCGCCTTCATAGTGTAATGTAAAGCAAACATCGGTTAAAGTGCATAGTGATAAGAGTTTATGATCAGTAACTAAAAGTGCATTTTCGTGTTGACTTCAAAATCCGTCTTTTCTGAAGAAATCTGTCATCTTTCTTTGGGGCGGTTTGACTTAATGTCTGTTATCTCAGTAATATGGTTCCCAGACACCCTCCGTTGCTGTTGAGTCTTTCCGCAAATACCGCTACTGGTGTTGCACCCAATAGTCGCGTAAACTACAACTTCTTTAAAGCAGACTATGCTAGCATAATTCGAGAGCTCAAGGAAATCGATTGGCACGAAGAATTGCGTAGCAAAGACATTAACTCTCAAGTTTCAGTATTTTACCAGTATTTGCGGTGTTGTATTGAAAAGTATGTTCCTAAACGAAAAATTAAATCCAATAAATGTCCTCCGTGGTTAAATAAATCTCTCAAAAGGTTGATGTCCGAGAAAGATAAGATTCGAAAAAAATACTTAAAATATAAAAACCCGCGAGACAAGATGGAATATGAAATTCTGAGAAGTAGGTGCCATAAATTGCAACAACAAAACCAGAAAATGTTTTTGCTAAATACAGAAAGAGATATACGTAATAATCCCAAGGCGTTCTGGCGATTGATTAATGATAAACGGAAGGCAGAATCCAACTTTCCTGCACGCATGTATCTCGATGGTGAAACTGCAGACACGGGCACCCTCATCGCTGAATTGTTCGCCAAATTCTTTAGCTCAAACTTCACGCATAGCACTATGGCCTCTTCCATTCATTTGCATTCCAAAATGTGTCTTGCTGCATCCGATATTATTATTACCGCAAAGGATGTTATCCAAAAGATACGTTCGTTGGATCCTAATAAAAGTGCCGGCCCCGATGGCATTCCGCCAATTTTCATAAAAAGATGTGGTGGGGCACTGAACTTTCCTCTTTGTTTAATATTTAACTATTCCTTGAGTAGTGGTCAATTCCCGGATGAGTGGAAAAAGGCAAGAATAGTACCATTACATAAGAGAGGAGATGTTAGTGATATACGTAACTTCAGGCCCATATCTATATTATCAACTTTTTCAAAGCTTTTTGAATCCATCGTTGAACCAGTCGTAAGTCATCATTTCAGGTTTCTTATAAGCCCATATCAGCATGGCTTTAGAAGCAAACGCTCAACAGAAACCAATTTGCTGTCTATGGTGTCCGATGTGTCACGTTCCGTCGATGCCGGTTTGCAGGTTGATGCCATCTATACTGACTTTAGTAGTGCTTTCGACAGGGTTAATCATTCATTATTATTGGCAAAACTTGAGGTGAATGGTATCCACGGCTCCCTTTTAAACTGGTTTAATTCTTACTTACAAAGAAGATCACAAACGGTAGTAGTTCTCGGATACGAATCTCAGAGTTATTATGCTGACTCCGGTGTCCCACAGGGCTCGCACCTCGGACCTGTGTTGTTTTCACTCTTCATCAGTGACCTGCCCGATGTTATAGCGAGCTCTAGGTGCTCAATGTTTGCCGACGATACGAAGTTATATAAAGTAATAAACTCGCCAACAGATGCTTTTCTTCTGCAGAACGATCTTGACAGACTAATAATATGGTGTCGCCTAAACGACATGGCAATTAACTCAAATAAATGCCATTTCATTACATTCACAAGAAAAAAGAGACCCATCAGGACAAGCTATCAAATAGGTTCAGAAAAACTGCAACGCGTAAATGTCGTTAGGGACCTCGGGGTTTACTTGGATTCAGGGCTGAATTTTGTGGCACATATTGACCATATTGTCACTAAATCCGCACAGATGTTGGGCTTTGTCAGGAGAAACTCCAAACAGTTTCGTTCTGTGGATACTAGAATCTTGCTTTTCAATACCTTAGTTAGAAGCCAGTTGGAATATGCTAGCACAGTTTGGAATCCAACTTATGCAGTGCATTCTCAACGTATTGAACAACTGCAAAAGGCATTTACTAGACACCTTGCGTTCTCTGCGCCTAATGTTTCACATCGTTACCCATACAATCAACGTCTGAAGCACTTTGAAATTGTTTCCTTGTACAACCGAAGAAAAATGCGGGATGTTATTTTTCTGTATAAAATTTTAAATGATTTGGTCGACTCCAGCGAATTACTATCGCATGTTAACATTCGGGTTCCGTTCAGACCGCCGCGCCATCCCGTGTCTAAATTACTTAGTGGCCCTCCCTTTAGAACCAATCTGGGATGTCATTCTCCCATTAATCGAATGTGCAACACCTACAATCTTCTCAACCGCGATATGGAGGATCTGGACATATTCCGTGACGGCTTAAACGCTTTCAGGGTTAAGGTGCTGGGAATTGTTGATGACTAATGTTTGATTATTAATAATAATAATGTGTCTGTGTATATCGAATATCTACCTATAATGTGTGTAAATGTTTTATTTAATTTTAACTTAAATCTCTTGATTAATTTATCACAATATGTCAGTCAATGCTGTGTATACCTATCATAGGTGTTTACTTTAGAACCGTATTTGAATATCTCTCCTAAATGATGTATGTAAACACTGTTGGTGTACCTTAATAAAATAAAATAAAATAAATAAAAAATGTATACCGAGTCGAGACAGCATGAATACGCTGCTTTGAGTGATACATTCTCATATTACATGACACTGGCTAATTGCAATGAACAAGAATGTAAAGGCCACAACTTGAAGAAGAAAAAAAAATACTCATGGTACAATAATATATACAAATTACTTATCACTTACTTATCATATATCAATCGAGGGCATCATTAATTACTGGTATCTTGCTGGTATGCATAATTTTAATGAGTGACATTTCAAGCGATAGTTGTCCTTAGTTGGGAAGATATTTGATCAGCGATTTTGTAAAAGTTTTTACTTATAAATTAGATATTTATGGTTTCTGAAAAAATAATAAAACAAGAAGAATAATGATGTCAAGCGTTCAAGTGATTTAAAGTCACATTTTTTGTATCTGTCACATTAATCGTATTTAAATAAAAATATTTCTGGCGATGATGTCGTGTTGCAGGGTACTGTTTATCGTCGGGGCTCTTCACCTAGTTCAATGTCAAGAGGAATACGAAACACAAATACTACAAAACGTACATTTGCCTGTAAGGTACTAAAAAAATTCTACACAATTCACACCACAGAGCGACACCTGGGGCCGTACCATGACCGTTTAAAACAAAACAAGAACGGCTGAGCAAGGGAGACAGCGCAATACATGATGTAAGGCGACGTCTCGTTTACACAATCGTTTAAGGATAGTTATAAAAGGTCGTGGTACGGCCCCTGCTCCCTAAGTAAGCTAGGGTTAATCTGCTTGTGTTATGGGTATTATTGTAAACTAGCTTTTTGCCCGCGACTGCGTCCGCATGAAGTTCCGGACCCGTTCCAGTGGGAACCACGTTGAACTTCGGGAAAAGCTATAGCCTATGTCACTCCCTGATAATGTAGCTTTCTACTGGTAAAAGAATTTTTGAAATCGGTCCAGTAGTTTCGGAGCCTATTCAATGCAAACAAACAAACCAACAAACAAACAAACAAATGTTTCCTCTTTATAGTATTAGTATAGATATATACTTAACTAGGGAAACCTGCGCAACTTCGTGTGCGTTTAACCTGTCCCGTGGGAATTTCAAAAAATCCTTTCATATCGGTTGGTCACACCCAAAAAATTGTCATATGTATAGATTTTTTTTCTATTTTTATACTTCTCATTACAATCTCTGGAGTGGGCGTTTATGAAATAGGCTAGCCCGACCAGTGAAGACCCACCCTTTTACAGAATATTGACGTGAAGCAGCAATGCGTTTCGTTCGGGGAGTGAAATATCCAAAATTCTTGTTTGTCACCTTTGTGGTATAGTTAAAATCTAACTCATTCCTAATACTATTTCTTGCTATATCCTGTTTTTTCCTGTTATAGGTCGGCAACGGGTTAGGGACCCTAGAATCTATGTGCTCCATAGTCGACGGTAATTACCTAATATCAAATGATCCATATTCCTGAGCTTGTTTTCCAACCACTTCCGTAAAAAAAATGTAAAAGTATATCGGTAATTCAATACCTATTGGCTATGTGCACGACAGTAGCGCCACCTAGAATGCGCAACTTTCCGGGATTATGCCAAATAATGACATCAGTATTTTATTGCTTTCTAGTAAATTAAAGATAAATAAAAAGACGACAAGTGGTATTTTTAAAGGAATTTGTTAAAACAGTGCATAAAATAATGGATATCATTATAAAAACTGATTTTGAAAGTGTAAAACACAATATTCGTTTCCAACCTCAAACCGTGTTGGTAGGAGAAAAATTAGTTTTAGCACAACATGTAAGAAATGTTGAACTACGAAAGAACGACAATAGTTATTTAATACGAGCCCACATAAAACAATAATAAATATCGTAAATATCACATAAAATATAGCGCAAATAAAATTGATCATAATTTAAGGTTTTACTTATTTCTTTTTATGGCATCTATCCATTAATATATAGAATTTACACCGACTATTTGTGCCGTTATTTTTGCAGTTCACAACACAACAACATCTATATATTATTAGGCATTTTTTTTATTTTTTATTACGAACTCCGTGCAAATGTGCAAATTGACTTTACTTTCCCGGATTGTTGCGTATTTCTGCCACGACAAGCGCTGCGATCGCTTTACTATACCCCCACCATGTATTTGCACATAGCGAATAACCTCAGCCTATAACAACACTACGAAATAATAGAGCGAGTCGACGTAATGAGATTTCCGATAAGTGAGAAAGAGACAATATCAAAATGTATGCCATTTAACCATTGACCAATTTAACTTGAACCCTGTCAAATATTTTAAAATTTAATATTTAATTACTTACTATTTATTATCGATGAATGATGATTCAGTCCGCTTTATACATAGTTAGAATTTTAGCTGTTTTTCCAATATCACAAACAGAATAAATAGACGACATTATGATTGAATATTCACAATTTATAATTACATGACAGATGATACACTTCACTTCACGGATGTGTCAAAATGAAATGTAATTGAAATCAAAAGCACAAAGGAGTATGAGTATTGATATCAACTCGAAGAAAATTACCCACAAAATAATTTTTTTTCAAGAATTTCAATAAAATAAGAATCACATCTTCCATCAATTCTCTTAAACAATTTTTATGCAAAATTTGAAGTAGATTGGACCAAGGAATCAAGTTGTCCCATAGTAACTTTACCCCCCCTTTTTTACCCCCTTAGAGTTTGAATTTCGAAAAATCCTTTCTTATCGGACGCCTACGTCTTATAATAGTTCCACCTGCCAAATTTCAGATTTTTACGATGAGCGGTTTAGGCTGTGCGTTGATTCTCAGTCAGTGAGTCAGTCAGGACAAAGCATTTTATATATATAGATAGTGAAACAGGCGCAACTTCGTTTTCGTGTATTAATTTATTCACAGTAGCGCCATCTATATCAGACTTTTGATGAAATCCTACGGGAATCGTATACTTTCGGGATAAAAAGTACCCTATGTTAATCTAAGGTATCAGCTACCTACATACCAAATATCATAAATATTGGCCCAGCCATGTGAAGAAGTAACAAACATACACATAACTTTCGCCTTTTTAATATTAGTGTGATAATATATAGAAAACACCCCGACTCGAGAACGAATACAAATATCTTTTATCGCCTGTATTATTTTTTTATCTTAGGCCATCATGGCTCTTCGAGTGTGTGCCAAATCAAGGGTGCCAGCGATCAAATCATCCACATACAGAAACCACCACGCAAGCCAAAGTGACAGCGCCTTATTACGAGAGCTTGGTGATTTGTCAGACTTCTTGTGGTGAATTCGGAGGTCTGTGGCCACGACCCCTCTTTGCTGAATTAAGTACGCAAACAGTGAAGATACATCCTAAATATCTTCGGTTAGTAAAATTTTCATATTTCAATTTCAAACTGACTTAGGGTGAAAGGACAAAATGTTGTGTTCCATCTTATCAGTCATTGATGATCCATGGACGACAGCCGGAACCGACGACGGCTTTTTCAACGTGCGCTCCAAAGCACGGAGACGCTCGAGATGACGAAACCCATCCAATCACTGACAAAGGACATTGCTTAACTTGCGTATTAAAAGTGCGTCACACAGCGACGCCATGGAGCTCCTCAGCTGATCTCAAAAAAAAATTAATTATTAATAATTAATTATATCTACCTAAGTATTTCGTTTTTTTTTCTTTATTGCCCAAAATAATAGTAAAATTGGCGGATTTAATGTCTAGCCATTCTCTACCGGTATAGTTATGAAGTTGTTTTTTTTTCAAAAAAATAATTATTGTCCATTAAAGATACGACTTTCACGATGTACCAGTGGAAGCAGAGGATATAGTTACCCAAATGACCCAAGTGACTAGTGGGAACCTCGTTGCAGAATGTGGCGGTAACGTGACAGAGATGACAGATACTTGGGTTGTGGTGTACCTCTCTGTGAAGAGTCCTAGTTTGGCCATGACATGGAGTACAAATGAGGAATACACTCTCGACGTCCATACAGACAGTTAGTAGATGTTTACGTACAAATATGCCTTTGCCTTCACTCGATCCATGTAAGCTCTTCTCGGCGTTCCACTTCCTCTTCTACCATCTATTCTTCCTTCCAAGATGTTTCTGATAAAATCGTTGTCATATAATTTTCATTCATCGAAGTTCTCTTTTCCCTTATTTCCCGCAGCACTTCATCATAAAAAAGTTTTTTGTTTTTTTTTATATTTTCTATTCTTCTGTTATAATCTTTCCTTGTCTCTTGGTGTCCGAAAGATGATATGATTGGATGTTTTTTAAGATTATTTAAGTAGCTATTACTATTGATAATGGCATTATTTTTATTTAACTTACAGACAGCGAAGTGACGGTACGAATAGCTGGAGAAACAGTATACGGAGTGAGGCATGGCTTAGAAACATTTACACACCTCGTCGCTCCAGATCTACCTGATCAACCTAACCAACTGCAATGCGCTTTACGTCTTATAAGTAGTGCTAAAATCAGTGACGGTCCCATATACCCGCATAGAGGACTTCTTCTTGATACTTCCAGAAATTTCTTCCCAATAAGTGACATCAAAAGAACCATTGATGGAATGGCTGCAACAAAACTGAACATCTTTCATTGGCATTTGACTGATAGTCACAGTTTTCCTCTACAATCAAACAGGATACCACAATTTGCTATGTTAGTAAATAGTCCATAAGCATCATGTAAACTGTCAAATGATCAAACCTCTTCAGTTTGATTAAGTGATTGTTTATCTCTTATAGATCATATTAGATTGACAGTTTGAGATGTCTGATCGCCGATTTTATGTTTTTTTATGACAGAGTAGGACATACGTGCTAGCGGGTCTCTTGATGGTTATACATTAATAGTTCAAATTCAAAATATTTTTATTCAAATAGGCCTAATATAAGCTCTTTCGAATCGTTAAAAAAAATTCCTACCATCCAGACGGCAGATTTGTGCTTAGAAGAACTGAAAAGAAACGTAGCACTTGGCTCTTTTAAAATGGTATTAATAAGATACAATTACAATGACAAAAAATATAAAAATAAACAAAATATCTGCAATTTTTCAGTTCAACACTGAACAAGAATTTATGGTATAGTAAATATATGAAAAGTTTCATATATCTTTGGTTTTGGGTAACCTCGTTGAACATTGATGGGCAAAAATAATATTTCTTTTAGATATGGAGCCTATTCTTCGTCTGAAATCTACTCGATTGCAGAAGTGAGGGATTTAATAAAATATGCGCAAATACGTGGTGTACGCGTAGTAATAGAGATTGATGCTCCCGCGCACGCCGGCAACGGTTGGCAATGGGGTAAAGTAAGTATTCCAACGATCATGAAAGTATTTGCAAAATGTGCTCTGACCCCTTTTAATAAAAATTTTAACCATCGCATATTTTTACTTTTTAGTTTTGAGGTTTACTTCAATACTTATTTATTATAATATCTGTGATTTTAAGTAACCCTTTCCATTTCCATTAAGTCAGGAAAATTCATTACTGCATGTGCAAGCGGCGGGGTTCTGTTGGGCTCTCCCCTCCTAATGACACTTTGAGGGGCATACTGACTGAAAACCTGAATGATTACCGTCTCTTCCACCATATGAGTAGCGTTTAGAATATCTTTGCAATTTCAGGAATACAATTTGGGTGATTTAGCAGTATGCGTGAACGCTGTACCATGGATATCCCTGTGTAAGCAGCCTCCGTGTGGCCAACTGAATCCAGCCAACCCTCAAATGTACCGCGTTCTCCGGTCCTTATACAAAGACATTGCCGAAGTCATGCTAAAACCTGCACTATTCCATATGGGCGGGGACGAGGTACTTACCGAATAATTTTATATAAGTTATAGCTGAATATAAAATGAGTTCTTTACTCGTTATGCCCAGATACAAAAAGTTGCGAACTTGCGCCACAAGTCGGCCAATCAAAAAGGTGAGCAGAGCCCTAAATATTTATAACGGCTTCGTTCGCGGTTAATTTTATGACATGGATCTCGTTTGACAACAAAACAACCCATAGCGCACTAATGGTGCCATCTGTTGGCTGATAGCCCATCCCATACAGCGCCCTCTATAGTAGAAAAAATATTTTCCCATTGGAAAGACATACTTTTACGGGATAATAATACAAATTTCCATTATGATCAGCTGATTAGTCAAGCCGTGAAGGAATAACAAACAAACTTTCTCATTTATAATATTAGTATGATGTATTACTAACCCATGACCTGAGTCGGTCGAAATAAATAATAATAATAAATATGATTAAAATCTAAATAGTGCGTGAAGGGAATTATTCAAATTTTTATTGAACAATTTATTGTAGTATGTATAATTACAAGGTTTAATAACGACGCTTATATTATTAGCATGAAAATCTTTATTCTGGTCATCTTTTTTATTGGATGACTGTATCGGATTTCTTCTGTATTCTACTTTGCACTTATCATTATTGGAAGTCTATGAACATTTTAATACCTGCTAAAAAATTTAGGTTAGCTTCGCCTGTTGGAATTCTAGTCAAAACATAACTTCATACATGATCAGTAAAGGGTTTAAACGGAATAAAAAAGGCTACATGAACCTATGGGCAGAGTTCCAATCCAAGGCCTTGCAGATATGGGATGAGGAGTCAGTGCCAGAAGGAGAAGCCAAACAGCCCGTGATATTGTGGTCTTCGGTGATCACGGACGAGAAATTGATAAAGAATTATCTTAATAAGAGCAGGTAAAATTAATATCCTTATTATCATCATCAAGTCACACAAGAAGTCCACAGCTAGACACAGGCCTCCCCCAAACGTCTCCAGCATAACCGGCTTCCTGAGACTTTCCTTATTATAATTTCATCCTACTATTAATAGCAGCTTATCATTATCCAAAACCATCATTTCGATTGGCTGCAGTAATGCCTACTACATCTAAAGGATCTCATCGAATCCAGCTGACGAAACTGATTTCTGATCTTGTGTCTCATGTGCTGTACAGAATAAATGTTTTTCTTTCTTTCTTTCTTTCTTTCTTTCTTTCAATTATTCTTGTGACACTTATTGTGAATAAAACACTCAAAATAAGTATTTAAAACATCTGACAGAGATAAAATAACTATGAATGGAGGGTAGTTAGTACCCATTATACAAGTTTTTCGTAGTTTGCAACTAGATGGCGTTGTATATTATCGTTGAAATAACCCTCGGTTCTCCAAATTATAGAACAACCTATTTCACAGATATGTTATTCAAGTATGGACAGCAAGGGACAGTCCTCTGATCGACCGGCTTCTAGATCTTGGTTACAAAGTGCTCTCAGCTCCTTGGAACATTTGGTATTTGGACCAGGGGTTCGAAAACAATACAGAGTTTGTCACCTGGCAGATGATGTACTCCCACGTTCTTCGTCCCAGGCCATTTGGAATTTTGGGTGGCGAAGTAGCTATGTGGAGCGAATATGTAGACAAAGAATGTTTAGGTAATTATTATTATTGAATAATATTAAAAATTATAAATTAATAGAATTAAAAATTTGAAAACAAAATGGAAACAAACATAGGCATTTAAAGGAAATTATATTTTATTTAAATGCTCATTACATTTCTATATAAAATTAATAGAATTCAGATACTTAAGTAATTATTTTATTTGAATAGTCTAAGGCACTTGTCTCACCGGAAACGATGAACGAGTAATGAGTAGGGCTAGAATTAGAAACGAGTTGGCGAGCCGCGGGGAGCGAGTGCGTAGTTCCGATAGTTGTGTAGCTCGGCTATAAGCGAGTATGCAAGTAAGGCGAGCGATTACTCGCATCACTCGCTTGCGGTAGCCAAGCGTACAGTCCTGCCTGATGTAGTTGCTCTCTCGGCGTGAGTTCTAATCGCTGAGCGAGTGCTCGCCGGCAGTGTGAACAGTCAGCGATCAACTGTTTGTATATGCATCTCTTTTGTTTACACGGAATGTATATCTATTGTATGTTTCTTGAGCGAGAAAATAGCCGATAGTTAATCGTTTTCTCATCGGCGGTGGGACAAGTGCTTTATGGGGTCATGAAAAATATCATCTTAAAACTACGATGCTCCGCTAAAATGATCATGTCCGACAGAATCATTTATTTATTATTAAAATAAAATCACCTAAACTATACTACTCAGCGACAGCCCGGTGATACATTGATGTGATGTTATATATTTCTTCTTGAGTCTGGGTGTTTTCTGTGTAAGATTGTCTATAATATATCCTTTGTGGGCCCTTTCTTGAGGATCAGGCGTTTTGTGAATAATTGTAATGTGCGTATAATTTATTTATTATATTTATTATTATTATATTTATTGATTATCAGATGAGCGAGTATGGCCGAGAGCAGCGGCAGTGGCTGAGCGCTTATGGTCTGATCCCATATCAGGAGCAAATGAAGCTGAACGTCGCCTGCAAAGGCTTCGAACTCGATTGATAGCTCGTGGTTTACGCCCAAGCGCAATATTACCCAAATGGTGCTCGCAACATGACGGAATATGTTCACGTAACTCAAAAGTAAGTGACAACGATCGAATTTCCGGCCGACCATCAAACCGTCCGGTAGTAGACCATGTTTTAATTGTGTGGCGCACGAATATGGTCCTCTACCGGTCCATATACGATTTTTTATACCACTAAGGTGGCAAACAACAACAACAGGAGGTCCCGGGTTCGATCCCCGGTCGGGTCATGATGAAAAACGAACTTTTTCTGATTGGCCTCGGGTCTTGGATGTTTATCTATATATGTATTTGTTATAAAATATAATATCGTTGAGTTAGTATCCCATAACACAAGTTTCGAACTTACTTTGGGGCTAGCTCAATCTATATGAATTGGCCCTATATATTTATTATTTATTTTACTTTTAAACAAGCATATGGCCCGCATGATGGTAAGCAGTCACCGTTGCCCATGAACGATTGCAATACCGGGGTTATCACTCGAGCTTTGCCGCCTCTGTAGAAAGAGGAGCTCTGGAAACCTTACTCACTGTAGGAACACAACATGGCCGAGACCAATACTATTTATATATCTTCTGTAAGGTGGAGGTCCTTCGCTACCGCTAAGTTAACTGTTACCTGTTACTTTTACTCTCCAGGGACGTAAATTGACTTCACTGCTTATTGTTAGTCTGTGGTTGCCGCTGTTAATCCAGGGTACGCAGGAGACACATCCTCGGGAATATTTGGTAGGTTAGTGAGAAAATAATCTAGCCACAGCGTCAAGTTGGCGTCGTTGAGCGGGTTAAAAGATGCCGCAAAGAGATGGCGTTTTGTGATCAAAAAAAAAAGATAAAAATATAATGATATTAAGCTTGATGATAAATTGCTTTAAAAAGATATTTTTAAATACTTATTGCTGATCGCATTAAGTATTTAAAAATATTCTTATTATACCTTTTGAACAAGTAATTAGTAAATGTAATTAAGTTTAATGTTATTATCAGCGTCTATTCTCGTTAGAAAAACAGTATAAAACTAGTTTTAAACATGCGATATATTGCACGTTTCATATTTTTGCGTGAGCGAGATAGCGCTGGGGATTGGGAAGTAGATTTTAACCTGTTTTTTTTACGACAATAGGCGCCGCAGGTATGATAATAAGTGAAAATTATAATGTTTTAAATTGTATTATTGAGTTTTAATAATAATTTTGTAATAAATTTGGTGTGTTTAATTTTGTATTTAATGTATTTATAACAGTACTAGCTTTTCCCCGCGGCTTCGCTCGTGTTAATTTTAATGACATAGATCTCGTTTGACAACAAAACAACCCATAGCGCTACTTGTGGCGCCATCTGTTGGCCGATACAGCGCCCTCTATAGTAGAAAAATTATTTTCCCATTGGAACGATATACTTTCACGGGATAAAAAGTAGCCTATGTTGGGCTCTGTACCCCTAACAATATGTATGCAAATTTTCATAATGATCGGCTGCTTAGTCAAGCCGTGAAGGAATAACAAACAAACAAACTCACTTTCTCATTTATAATATTAGTAAGGATAAAACGTTAAGGTACTTCTCCGTACTTCGGGAGTGCTCGTTAAGCCGTCGTATGTCCCGGTTGTTTTCGATTGATGACAGTCGTTAAGTTAAATTGGTGGCCTTCAGGCAGCATGAAAACACTGGCCTCCATCCGCATTGGAGCAGCGTGGCAGAGTAGGCTCTTATCCCCTTCGATTGAAAGGAGACCCGTATCCCTGCAGTGGGATGATTATCGGTTGATATGAAGATGTTTGACTAGCTTTTTGAAGGTTTAACAATGACAGTGTAACATATGAAATCAACTTGTAAAAAATGACATTTAATTCCTAACCTGTCCGACTTTCTTTATATTACAATATCAACATGTCTATCCTTAGTTGATAGATTGGTTGCATAAAGTAGCCAATTTAATGCCGAATTATAGAGATTGAGTTTTATATTAAATTGTTTAATCATAGGTTGGCTACTACTGTTGACGTTTGATTGAACGAACACACATTGTGTGCCCGTAGGCGGGTTTATATACGACCTCCGTGGCGTATGTAATGGTTGCCATACCGGACCGCCACCCAAGAGGTCCCGGGTTCAAATCCCAGTCGGGTCATGATGAAAAATGAACTTTTCCTAATTGGCCTGGGTCTTGGATGTTTACCTATATGTGTATTTGTTATAAAATATAGTATCGTTGATCCCATTACACAAGTCTCAAACTTTCTTTGGGGTGGGCTAAATCTGTGTGATTCCCCATATTTATTTATATGGTCATTAAAATGAAATGATTCTTTAATTCAGAGCCTTAGCAGACATGTTTCACATATCAATGATTTACATAATAATAATATTATTTTAGTGATAATTATCATGGTTTTGCGTAATATGTGAATTCTTATGCTATCTAAAACTACCACCCAGTTACGGATTAATTAACAATTAAAATAAATGAATGGCAAAAAAATTCGTATAATATTTATATTGTGTGGTTAATTGATAATTTGTAATTTTTAATTTAATTTGAATTTTGATTGTCACAATTTTCAATTTTTAAATTATGGTTCTTTTGAATTAAATAATTTTTATTATTTATTTAAGTTTTCATATCAACCCATAATCATTCCACTGCAGAGATACAGCCCCCAATCGAATGAGATTGGAGCGTACTCGTTACACTCCAATAATGTGGATTGGCGGAGACCAGGGGCCCGATTCTACTAACACAAATGCACCAATGGACTCTCAATGGTGTCTCAATCGTGTCTCAAAAGAATGCCGATAGTTTATCAGTGGAATAGTTTTTGACATTTGTTATGTTATTTAAACAATAACATAATGTTTATCTTATTGTTTATAATAAATGTCAAAAATAAATGTCAAAAACTATTCCACTGATACACTATCGGCATTCTTTTGAGACACAATTGAGACACCATTGAGAGTCCATTGGTGCATTTGTGTTAGTAGAATCGGGCCCCTGTGTTTTGAAGCGGCCTGAAGGCCTAGGCCTAACGACTGTCATCCATCGATAACAGCCAAGACTGACAGCTTAACGTGCCTTCCTAAAGCTAAACGCATTTTTGTGCAACTCACCAAATAGGAACACTATTTATCCTAGATAATAAATTGATTAGTTTCTTGAAAGAAAATACGAGTTTAGATTTCACAATGCAAGTCATTAGTCCTCTTCCTTATTGTCGGGTCATTTCTAATGAGATTATGTGGGCGACTGGTCTCTTTGGAACTAGGTATTGACGTCATTCTTAGGTCACAAGTGGCGACACCTTAGGAAATCTGTTATAAATCAAGATCTTCGGATTAAGTATATAGATGGCTGGATAACTATATCGAAGCAACACTGCAACCTTATTATGTAAACTGCCAGCTGTTTTATGACAAAATGACGTTGTTCCCGGAATGATATACCTACGGGATAAAAACTATTCCTATATGTTAATACGCGTACCAAAATTTAAAGCAATCTGTCCAATTAAAAGAGTAAACATACTTACACACTTTTCCTGCAGGTGGGATTCGAAACCACGCACTCTCGAAATTAGGCCGACTGCTCTTTCCATGGCGTGGAGGTGATTTTTTTCCTTTCATAAATATTTTTTAAACTTACTTCAAGGAATATTCTAAGAAAAGAATTAGCGAAATCGGTTCAGCCGTTCTCGAGATTTGAGCAAACACATTTAGCGATTCATTTTTTATCTATGTATTACTATTAAAGAGTTTTAAAACTGTTACTAGTAATACACTCTTAGGAAAAAAAATGAAAGGGTTGTTATTCATATTAATATTAAATTATGAAGCTATTGGAATTTTATACGAGAAAGTGCCAAACCCATGAAGTATATCATGCTATGTATCAATTACTAAAGGGTGCATAGCTCAGTGCTGCTCCACTTACTGAGAAAGTGCCAGTGAAAACTATCCAGCGAAAGGTGACAATATTCAAGCACTTTTATTGACTATGTAAGACCTAGCCATGCGAGATTTCATTCCACCTCACTGCACAATATATTGATATTATATACTGCCGACCTCAGTGGCGTAATGGTTACCATGCCGGTCCGCTACCCAGGAGGTCCCGGGTGAGAATCCCGGTCGGGTCATGATGAAAAACGAACTTTTCTGATTGGCCTCGGATCTTGGATGTTTATCTATATATGTATTTGTTATAAAATATATTATCGTTGAGTTAGTATCCCATAACACAAGGTTTCCAACTTACTTTGGAGCTAGCTCAATCTGTGTGTTTTGTCTCTATATATTTATTACTATTATTATTTTTATTAATTGAAATTAAATAGTACCTAAATGTAAAGAAGTTAAGAAAAGCGGGGCTTTCTACCACAAGTTAAATTTTAATTTTGAAATGGAAACCGTGTGGAAATGTGTTAAAGAATTGGACAAAATAAAGATTTCTTATTATTATTATTTATTTATTTATTTGTATGTGGGCCATTTTGAATTCGAGTGTTATCGTGGGCAACTTGTGGGCAAGTTCTGTTTTCTAAGAGTGACAGGTGCTCATCAGATATTTAATTGGAGAATTAATGCGTGTAAAGATGTGTCTGACATATGACCGTGTTTGTTAAATAAACCTCGTCAACATTTGAAAGGGTCACTAAATTATTTTAAACGGATTGTTATATAATTGCTCATTAACTGACAACCATTTCTAATTGAATCTTCTTTGAAAGTAATTTTCTAAAATTATTAGTGAGAACATTGAGAATCATTTGAGGATCACATATCCTTTGGCTGGGGTAATGAAGGTCTTAGAAGGTTGATGCACTGTGAGCCGTAGGGATCTAGCTACAAACATCCGTTCAGAAATAATGATACATTTTTGAATTATATAAAATGGTGTTACTGGTAAGATATCCAATAGGATATCTAAGGTTTGTTAATTTAGGATAATATATTATTATATAACCTTTATATTAAACCTTCATATCGCACCTCTATATAGGTACTATAAATAACATACCATAAAATCATAAAATATGGTGAAATAAAAAAAAACTCAAAATCGTAGAGGTTTCGTAATATAATTAATTTGATCTGATAAGTATTAATAGGCGTGGCGGCGATTCGGCTCATCGAACTTGCGACCAGTTCGCCGTTTCCCACCTTCTACATAGATCAACTATGTATTTGATAATATGAGGTTTTGTAAGAGAGGTAGGGCACAGCGGATAATCCGCTCAAATCGGAGCAGCCCGTCTGGGGAAGGCCCTACACCTTACAGAAGATCGTAGACAAATAGCATTGGCCTGGGCCATGTTGTGTTCCTACGGTGAGTAAGGTCCACAGTTTTCTCGGACCACAAATTTTAGTTTTTATGATGTCATTTGAGGATTTCTTAACACTTTGATTTTAAAAATGGCGACGTGATGCGTATAATGGACCATTTTTTTTATTTTATTTTAGATTTTAAATACTTGTAGTCTCAAATAAAGCTCGAAAAACACGAAATAATGAAGTATACGACGTTCTTTTTCTGGCATACATTTCGACAAGGTTATTCAGTCATTATACTTGATCTTACTGTATTATTACTTACGTATGTATGCAGCTCCAGCACACAATCCACTGTCGCATAAGCTATGTCCATTGCCTTATGTAAAATAACGTATTTAGGCGTCGGACACCCGAAATAAACAAGCACATCAAAAACATGGAAGAAAGAAGACATAATAAAAATAAGAAAGACCCACCCATCTAATAAGGGCCCAACGCCGGGGATAAGCTGCCCCTGAGAATATACCCGGGCAAGAAGCTTAAGCTCGTGGCACTAATTACTAGACTAATACGCGTTTTCACCAACCGTTAAAAATAGCCTAAATGGACAAATTTATATGACATTTCGATGACAAAGGTTATTCCTAGCGCTATTGAAAACGGACATCACTGCTTACGTAGTCTCGTGGCCCGCATGTGCCCAGCCGAGGCACTTGACTGTATGTTTTACTAGTTGGTCTATGTAATCTGCGCGCTCTTGAACCGGTGACCGCCAGGACACCGTTATGAGACGAGATTTTGCATAACGAAGCGTCTGCACATGCAATCGTCTTCGTCTTCGATGACGAAATTTCATAAATCTGCTCTATTTTTTTTTAAATGAAATATCAAAATGGACTGTTGCCAATCAATTTCAATAGAGCTAAAAGCCTATAAAATATTAAAATACGCTTAATACTAGAAAGCTGTAATTTGGCATGTTTATACATAATATTATCTATGCTAACAAAGTGATAGAACAAAATCATGACAATTTTTTTGAGGTGCCTCCTTCCCCACGTTAATCTGGGAACGATTTTTTGAGAATAAGAACTTTTAATGCTTTAAAAAAAGTAGGTAGTACATAGTTAAAATGCAAAATATTATTAGTAGAGACAGAGTATAGGAATTACCCGCGGACCCACGAGAAGTGCCGCATTCAAGAGGATAAATTAAATCTCAAGTGCAGTGGGTCTACAGAGAAAAAAATAATACCTGTGGACCCACCAGTGGGGTATTATAGCGGTGGGACCACGGTTAAAAGGGGATAATTAAAGGCACGAATCTCAGTTTATGTACCCAAGGGATTGTATTCTACGCACCCCATGTTTTTGATGTTGGGTGTCGCTAGTTAGCTCTCTGCCGGACTGTGCTTTTTTTTATCTCATCATCATGATCGTCTCAGTCACAAGAAGTCCACTGCTGGACTTAGGCCTCCCCCAAACGCCTTCAATGCGACCTGCTGGCAGCGGCCTGCATCCAGCGTCTTCCTTCGACTAACCTTTCTTTAATCTATCTATGTGTAATCTTTGATATCCTACTTCCTACCTAATATTATAAAGGCGAAAGTTATGTGTGTGTTTGTTACTTCTTCACGCTCAAACGGCTGGGTCAATTTTTATGATATTTGGTATGTAGGTAGCTGATACCTTGGATTAACACATAGGGTACGTTTGACTCTATAATTTACATCTTATTGGAAGTCCTCTTGTGTGTTTGTAATTTACAATATTTTTGTCATAATTAAATGTCCATACACGCCTAGAATGCAAAGTTTACTAATATTATAAAGGCCAAAGTTATGTTATGTTTGTTACTTCTTCACTCTCAAATGGCTGGGCCAATATTTATGATATTTGGTATAGGTGCTTAGCTGTTACCTTGGATCAACACATAGGGTACGTTTTATCCCAAAAAGTACGCGATTCCCGTAGGATTTGGTCAAAAGTCTGATATAGATGGCGCTGCTGTGCATAAATAAATACACACGAACGAAGTTGCGCGGGTTTCACTAGTAATATCATAATGTTCAGAACACTTATATTGTTAGTAAATAATTATGTTGTAGTAAATTATTAAAATTATATGTTATCTGATTTGTTGTTACGTATGGCTAACTGGAAGCGCACGCAAGTTGAGCAAAGATAAATTATGGATGTTGTTTTAAAAATTTCTAACATGCAGCTTCCTGTTTTGCAATTGGCAATTAGTGGGTTCTTTACAGACCCTTCACATTGACGTTTAGCCCGATGCGATGTAGGCGTTGGATTTGCGTTGAAGCAGCGACGACGCGACTTGTTTTGTTTTGTACAAAATAAAATAAACTTATCGATGAGTATGAAATTTCATAGACAATGGTGCCAATTC
The DNA here is from genome assembly GCA_905163395.2 of Endotricha flammealis. Lineage (NCBI taxonomy): Eukaryota > Metazoa > Arthropoda > Insecta > Lepidoptera > Pyralidae > Endotricha > Endotricha flammealis. The sequence goes on from LR990866.1 coordinate 13,507,440, forward strand.
TGTTGTATATTTAAACTAAACTAATTTGACAGAACTAAAAGTATTGCTGTCCTTGTTACTAATTGTAACCCTGACAAGGTTATCAATACTTTTAGTCCTGTCAAATTAGTTTAGTTTAAATGTACAAAAGAATTAGCACCAATAGACAACTAAAAACAAAGATTTTTAAGCTAACAACTGATGATTACATTACGAAGTACCTACAATATGAATACAAATATTTATTGAAAAATATTTTATGTAAGTGGTTTTTTTTAGTGTTTCGCAAAGGAATTTTTCACGGAAAAGATTTCAACGTAGAGTTCGCGCATGGTTACGCCAATCATGTGAGAGAAATAAAAATTCTACAACTTCTAAGATTTGTGCAACTATAATAGTTTCTAATAAAATTTCGAGTAAATCCTTTAATGCAATATTTAGTAAACTTATTTACGATCCGGGTTTGAACCCTGGAATTCACCGTGGATGAATTTCGCAAACATTATAGGTATACCTAATGTTTCCGAAATTCTTTGTTAGATTTTAGCGAATAATACTTTTTAGCACTTTTTCTAATTATTATGCTACGATATAATACAATTTATTTAACTCTAAAGAATTTTTCAATTCAAACAAGAAGTTCCTGAGCATAGGCATGTAAGCATAGGAATGTATTATACATATAAAGCTTTCTCTTGAATCACTCTATTAAAAAAAAACAGCATCAAAATCCTTTGCGTACTTTTAAAGATCTAAGCATACATAAGGACAGACAGACAGGAAAAACGACTTCATTTTATACTTACTATCTAAAGAAGTGTATACTGTATTTTTTTTATACCACAAAGTTGGCAAACAAGCATACGGTCGGCCTGATGGTAAGCCGTCACCGTAGCCTATAGACGCTTGCAATACCGGGGGTATCACATGGAGCTCTGGAGACCTTATTCACCGTAGGAACACAACATGACTGGACCGAGACCAATGCTATTTGGCTACGATCTTCTGTAAGATTGACCTTCCCCGGACGGGCTGCTCCGATTTGAGCGGATTATCCGCTGTACCGCTGCTCTTGACCTCATCATTGTGTATTATATTTCAATAAAAATATACGCTCTATATGCTTTTGAAAATGCTAAAGTAGGTAATTAGTATTTATCTGGCTCGCGGGCCAATGTCTAGAGCATTTGGCGGTGAAAGCCCGCGTCGGAACAATTGCTTGTGGCACGTAACAAACTATTAAAATAAGACTAAAAAGAAGATTACTTTTACTCATGAACAATATTAGATTAACATGATAACTTTTGTGAAATAACAAAGGTTGTTTCAATGGAAGTGTGAGGTTACGTAATTTTATAATGTAGATCGACTTATTGAATAATATTTCAGCAACCTTGTGTAGCAAATAATTTTTGACAAGAGATAATTTTTTTCCGAAATTTACTTTATTTTATTTTATATATTTGTTTTAGTGCATAATTAGTGCAGCCGTAAACCGTAAACTTGGTGCAATAAATAAATTGAGTATTGAAACTTAACTTTTTTTTAAATTTAAAATATTTTTTTTTTAACTTTATCTAGCTAAGCTGATAGATAGATGGTTAGACGATAAAGATAATCTCAGAAAATGGTTTCTCTTTTACTAACCGATACAATTGATGACAATAGCTATAATACAGTCTAGTCCAGCCAGTCTAATATGCTTACACTCGAGATAGTTTCTCGCACGCGACAAAGCTTCTTCGCCAATAGCAATGCGTGTTTTGTCTACTGTAGATGTCTACCGAGGTACGCTATTGGTAGAGCGGAGCGAGAAAATATTGTCGCGTTTGTCATGTTAGCCCTGGCCGCCGGGCTAACATGACAAATGCGACAAAATTTTCTCGACGACAACGAAAGATCTCCGATAGAAAATCATTTTTTTACTGGTCAGCGATTGACCACTGTTACACTTGATGGAATGCGATGACTCGGTAGAGGGTGTAGCGCGCTGACATAACAGTAGCCTATTCACTCTGGTCTTAAACTGACCCAAATTATATCTATCCGGGAACACGGATGGTGGTGGCAGCGAATTCCACTATTTAGCATTGGAACAAACGTGTGTAGCCAGGAGCCAGGATCAACAACGGCGACCTCAGATTGACAAAAAGCGATGAAGCTTATTGACGTGAGTGGAGAAACTACAGCTGTCTTACTTTTGCGTTTAGTTCTTAATGAACAGGACGTCAACAACGTAAGGGTGAATGTTTCTCCACCTTGTACATATAAATAAACACTTTGTGTGTATAGGTTAAATACACGCGAGCAAGCATTATTTATTTAACAGGTGGTATTTATTATCTTTTGTTAACATATCACAAAACATCTCTGATTAAATGAGAAAGGTAATGTTAGCCATGTGAATGATACCCTAAAGGTAGGTATCCACTGATGTGGAGCTAATTCATGCTATATTATTGGTTTATAGACAAAGTTATAATAAATAACCATTGTATAAAAAATTAATGCTCTCTACAGGTTATAAAATCGTTCAAAGGAAAATAATAGAGTGATACACCAATGGAAATTTCTCTATTATTATTATTATACCAGCAAGAAATTGCAAGTACGCTCGCAACAGTTTGCGAGACAATCCCTGTGAGTAGTCGCGTGAACGATTAAAAATTAATAATCATCATAATTTCAACTACAAGATGCTGGATATAGGGATCTCCCACACGTCTCCAGCATGACCGGTTGGCAGAGACCTACATCCAGAGAGGCTGTATTACGCTGCGCTTTCAGTCTACCTGAAAGCGCAGTCGCCATTCCAGAGTCCTCTTGCCCCAGCGGCCATCGGTTTTGCGGGCTATGTGCCCTAACTATGACGGCGGATATTGTTTTCTATCAGACAGATCCACTTCTTGTTTTTCTATTAAATCCTCTCACATTGCTTAGTATTAATAGAACGCGAGCTTTATTCATCCTTTGTTACACAAGTGTTCTGAGCAATAAATATTTTTCTACACGATTACATTTTGCCTTTATAAACGTCTTTAATACTATGTGGTAAAGTTTACAATTGATCGTATTTATCTCATAATAAAGTACAAGGTTTTAAAAATAAACAAATTCTCGAACATTCTAAGTCATCAGCCCTGTTACTCTCAATGCTGATTATAATCTAAACCCATGTGGATTATGCAATAGATGTACCTGTAGAATGATGAAATTATTGGGTCGAATGCTGTGGTCAGCAACGAGTAAAAAAAGGAATACATTCCACTATGTGCTATCGTGATGATTATAACAAGACAGCCCGTTGGCAGTGACCGTAATGGCCAACCGGGATTTCGGGCATTATGTGATGGCATTTATGCCCTACTAGATGGTCTGACCAAATCCGATCAACGCTTGACACAAAGCTGCATGACGCACCCTATTGTGCCAAAGACACAACGCGAGGAGGGAATTGTAAGTTTTATAAAATAAAAGGTACGTATTATTTATTTCAAAATTCAATCAATATTATAAATGCGCATAGATATATGCTGTGACGTACAGATCAACAACACGTGAGTGTAGAAAATTGAAATTTTTATGTCAATCAATCTTTGTTTTATATGTAAACAACTAAGTCACGTATGTGTAGGAACACATTTACTAAAACATTATTCATTATGTATTTCTATTGCTAAAAAGCCTTCACGTGCGTTATGAGTTTTGTAGATGAAATCTATCACTCATTCCACTTGAATCCATTATTTGATCCATCAATGGATCCTAGGCGACTTTTTTTTCCACTTGAATCCATCAATGGATCCTAGGCGACTTTTTAATTCCACTTGAATCCATCAATGGATCCTAGGCGACTTTTAAAATTCCACTTGAATCCATTATTTGGTATTATCTAGGATTGCTTTAGGATTGTTTTGGTATGCGTTGTAGTTGGATATAGGGATGGTATAGGGATGGTTTAGGGACGGTTTAGGGATGGTTTAGGGACGGTTTTGAGATAATTTTGAAACAGTTTTGTAAATTGTAACATCAAGGCTCGTAAATTTTTTTTTTTGCATAACTGAGGCACAATGATACAAGTAAACATTTACATATAATAATTCAGTTTATAGTAAAAAATCGTATTGATTGAATAGTGAAATCATAAAGCCTATATGACTATGACCTATTTAATTACAAAATTAATTTAATAGTAGGCTGTATAGGTCTGCACTGCAGCCCAAGCCTAATTTCAATGTCGTAAGATTTAAAAAAAAAAAGCGGCGGGAAAGGGGAAACAGGTCTTGTTTTTCGTGCGTTTATTTATTTATTTCCTCGCAATCGAAGTGAAAAGCAGAGTATAAAACTCGTCCACAAAACCATTTCTATCCTCGACATTACTATCAGCCCTCGCCTTCGGCTCTGGCTGCTAAAAGTCTCGGATAGAAATGATTCGTTTTGTGCACTTGTTGTAAAATCTACTATTTAATATGTAGTATTTTTATGTTTTTCATTTTTCTTATATTTGCATAAGTGTGTATTTCTCATAATAATTTTTTTAAATAATTCGGTACCTACTATATTTTAATTTTTTATGTATTGTGTCAAGTTTAAATGCCTGTTGTTGGTTCGAGGTCGTTTTAAAATTTTCTCAAAAGCGTTCTTGAACCAGAATCTATTGTTGAAGTTCTGTCTCTTTTTTTCATTACTTTTAAAAAAAAATGCATTGAAACAACCATTCATCTGTTATATGTGATTTCCTTTTTTTCTGTCATTTTTTACGAAGTGATAGTATCTGGGTGTCTTTCGCCATTTCTTTTCCCAGTGGTCATTTTGCTTTTGTTTTACGAATTGGTGGTAGTTTAAAGAGTAGCTTATTTATTTAATACAGAATAATAATAATATACAATTGAATTCATTGTAAGTGACGTGTCTAAGTGCCCGCGAGGGCCTACAGAAAAAAGTATTTTTGATTTGATTTGATTCGTCAAACAATAAAGGAATACCATTGTTTGTTTCACTCTTCCCTTAAAGAACTGTAGACCTATCTCGCTTCTGAGCCACGTCTTCAGGCTGTTCTCAAGGGTCATCACATATCGTCTCGCTCGCAAGTTTGATGACTTCAAGCCACCGGTTTTCTTTCGACATTTCTTTTACCAGTGGTCATTTTGCTTTTCTTACCGAAATGGTAGTAGCTTATAAAGTTGATTAATTACACAAATAATGTATTACTGTATGACGAGAGAAAGTGTCTGCTTACTTTCATAATAATCGATTTGAATCTTTGACTGTGCTATGTATAAACCACTTTTAATTGAAGTCGAGTAGGGCAATGAACATATTAAATTGGTGCTTAGATTTTTGAAATATAGCCATTTCTTTTAACGGTGGACATTTTGCTTTGTTTCCGAAATGGTGGTAGTTTATAGAGTAGCTTATATGTTACGTTACGTACGTAACATATGTTGTAAAAGACGTGTCTAAGTGCCCGCGAGGGCCTACAGAATAAAATATTTTTACTTTAACTTTCACATTTTGGGTACCTGCCATAGGATAAGAAAGAACCTACTCTCTTGATTTTTTTAAACAGTTGTTATTTTTAAATAACTTTTAAATTTTCAAAAGAGTCTGTATCTATATATATTTTGTTAAATGTAAATAAATGATTAAGTACAGTAGTTATTTATTTTAATATAGTATCCCTAAACCAACCTTAAACCATCCCTAAACCATCCACTAAGCCATCCCTAAACCATCCCTAAACCATCCCTAAACCATCCCCTAAGCCATCCCTAAACCATCCAAAAACCATCCCTAAACCATCCCTAAACCATCCAAAAACCATCCCTAAACCATCCCTAAACTGTCCCTAAACCAACATTAAACCATCCCTAAACCATCCCCTAAGCCATCCCTAAACCATCCCTAAGCCATCCCTAAACCATCCAAAAACCATCCCTAAACCATCCCTAAACCATCCAAAAACCATCCCTAAACTGTCCCTAAACCAACATTAAACCATCCCTAAACCATCCCCTAAGCCATCCCTAAACCATCCCCTAAGCCATCCAAAAACTATCCCTAAACCATCCCTAAACCATCCCTAAACTGTCCCTAAACCAACCTTAAACCATCCCTAAACTATCCCCTAAGCCATCCCTAAACTATCCCTAAGCCATCCCTAAACCATCCCTAAACTGTCCCTAAACCATCCCCTAAGCCATCCCTAAACCATCCTCTAAGCCATCCCTAAACCATCCCCTAAGCCATCCAAAAACTATCCCTAAACCATCCCTAAACTGTCCCTAAACCAACCTTAAACCATCCCTAAACCATCCCCTAAGCCATCCCTAAACCATCCCTAAGCCATCCCTAAACCATCCCTAAACTGTCCCTAAACCAACCTTAAACCATCCCTAAACCATCCCCTAAGCCATCCCTAAACCATCCCTAAACCATCCCCTAAGCCATCCCTAAACCAACCTTAAACCATCCCTAAACCATCCCCTAAGCCATCCCTAAACCATCCCTAAACCATCCCTAAACCATCCCTAAACCATCCAAAAACCATCCCTAAACCATCCCTAAACCACCCCTAAACCATCCCTAAACCGTCCCTAAACCATCCAAAAATCATTTGAAAACTATCAGAAAAACTTTTGAAAACCCTTATGATTGAGTTATAACCCTAAAGAATTTTGGATTCAAGTGGAAAAATAAGTCGCCTAGGATCCATTGATGGATCAAATAATGGATTCAAGTGGAATGAGTGAAATCTATCACTGAAAACTAAACTGTTAGGTCATTGACAGTAAACTTGAGATAAGTAAAGCGTGTTTGAAGTGACTCAGAGAGAACCACACAGGATCACAATTACCACTATATCGGAGTGAAAGTATGATGAGACCAAATTACAAATTAACTTAAAAAAAAAGACAATAACCGCTGTTCTTAATGGTGGTAAAAAAAAAAGTAAAGCTTACGTCATATGTTCTTGTTATTGTTAAAATGTTGATTTGATGGTTTTTCACACAGTAAAAAGGTTCGATCTCCGTACGGGATAAGCATTTTTGTTGTATTTTTGGGAGATTTTTTTATGTCGATAATTATATTTACAGAACCTTCTGTCGGGGCGTTATCGGTATATCATGCACGATCGGACCGTTTCAGTCGGCATTGCCATGTTTTATATAAATCCATAGAAACTATAATATTATTATACATATTCCGGCAAAAAATACTACTTTTCAATTTCTTCTTCTAAAACCAGCCCCCTTACTCTTGAAGATAATTCCGCTCGATCGCCATTGGATCGTTACTTTTAGGTACTCTTTACAGCTAGACTAATGCTAACTAAATACTAAACTAAATGAAATCGGATTGTATGCTAACCAAATAGTTAGTAAAGTATAAAAAAACAAGGGAACGAATTAAGATTTGTTGTTAATTTTGCATTTTAAATTATACAGAATTGAAATTAAAATCGCGATTGCTATGCAGAGTAACCTAACTGGTCGGGTATGCATGCGTATTTGCAAATGAATAAGCGCATGCAGCCTTATATATATCTACTTTTGATCATTGTCATAAAATCTTAGATTTGGATAAATTCCATGATAGTCCTAAAATGTTTTTAAGACATTTAACAAAATTCAAATACCAGAAATTTGTGTATTTTCATAACTAATTTCTGTGTAATTAACTTCTTTTTTTTCTAAATTATTAAGTTTACCTAGACTGTAGTTTTAATGTGATAATTCAATGCTGTGCATGTCTATGTATAACGATTTAATGCAATGCTTATGTTTGCATTGTTAATGTGCCTAATAAATAAAATAAAATAAATAAGTAAAGGAATTTTCTTAACATTACAAAACCTATTTGAATTGTTATGAATTTTTAACAATTTCTTCTCTGTGTTTAAATTTCTAAAAAATGATTAATTATATTACATACTAGCTTTTTTGCCCGCGACTTCTTCCGCGTGAATTTCCAGACCCGTTCCCGTGGGAACCACATTGAATTTCGGAAAAAGCTATAGCCTATGTCACTCCCTGATAATGTAGCTTTCTACTGGTGAAAGAATTTTTGAAATCGGTCCAGTAGTTTCGGAGCCTATTCAATGCAAACAAACAAACAATCAAATCTTTCCTCTTTATAATATTAGTATAGATATTTCAATATTATTTATGATCGAACTATCCTAGTAATATTTAATAATATTAACACATTTTTTACCGATTACGTTAGTAATAAATTACTATGCAGTAATAAATATTACCTTTCGAATAGTTTCAATTACTCCATTGAAACAAAAAAAAATATGGATCTTCTAATAGCCGGCCATTAAAATAAATGTAATGGAAACATAGCAATTTTACAACTGTTTTTTTTTTGCATAGGGCTGATATATTATACAATATAGATTACTAGCGAATAGCCGAGATGTTATTCGCCTCATTTTTCTTTTAAAAGTGTGTTTATTTGATAATAAATTACAATATTACAAATATAACTTATCTACTACTTAAAGGATGCATGCGCATTTTGATTTTATTAATGTAAAAAAGAAGCTATTCAGAACATAATTTTCATCATTATATTGTAATTATATTGTATTGTATAAACTATAAAATATATATACGTAAAAATATAAAAATGTACTTACAGCAAGAAGCAGTAATAAGCCAATACTTATTCATCTATCGAATAAATGTATTTGTATCATGAGGGTACATATTTTCTGGATAAAACGATACTATTTTGTTAATCTAATCTAATTTATTAACACATGAAACATTTTAAGAATTATTTTTGCAAAGATTTTGTTTGAAAGACATAGCCCATAACTAGAACAAAATCGTGAAAGGGCAAAATGCATTGAAAACCTTATTATCTTCCTGAAAAACTACAGTTTTCTAGTTTTAAAATTGAGTTTAAATCTACGTAAATTAAGGCCGGTTTTAACTGTATTTTGATACTTATCTATTGTTCCCCTAAAACATTTCCTTTCTTAAGTAAAGAAGTAAAATCTATTATGACACCTTGTTAGGAAGTTGCAAATTGTCTTATGAATCGATCGATCGATCGGCGTTAAACGTTAATCATTTTGTTGAGCGAGGAAAGCTTCGATCTGACACTGATTGATTATAACTTACGTTGTTAAAAGGAATCTATTCATTCTGTTGCATCTCGAACCCTATGAACCAACGAAACGAATATTTTTATGCCACTTCACTTATTAAATCTTAGTTATCAGAACAATTTTAATATTTTTGTTATTCAGACACAAAAACTTACAAGAGTTACGAGTTGATAAATAGACCAGTTGCTACATAAGCGAGCTACAAATGCACCGATATGATACTAACTCAAAATATCGTATTATTTATAGCTTCAAAATAAACACTAGTCTCTTCACTTTGACAAATGTCATAGAGCTCGAGCTGGAAAACATTTGTAATTCACGACTTTTAGGACAGTAGGTAATTTGTTCAAATTTCACTCCCTGTAGTAATCCAATTTTTATGTGTAGGCAACCCTAATTTTAAGATTATAATACAGTATACAATATAATAACTGACATTATTGTTGCTATGGTATTATGATGATGTTATCATAATAGCACGCTTTTCGGGTATTGTACCGCGGTGACTTTTACGTCATAGCTAAGTCTGAACCGATAATTCTTTTGTTATATATAGGTCAAATATTTAAGGTGCGGATAATGTTACAAATCATATAACATTTTTGAAATAATTTCTGAGAATTTTTATTAAATAAAATGTTACTTTACACCAATGCCCGCTTTGGCCAACGCCTCCTAGCGGTAGGAATGACCTAACTGGTACAAATTGTATAACATAAGGTAATTCCTACGCTAAGAGGCGTTAATGAAAACTGACATAAATAATACTCTTAAAAACTTGAATTCTCTACTTACGTTTATACAATAAGTTAAACAAAAATCTTTCTTACCTATTGTTGTTGCAACATAGAGATGTTTATAGGGAAAAATGCATTTCTTATAAAACTTATAATATAATGAAAAGAGCTGATATTTATAATTAATGATGATTATTCTGTAGTTATATTGTGTTTATACAAATTCAAATTCTTATATCTCGTACACGGATCAGTTTAGAAGTGTTCGAATAGCCCCCTAGGTCAATGAAAGATTGAGTGACAATTTTAAAAAAAACGCAAGAAAATTTGATTTTGGAGGTGCGTGCGAATAGAACCTCTTTCGACAAATTGAATAGGTACTAGGCATTATTGCAAAATTATAATCACTACATTTTTTTGCGAGAACTCGATTAAATACTTGTGTAATCATTATAAAAAATCATCAAAATCTCTTGACAGGATCCTCGATTCGGCACATCAATCAAAGGCTTCAAGATACCACCAAGTAATATGTAGACTAGTGCGGTATTTAACAACAAACGGCTGATACGCGCGACCACTTTCATACCGGCACGCTCGCCGAACGCATTCGCGCTACGACATTCATAAAAAAAGTTTGTATTTACATTTTTTTTATCTGTTCATAATATCATATTTGATCTATTTTCTATAAAAAAAAAGTATTTTCATAATGTCAAAATGAGTTCGCGCGTAAATTCTTTGTTTTTTTTTTGTTTTCGTTCTTAATTTGAATATTTATGATCTATTTTTTTTTAATAAAAAAAGTGTTTTGTTAATTATGTCAAAATCGATTCCCGTCCGAATTTCTTTTGTTTTTTTTCGGTTGCTGATCCAAAAAAAATTATGAATATTAAAAAGTAAAAGGGATAGTCAACTGTTTTAGTGCAAATGTACAAGCATAGATTAAAAATTTTCTCAATCGATTATCGAGTGTAATGGTTAGGTGTATGAAGGTTTTAATCAATGGTCTGTCAATTATAGGATTTCCTTCGGCTTCGCATGCGTGGAGGCTTTCGTCGTAACGGATATGTGGATAGCTGAGGCCAAGATGCGGTGACTGGTGTGGTGAAGTGACTGCCATAGACTATACAGTGTTCATTGGTTCAGTGTGTTTGGACTTTTTTGGACTTCGTGAATTTATTGAAATACACAACATGCTGATTTTTAAGGTACGATATTATTGTTTATCTTTTTTTATATTTGTTTAGAATATAGTACAGTCAGCCAACGAAAGAGATAAGCAGGGCCATAAATATGATTCAAATTTTCCAAATATTGCGTGAAGGGTACTCGAACTTTTATTTATCAATAGTTTTCATGCTTTTTTTATACCACAAAGTTGGCTCGCCTGATGGGAAGCATTACCGTAGCCTAGACGCTTGCAGTACCGTGGGTATCACTCGCGCGTTGCCAACCCTCCCAACCCCCCCAAGTGGAGCTCTGGGACCTTATTCACCGTAGGAACACAACTAAAATATGTAATTATAAAGTTTCATAACGATGCCTACATTATTAGCATAAAAATCTTTGTTCTTAGTTCTCCCTGGTCATCTCTTTCTTTGGTTGACTGTAATATACAACGCATACAGACTTGGTATAGGTTTGCTTTGTTACTATCAAAATGGATCACTAATTAGTTATTGTGAAAATATTATATTCTAGGTAACTTAATATTAATTTTGAAAAAGAATATTATTTTATTAAGTTTAGAATTGCTTTTACTGAAAACATATCCCATAATAACTGTAAAATCACACAAAAACTGTCAATTTATATTTATCTGTCAGATAGGCGATTAGTAAGTGGTAAAAGAGGCAAACGTACAAACATGGTGTTGTAAACAGAACGCGTTTATGTCTTTTGTAAGAGATAAGGAATAATCTGTTGGTCCATCTTATTGTGGCTTTAGTTTAATGGTGAGTTGCACAAAAACGTTTTAAAGTTACACGTTATGGCTGTCACTGTTAAAATAAAGATAAAAAAAAGATATATTGAGACAATATAGATTTAAGATTAAAATGCGTAAATATTAAATTGAAAAATTTATAATTAAATTGAATTAGTAGTGTTTTTCTACTCAAACGAGTCAAACACAAAGATTTTGAGATTCGGGATGGAGGTGGGTTGGTGGGTGGTGATCCAATCGTCGTATTTCAATTTTTTTTATTTTTTTATACCACACATGTGGCAAACAAGCTTACGGTCGGCCTGATGGTAAGCTGTCACCGTAGTAGCCTATAGACGCTTGCAATACAGGGGGTATCACTCACGCGTTGCCAACACTCCCAACCCCTAAGTGGAGCTTTGGAGACCTTACTCACCGTAGGAACACAACATGGTTGAGACCAATGCTATTTGGCTACGATCTTCTGTAAGCTGGAGGAATTATTAAGTACTAGCTGCCCGGCCCGGCTTCGCCCGGATACTGTTTCGTTTTTTTTTCAATCTTTCTGAGAGATTTTCTTAATATTTTTTTCCGTAAGAACCTTGTACAGAGTATTAGAAAACTAGAAAAAAAAATCAGCCAAATCGGTCAAGCCGTTTTCATGTTATGTCGTGACAACGGAAAACGGGTTTCATTTTTATATATATAGATTTGAAAATGTCTGTATGTTTTGTTTATCTTTCACGCAAGACTCAATGGAAAGCAAGTTTGTATGTTGGTATGACCTAAAAAAGAGTAACTTCTCATTGTAACTATTTTATTGTATCTTTCTGGTCCTGTCCACTCTATGCTGAAATTCGTTACCCTAAGGTTGCCTTGCATTTAGCAATAAGGCCGCCTTGTTGCATAAACACTGTCTGTAGCTTTTTACTGTTTACTGTATCACTTTTGAAAATAAAGCGTATTCTATCTTATCTAACTCATTAGTTAGAAAGAGACAGAGGGTCAAAATTACCAAGGTCATATTTCTTTCAAGTATACTGAAAGTTGTGTCCAGTTTTAACGATATCCATGATGAGTATGTTTCGTCAAGTGTTATCCTGTGGCTTATGATGATGATATGTCTTTGCCACAAAAAAAAAATATACAAAAACCACAGATTGCAAAATGTAAGTTAAGTGGCCAATTACGACAACCAGTGTATTTATTATAAGTTTGTAATCTTCTCCGTCCACATGGTTCCACTGGCTCGACCTCCCAGTGGATTCTAGGACACAATTTTTTCCACTTCAATCCACCAGTGGATCAGGCCACTTTCAATTCTACTTATCCCTTCTTTGTAATATTATGCAATGAGATTACCAGCCATTTCAGGGTGAAGTAAAAAATATACTTACAAATTTTCACCTTTATAATACTAGTGAAATCCGCGCAAGCTCGTTTGCGTGTGTTTATTGCACAGCAGCGCCATCTATATCAGACTTTTGATGAAATCCTACGGGAATCGCAAATTTTTCGAAATCGAAATAAAAAGTACCCTATGTGTTAATCCAAGGTATCAGCTACCTACATACCAAATATCATAAATATTGGGCCAGCCACTTGAGCGTAAAGAAGTAACAAACATACAATTTTCGCATTTATAATATTAGTAGGATTAGTCGGATAATTATTGAACTTCTATGATTCTAACAGGAAACTCATGATAAAAGATTATTGTTTGCTGGCTTTTCCTTTGCTTTGTAGTATTACTCGCTGAATCTCGTCCTTATTGCATCTCTTTAGGGTTCCGTAGTGAAGGAATCCATAAAGTTTCGCCATGTTCTGACAGCTTTTCCGCAGTCTAGCTCTGAGACACTTAATACTGGAAAGCTATAATTTAGAATGTATATATATATTAACTGCCTATAATAAAGTGGTAGAACAAAATCTAGAAAAAAAATAAGTTGCACCTTCGTGTAAAGACCACTCCATACAGAAATTTGTTACCTTAAAGGTTGCCATGAAAAGATTGCTTTTTAGCAATAAGGCCTTGTTGCATTTACACTAATTTTCAAGATTATTTTTTTTGTACTTTTTGCTGTGTGTAATACAAATAAAGAGTATTCTATCTATCTATCTAAAGTAGTAATAAAAGTTAAATTTATTATCAAGCATATAATTTATCTTATTATGTAATTAGATTACTTTATTTAATGAGTAAAGGTACACTCCCAGTGGTTTGTTCTACTTGTTTTACTCGCAAACGTAGGCGAAAAACAATTTAATGTAGCACGCACCTAATATGGTTGCTTTAGTAGAAACTATCTTTACATAGTGCAAAATGAAGTCGCTTTCGTTGTCGGTTCGCTTATATTTTTAAAATACTCAACGGATTTTATCGCAGCAATAGATAGAGTGATTCAAAAAGGTTTATATGTTGGAAGGTTTATATTTGGACGACCTCCGTGGCGTAATGGTTACCACACTATCGAGTGAAACTACCCTGACAAACCAAGATCGTAGGCAACTCATTGCGTGAGGTTATTAGGAGGTGAGCAGCCTCCTAAGTCCATCCAGGAGGTCCCGGGTTCGAACCCTGGTCGGGTCATGATGAAACTTTTCTGATTGGCCTGGGTCTTGGATGTTTAGATATATGTATTTGTTATAAAATATAGTATCGGTGAGTTAGTATCCCATAACACAAGCTTCGAACTTACTTTTGGGCTAGCTCAATGTGTGTAATTTGTCCCTATATATTTATTTATGTATAATACATACAAGGTTTTTCTGAAATTCCCACGTAGTTGCACATGTTTAACTAATAACCAGACTGTTTTTGACACTTCTTGTATAGTTTTTACAGTTCTTATCTGACAGATGGGTTAACCGGAAGTTTATTCGCAAATCTCACAATTAACTGTAATTAATTATTTTAACTTCTTTTTGTAATAGTTAATCTAATTGCGGATGTTACATCTGCTCTACATAACATAACTTGTACTGATAGAATCCGTTTACTATTTTCTCGAGAATTTATAGCATAATTATAATAAATATGATTTTTTTGCTAATAGTCAACATTTACATGAAAAATGTATTTAATACTGGTTATTATATAATGTAAAATGGTCGTTCTTAGGAAAAAGTAATAATACTTGATCGGGTTTGTATGTGAGAAATGGGAAGCATTTTGTAAAAAAAACACGACTGGTCTTTTATTTCGAGTCGAACGGGAAGTCATATTAGATAATAAAAAGTGCGTCTTGCTTGGCCCACGCACAGTGTAGGGCTGCTCATTTGCTAAGCTCTGCTTACTTGTAGATCAGTACAAAAATTCTATGACTTACTTAGTTACATAACATAATTCTTATACTTATTTTGACAAAGAAATCTTACTTTATTCAAGCGCCCCGTCCCAGCTTCGCACGGATCCCTATTTAAAAAAAATATAATATTGTCTATGCCACCCGCGAATAGTGAAGCTTCCCAACTGTAATTAAAATAATTTTTCATATCGGTAGTTTTTTAATTTATACATTACAAAAAAAAAAACTTATTTTACCTTTAATAATATTAGTAATAGGGCTCTCAAAAATGTTTTTGTACCTTTCTTATTACGGTTATGTTCTTTGTTCCTCTGTGACGTAGTAGACATTCCCACAGAGGGATCTACATAATATTGAGATTATAATAAAAAATAAATTATCTTATGAGTGTTTATTTGCACATGAATACAAAGCAGACAATAACCTGCCTCTACTTCTGATGTAATAGGTTTTTTACAAAGTTCCTCATATAAATTACTGTCACGTACTTAGGGCAATTCCAACTTAAGTAACACCTATGTAGGGTATTATGTCCGACTTTCAAACGGTCATTTTAGTAACTTTTTAGTTTACTTTACATTTTAGAATTAAATTACAATTAAAAATATAATTAACACATTAGTCGCCTTTTACGACATACTAAGCAAGTGACACAGTTTAGTGTTATATTTTTTACAAATAACATTTATAACGTTCCAGATGTTGATCTAGGATTGACGGGTAATAATTATGATACATACATTATAAAATAGAGAGAGACTGGAGCCTGAACTAAGCCTAGGCTTTTAGCACTGATTAATACAATAAAAACAATTTCGATACCTGACGCTTATTTTATCAGTTTGTTTTCTTTTAACAAGAGATAGGTAAATATATCGTTAGGTAACATACGAGTCATTTTATATGTTGTATAAATATTTTGGAGTGAACAAGTCGTGTAGGCGTCTAAATAGACACATTACAAGGAGACGAATCATATTTTCTTTGTCTCTGTATTAAATGCCATGTCAATTTGATCATATCTTCAGTTTTATCATTGTTAATAAAAAATGACTCAATGTGTTGAGACCACCTAGTAAGTGTACTTAGGTAATGCTGCAATGAGAGGGTCGTTGTAACTTAGAAGCACGTCAAGTTACACATTGGAATTTTTACCGTTCAGGTTCTGCGCTCTAGGACCAACGTTCTACAAAGTGGATTTACTTATGACAGCCCGATAGTGCGTTGGTAGTGAACCTGTCTTCGGCTCGGACCAGAGGGCTCGGTTTCGATTCCCGCTCGGGGCAAACATTTTGTGATGGCATTTCTCGTGCCTGGTGTGCCTCGGAAGGTACGTTAAATTATCGGTTCAGGCTGTTATTGATATGTGATAGTTTAACAATCAGGTATAGTGCTACAAAGGTCTTTATGAACGTGGCCGAAATTGGAACTACAACTCCCGTTCATATTATATGTCACTTTTTGACAGTTCGCCTTTGCAAAATGTATGAAAATATGCCACAGTGACGCCCTCCTACAAACGTCACTTACGTTCATAATCATCCTTGTACATACATCTGTATGTAAACAATCTAATTCTTTGAACACCTAAATAGCAGTTCAAAGTCAAATATTTTTATTCGAATAGGCCTAATATAACCTCCTTCGATTTTTTTTTTCGTACGACCGTTCATACAGTTGATCAGTTGATGAAAACAAGAAGACATGTTGACGTGACTGTACCACCTGCGGCTACACTCGCTCATATGCATAAGATAACAAATATGATAACCATAAAATTGACTCGTACGCATCCAATATAAAAAAAACCCGCCCACGTGACATTATCTTAAGCGTGAAATTTAACAAGCCTGGTGGTCGAGTGGCTAGCAATGGCCACTTTGTCCCAAGGGCCGCGGGTTCGAATACTGCGCAAGGCAAACACTGTTGTGTGCATGAACATGTCTGTTTGTTTCTATGTAAAATAAGTATTTATTTATTTAAAAAAGTATTTATGTACATTTATCAGTACCTACAAGCTTTGCTTAGTCTGGAACTAGATGGCGTTGTGTGATTAAAAAAGTAAATGTTTTGACATTGTTGGCTTGAGGATACGATTGTATTCTTAGGTAATCATTTATCATAATATAGTATTTGCCAAGATTCCGTCAATAATGCTAATTTTGCTCTAAAATTGATACAGTTTTGATTTATTTTGCCACAGTCTTACACATAATTAAACATGGAAATATTATGGAATCAGCTTGATACCTTGCCTACCTCTAAGGCCGTCGCGTCGGCCATATATAACGCACAGTCCGCCAATGGAAGAGGTGAGCGATTGCGAGAACGGAATGTTCACACCGCTTAACAAAAGTTTTTTAAACCCAATATACTGGCAGGCCTAATTTTGTGGGATATTTACATAGTTTTCAAGATATCTTTAGTACATCTCCTTCCCGAACGACATACAGAACTGTCGATCGAATAATGTCTTAAAACATTATCATTCAATTAAAACCTTGCTTCACCTCTCACTCTGACATGCCAGGTGTGCTGCGAAACTCTCACTTCAAATTAATCCTTTTTAATTGAACACAAACAAAGGTATTTTATTATACTTAATTTGTCTGTCACGTCCAAACATGGTCCAAATCGTTGAAAACCATCGTTATTAGATAGATGGCTTGTCATCAATTAACAGACACTTAAGGCGTGGCACTCTGCGTAGATTGTTTTTGTTAAGGTCGATTCATACAAACTTGAAACTAGATAATTCTTGAATTATATAGTACAATATATTTATAATGATTAATCAAATAGAACTGGAACTAAACTAACATTAAAATTAAGGTTTGGTTTATAATTAAGGTCAGGCTTTTGGGCACCCTGCCACACCCTGCCTTATTAATTTTTAATATTTAATTAGTTTAGGTTTGTGTACTAAATTTTAACCAAATCTGTCCAGCCGTTTTTTCATCAAATAGTAATAAACATCCAGACATACAAAATTTCGCGTTTTTAATTTAAGGATTAGTATAGAATTATTTTTACTTCACTGTGCTTTTTTTAAAATGAACATTTAATTTTGTAGCCAGACCGCAGCGGTCTTGCTCTACACCAGGCAATTATAAAAGCCGGAAAATAAATAAGAATTCAACAAACAGAGAACATACAGAAAAAAATGAGAATTTTTAAATGAATCTGTGTGAATTTTTAACATGTGAATGATTAAAATACACTCGTGTGAATCTGCTCTACTATTTTTGAGATTACGAAAGCATTCAATCAAGATGACCGGACGTTACATATTTTTACTGCCAAAATATTGCCTCTCACTAAAAACTATTGATTTTTATTACACCTAAGTGCTTTAGTAGGTGTCTCACATCAAATTATGTATTTAGATCCGCTCTTTTTGGTGTGTGAACATGTAGATCTAATTTATAAAATTGTAAAGTTTATTCAGTGCACCTGATGCGTTAATTATTTTAAAAATAGTTGTTACGGTTTTATTCATTTTTTTTATCGTTCGAAAATATTTCCAAAATTAAGAAGTTATTTTATTTTAGTTTTTTAACAGTCCGCTACTAAAACTCGTTTTAATTTTAATTCCACATTAAGTCTCAATTTATCTCTTTTTTACTGCTTTAGTTTGACAGTTAGCCCTTTAGTGACAGCCTTATTATAATGTGTAACTAAAAATGGCTTTGATTTACCGTAAAACAAATTGTTTATTTAAATTTTTTTAATCAGCATAACCTTCACCATAGTCCATCACAATGTTGTCCGATGCGGAGAACGAGCCCCCAACAACCATCATGGTTTAATTAATTTGTAATACAATTGTTATTTTGACATAAGACCGATTGTGGAAAGGAAACTGCCGGCTTTATTACCATCTCGATACATGCGATGTGAAATTCGAAAACAAAAGGCGATTTAGTTTCACAAGAGATTATTATTTTTAACGCAATACATTTCACACGTCAATCTATATTTTAATATTCATTTTTGATTGTTAAATACTTCGAAATAATGAAATGAAATCGTTTATTCATTTAGAGCAGATCTTTACAGACAGAGCTAGTACGTTAGTAAATAAGCTAAGCAAATATTAAATGATGAAGAAAAAATACCTAGTTATGAATTTTAGTTAATAACGAATTTTTATGATGTTCTCTAAGGGTCGGTGAATGATGCTGAAATAATTTTACATTATTTCTTTGGCAAATCAGCCTCTAAATAATTTTTGAAATCCGATAGTTTTTGGCATAATTATTTCAAAGTCTTCAGCTTTCATTATGATATCTGTTTGGGAGGTGGTTAAGTATAGGTACACATATAAAATATAGGATTTATTTGTATCATAATACAGAAGTGTTCCAAAAAACGAAAACAACGGGTCTCGCGTAAAACCTGCATAAACATAAAATATAAATTAATAAAATTTGATATGAAAATTCAACACAAAGAGAAAGTTTGTGAGGTTATCGGCGGTGATCTCTTGATCTACGGACTCCATTGTGAAAATTATTTTACCAATGGAAAACTACATTATTTGCGAGTGTCATAGGCTATATAAAACCACAAAAAGTCCATACGGGCAACAGCAGTAATATAAAAATAATAATATATTACATTAAATTTCAACACAATAAATAATTATCTGATATGGATAGAATACAAAAACAATTTCAATATATAAACCGCTAATGTTATTGCGAAGGCATTATCACTATCTATTGATGATACAGTACATGCAACTGTAGTCAACAGAGCACGAAAGTGTTGGAATCTCTCAACCAATTGCAAGTAAAAGCAAAAACCGGTTTCATAATAGGCTCTGGTCTATTTTTTGCCGCTCACCTGTTAGCCGTAATAGTGCAGGCGCGCCTCCCGTGGCCCTGCCGTTAGTTTGTAGATGTTAACAGTATCTATACACCGTTTAAACATGTGATTCGATAGAGACGTAAACTAGACAGCACCCTACATTGAACATACACCGTTTAAACATGTGATTCGATAGAGACGTAAACTAAACAGCACCCTACATTGAACAATGTCAAACTTCTAATATCGAAAAATAGTGATTAAATACTTCATACAATGTACAGTCAGGTGCAAGTTGAGCTTTACAATTGTAGTACAATTTTGGTTCTTATGAGATAGAACTTAAGAATAATACAAAGTCCGATATGTAACGGTTGACATGCTCTTGACTGTACAAAATTTAATAGAATTCTTACTCCTTATGAATAAACTACGATGTTATATAGATTATTGTTGGTATTTGGGCATGCCCATTTTTTCTCTAAGTTATTCACAAAGAAAATAGTATTTTTCAATGTTCCTATTACCGTGACAAGTTTATGATACAATACCTATTACTGGTTAACTGATGGCCGTTTTTATGAACCAGCCCTAACGTAGGCATCTTCTTATTCGTAGGTACTAACTAATTAGTAAGAATTAAGGGATACGTTACGGCTGGTTAGTGCAAACGGTCGTAAATGTTTCCATGTTCAACACAAATTTTATTGTTTGCAATCATTCAATAAAATAACTCGTCCGTTAGAGAAATATTAGTTACTGTGCGCAATAACATTATACCTTGAGGCATGCCGGCCACGCGCCACCGGCCGCTGGCTACCTTATTCACTACTGACTAATCCGCTTTTACTTTCAGGTCGCACCAGTTTTCCTTTTCGTCCTCGCCGTCGGAGCCGAAAAGAAAATCGAGCTACAAGACATCGAGGAGGACAATCTTAAGAGCGAGAAAGAAAAGGAAATAGAGAAGACTGAATCTAGAGGACAGACTGGCCCAGGAACAGGGCCTGGCTTACTACCCCTCGAGTTTTTGAAGAACGGGTTCCTTCGCTATTTCGAGAGTCCCACTCACGCCCACGCACAATCTCAACCCCCACAGCAACAACGCTACGTACAACAATACGATGTTACTGAGACACCAGAAAGAGCTGTTCCCACGCCCAAAATACAATATAACCAGCCAACAGCTCAACAGGCTATGGTTGGATACCTCTCGAATGTTCCAATGCAGATCTATCTAGTCCCACAATATTACAATGAACAACAGGAGCAATCTGCTAATACTCAACCACCAGTGCAGTACATCACACCTGCTGCTGCCCGTGGAGGATACCCATCAGCACCTGAGGCAGTACAAAGTCAGACAAATTACGTGGAGGTGCCAACTTATGTAGCTCCCACGGGAAAAACTTACGTGCAACAATATTCGCCCCCAGTGGCTTACGTCAGCTACGCTCAACCGACTGTTGCTCCGGCGCAGGCTACGGTTTCTCCTGTTTTGACTTACGTGCAATATCCCACAGCGTTAGCTGCCCCTCCAGTTGTAAATAAAGGTTACTATCAACAATATAATGATGGAAACACAGTTGAAGAAGTTCCAGAGCACGTAGAAGAAATTCCAAAACATTATGTACATACAGAAGTTCCTTACTCCAAGGCGACTGCTGAGTTTCCTAGATACTATTCATCGCGAACACCTATTAGGGAAGAGTATAGACACAGTTCAGTCTCCGAGTTACCTCCACCAAATCCACTGATTCTGAAGTCGCAGCCTGCTCATTTATCTCACTTGCCTAAAGCATTGCCGATGTTTAGACCTTTAACAAAGGCGGTCTATTCGTCTGGTAACCACTTAACTTCTTACAATCAAAGGCCATATGAGACATATGGACCGCCATACAAAAGGCGTCCTACGTCACTATTAGACTCTTACATTCCGTCCAGCGTTCAGTTAGAGTATCTTAAGAGAGGTTACACCAAAGATCCATTAGTTGCGTACGAAGAGTTGGCCAGTGGAAGACATTTTGGTCACTCACACTCGCAATTAACGCATGGACCCGTAGCTCATGCTTCGATTGGACACTCATCAATATCCCATCCTGTAAGACATTATGAGAGAGGATTCCTACCAAATCAGATGTACCACACAGCAGCCGGTGGTGTGACCTTTGGTCATCATAAAAGGACACCAAAAGTAGACAAGGTTGCAGCAAAATGAATTCATCAAGTCAATATTTAACGTTTTAGGTTAAAGTCCCGAAGACTAATGTTAATTATTGTTAAGGTATATTGTATTATAATAGATTAACTGTGTTCATATGTGAGGATGAAAATTTTTAATGAGGCTCCAATGCACTAAACAAAATCTAAAAATTCGAACGGTCAGTATTTTACTAATTATGTAATTGTTATTTATAATAAAAATGTTGTTAACGTTTTTTATTTTCTGTTTCATTACCTACTCAACGCACTATTTGCTATCAATTATATATTAATAAAATATGTTAACATTCAGACAGTCAAAATTTACTTTCAAATGAAGATGAACAGTTATATTAGTCATCCGGCTAAATGCGAAAGTTGGTAATTCATATTATTCATCTCTTGAAAGAATATTATACAACGGGCAACGCAGTCGACACACAATTTGTGCGATAGGTCAAATTATATGTATAAGTTGTACACAATTCACACAGAGCGACCCAAAGTAAGCAAGGCTTAACCTGCTGTGTTATGAGTACCAGACAACCGATATATTATTGTAAATTATATATATATTGTAATAATAATAACAATATATATATATAATTTACAATAACTTTTACTATTCGTAGTAGCGGGCATCTTTCCACCAGGGGCCCGATTCTACTAACACAAATGCACCAATGGACTCTCAATGGTGTCTCAAGTTAAACATTATGTTATTGTTTAAGTCCATAACAAATGTCAAAAACTATTCCACTGATACACTATCGGAATTCTTTTGAGACACGATTGAGACACCATTGAGAGTCCATTGGTGCATTTGCCTTAGCTTGCATGTCTGGTATATAAAGTAAAAAAAACTTCTGACGATGTATTGCTAACCTGCCTATCTTTAAAAAAATTATAATAGTGATAGTAACGTTTGTACGCAATTCTTGCTCGTATTTGTGCCATTTTTCTTACAAGTTACGAAATATAAATTCTAACGTAAATGATTAGTAAAATTACGCATTATTTGTTTAATCTTAAAAAATCACTTATGAGGTTGGTTACGTTAGCCACGTTTGGAAATATGTCACCCAAAGATGACGACTGCTTCATCTCTGGGTAAGCCAAAACTGGTTTGGAAAAGCGTCATTATCATCATGTAGAGATTTTAAGAAATTTCGTAAAATAATCCAGAGGAGTTCTTGATCCATTGTATGCCATTAAATGAGGTAAGAAGATAAAAATTAATACGATGCCTTTCCGTATCTTATA
This sequence comes from Endotricha flammealis, assembly GCA_905163395.2. Lineage (NCBI taxonomy): Eukaryota > Metazoa > Arthropoda > Insecta > Lepidoptera > Pyralidae > Endotricha > Endotricha flammealis. The sequence continues at coordinate 13,530,792 of LR990866.1, forward strand.
GTTACCAAACAAAAACGTAATGTTCTACGATACTCTGCAAGACTACTCAATACAAAATAAATGCCACTTGGGCTTTCAAGTGACATAAAAAACCATAAATTTACATTCAGTGGATCCTTTTGAATCAATTTCACAGACACATTAAAGACATAACAATCTGTAACATAACATTACAATGTTATTTGTGGTTGTTTATTAGGTACGAAATTACGATTGTTACGTATCCTGCCTGACTCGGGTTGCCATCAGCTAAATTACGTACCCAGGACAAAAATTTCAAAAACCCCGGACATTTGGGTGATATAAAGATTTGTCACCGGACTCCCTCGAAAAAAAATTACAATAAAATAAAAATATAGTTATCAAATTTTTATTTAAGTAATTATAGAAAATCAACTTAGGTAAACTTAAACCTCATGTATTCTGGTACAGTCAAGAGCACGTCGACCTTTACATCTTGGACTTTGTACCATTCTTAAGTTCTATGTCATAAGAGCCAAAATTGTGCTGCAAGTGTAAAGCTCAATGTGCTCCTGACTGTACCTAACAAACATAATTAGAAACTCTTCTTTTTGGCATCAATGAAATTATTAAATACGTAAGTCACACTGAAGTTTTGCGTAACTTAAAAAAACAACACGTTAAAACCAAAATATTGTGTTTATTGTTTTTTGAAGTACTCTCCTTTACATTTTAAACACAGTTTCATTCGATAAAACCATTTTTGAAAGCAGGACGTCCACAGTCCACAGATCCGAAGACAAGTTTTGTACGTGCTGATTAAACGCCATCACTGCCTCTTCAGATCAGAGATGGTAAAAGTGAAACCTCTCATGAAATCTTTCTTCTTATCTTAAACAATTGGTAGAATACCACTCAGCATTAACACTCTTTTGATCTTCAAGTGGAACTGCCCAGACGGGACCCGTAGCCGAGAAAAAAACGCGATCATTTTTATCCACGTTTCTCGCCTGTCTCACTTTTGTCGGCATTTTTTCACTTTCAAACACCTATTCACAAGATTGCTGATTTTTTCGGGTTCAAAACAAAAAATCCACGTTTCGTCTCCTGTGGCAATTTTATAAACAGCATTTGAATGTCCGTGGTCGAACTTCAATAACATATTATGCGAGCACCATCACACGCGAGCCCGCTTCTGCTCCGCCGTCAGTTCATGAGGGATCCAGCGACAACAAAGTTTCCGAACTTTTAATTCTTCGTGTAAAATTTTCTGAATTTGGCTCATACCGATCGCCAATAACCCTCGAATCGTCTCATAGGTGACCCGTCGGTTTTCGTCAATTAGCCGCTTTTAACAGTATCCACAACATTCGTTGATGGCAGTTGAAGGCCGCCCTTCACGAAATCCGTCGTGCAAAGAAACCCGACCTTTGAAATTCAGCAAACCATCGAGAAGGTGCTGTCCTCCCAAAAGCTTTTGAAGACGAGCTGCACAATCTTGAGGAGAGTGAGAACTTTTAAAATCCTACCTCTAAAATCTTTTCGAGTTAATTCCATTTTCACTCTGCTTATTTATATATATATAAATCTTTCTCTTGTTCTTTTCCTTCGTTTTAGTTTTGTGCTAATGTAGTAATCGCCTCAGCGGCGTAGGCCTCCCCTAGATTCTTCCATAACTTCCTTTCCCTTGCCTTTGTCATCCAATCCGGTCCGCATCTCTCGGTAAAACTACTACCATTTCGGAAACAAAAGCAAAATGACCAATAAGTTCAGTACAGTAGTACCAACCTATTGTATTATCAACCCAATTTCACCGGGCTGGGTATAGGCCTCCCTTTTCCGACGCCACTTGGTCCTGTGCCAGTCTCATTCCGCTATCTGCACAAGCATGACCAAGCAACAGGCTGCTGGTCTGCTGACCGATTGAATAGTTCAGTAGAATTGCCCCTTTTCGTAAGACATTCAAAAGGTGAATCTTTACTTTCAAAGCTTTTGTTTTATGCGTCCCTGTCATGTCAAGTTCAGGAACTGTCATAGACACAACACAATTTGCGTTAATTTTCTTTATGGTAAGCAAACATCACTGTCCACGCCGACCCCAGGTGACCTGACCTGACCCTTGTATTAGGTTCTTCAAACATGATGTAATCTATTCAGACTTCAGTAATTGTTTTGTAGAAATAATATGTGATAATCATAGGCTTATTATTAAAAATTACACGCCTACATTCGAAGAACTGTAATTAATTTAATACATACCATGTCGACTAGCCATTATGTGGTGAGCTGATATTATAACGTTTTGTGTTAGCTTACATTAAAAAAAATCCTTTCACGTGAGTGATGTAACTCAAATAGCAATACCATAATTATATAATATTAGTATAATGCTACCGTTCTGTCTAAATATTCTTTCGAAACTTTTTGACTATGAAGGTTATTGAGATTATCATGCCACTGCTGGAACTTCTTTCAATAGAATGTCTACAACTACTCGAAAAGTCAGGAACTTAGACATCAGGCACAGAACAAAACTCACCGACATACGAACACGCATCGATCAATTAAAATGGTGCACTTGCTACGTTGCAAACAAGGAAAATGGAGCAAACCAGTGATAGTCTGGTCTCCAAGGGAAGGGTACAGGAGCCGAGGTCGCAAAGTAAGAAGATGACAGGAACAATTAAAAATTACCGTAGACCAACTCTGGATGAGAGTGGCGGCAGATAGAGAACAATCTTACAACACCAAATTATTATGCTAACTGGTATAAAAGCAAAAAGAAATGCACATGTTTGGAATAAAAGGCTTTATTATTAATCGAATCGTACTCTGCCACGCTGCTGGTCTCCTGTGGGTGGATCAAGATCAGTGGAATGTAGAGTTCTTCTAGATTCATGTCAAGAATTATATTTTTTCACGGATATTTTTACATCGAGTCGCTGACGAGAGTTTTCATACAAAAAAGATCACAATTACACATACGATAAAATTTCTACTAAATAAATAAACTATTATCCAAAGTACACTTTAAATATTGAAACAAAATGGTCACCCCAAATAAATAGCGAATGAAAGTATTTTTTTATACAGTCAATTAAAATTACAATTTACATTTTATAATGCGTTCGCATGCTACCTTAATGACTATAATTATCCACAATTTATATATTTATAATATTAACACCTACCAATTAATGGAGTCATGTTATTTCAAACACATTATTAAGTATATATTAGTAATGATTTATATCTTTAGTAAAGGTAAGTAGATGTAATGAGGTTTATTGAGAAGAGAGAATATTGGATGTAATGTTTTTTTATACTAAATATAATATCTTAAAATAGTATAAATTATTACATTACCATAAACAATTTTCTTTCCAAGTATTAAATATTGTAAAATTATAAACATAGGCGTAGCCAGGATCTATTTAATTTTTATGCAAATTTCTATCTTTTTTTATTTTTCTCATGTGGTTTAATGGAGTTTGTTTAAGAAGTTATTCAGACTTCTCGACGTTTGGCGTTTTTTGCGATTCTATCATATCTGTTTGTAAGGCTGAAGCCGCACTGGTAATGCCACTATGAAGCGACTGCGATTTCTTTAAAATTAACTCCTTATTATTTTATTTGTTTATGAAATAGCCGTCGTGGTCGCGAGCTAGCTCCTTTGTCAGTGGAACTTAAGTAACATGCTTGTAAATTTTATTTAGAGTATGTAACCTTGTGTATGTATTTATACTATTTATTGGTATTTATGCACAGGGGCGCCATCCACCTTATAAAACGCCATTGAATATCAGATTTTTGACCAAACCTACAGGATTCGCGTCCTTTTCGGGATAAAAATAAATAAATAAATATATAGGGACAATTCATGCAGATTGAGCTAGCCCCAAAGTAAGTTCGAAACTTGTGTTATGGGATACTAACTCAACGATATTATATTTTATAACAAACACATATATAGATAAACATCCAAGATCCGAGGCCAATCAGAAAAAGTTCGTTTTTCATCATGACCCGACCGGGGATCAAACCCGGGACCTCCTGGGTGGCGGTCTGGCGTGGTAACCATTACGCCACGGAGGTTGTCAATACAAAATATAAAAAAACACCATATGTGTTAATCCAAGCTACCTATATACCAAATATCATAAAAATTGGCCCAGCCGTTTGGACGTGAAGAAGTAACGAACATACTCACACACTTTCGCCTTTAATATTAGTAGGATATTCTATGTCAATGTGAATCGTACCTAATCCAATTACTGCCAGTTGAATGATGTTTTCGCACCAGCCTTACGTAAAAGATGGATGGCACTACAGTCGAACACTCTGATTGATCGCCTCAATTCATATAGGTATTACTCGCCGATAACTCCCTTTTAAATTTTAACATAGACACACAAACAGACAGTGTCTATAGACTGATTAAATATGTAATATGCTGCTACGAAAATGGTTTAACATTCTTTGACCAGGTTTTTTTAAAAATCAGTTTTATAGTACCAATTCCCTTATGAGAATCTCATCAAAACTTCTGTAGAGACTAGGAAAGGGAAATAGAATAGAATAACTTTATTAGCATATTTTACCATAAATAATTTATTTTCGTAGTAGGAGCACTGATACCTCTGTGGGAATTTTACTGAGTCAACGAAAACGTTACATATTGTCGAGTTCCTGTGTTTTCCCAAGCAGTATGCTGTAAGGAAGTAGGAGTATAGTTATTTTTTAAATATTGAGTAAAAACAAGTCTTTACCCCACCTGATGTAGAGCAGAAGAAAAATCCAGAAGTGAGATCAGCACCGCAAACTTTTAACGCTCATTGTCAAGAAAACATTACATACCTACTTCCTGTTTTTCTTATTTTTATTTATTAAAATTGACATCCTAACCTAAGTCTTTCAATTCTGAAATTATAAAAAACCGAATTGTTTGCACTTTTTAAAGACACCATCGCTGTCTATTTATTTTATTGTCTCTGACATGTAATGAGTGGTGAATATTACTGTAATTTATAAAATTGTAGACGTAGTTCTTAAGTCATTTATCATTCGACTTTTTCCGATAATAATAAATTCATAAAAGTCACGTATAATCATGAGAACTGATCTATGGCATCGTAAATATTTGTTATAAATTGTATTCGTAGTTATTACATTACATAGACGGCATTAAAACTAGGAAATTAGAACTAGGTAATATTAAAATAAGCATATATGTTATGAAAATTGGGGTTTCTTATGGAAGATTTGGCAAATTTATTCATTAGTTATTTGTTATTAATGATGACGAAAAAAAACGCCTTTATTTTTTGAAGTTATTCAAAATAGTTATCTTAAACAAAATTCAAAAAAATTTATTAAAGCAGGACATTATAATTTGATGCAGTAAAAATAAAATTAAGTATTTTTTGTTCCTTTTGAATTTCTTGCATATTTCGATAGCCCACCCCTATCAAGGTCTTTTGTAATAAAAAAATAACTTAGAATATCTTCTACACACTCATATCGACTCCCCCTAGTAAACAAATTGGAAACTTAGAAGTTATTGCCATCTATAGTAAATGACTGATACTAAAACCTGCTAAGATATATTTTGCGTCGAAAACCCCCCGAGTGTATCTTCGCGTCGACATGATATTGCCTTTCTTTATTATTTCGTTAGCTTATCGCTAGATGGCGTATATGTTCAAAATATTATATTGCTCAAAAAAGGTTATTTTCATCATTGACCTAGTACGACGAAAGATTTCGAATAAAGTTATAATTTTATACATTTTTTCATCAATCGAAAAACATCTTAAAACCGACAAACTTTATTTCTGTTAGTGCACTGTTTACTTGAAAATATTGTCGTATTAGATTAAAAACATCTAAAATAATCTTCCAAATCTTCCGTAAGAACATTGGCTGTTATCGATAATAGTTTAATGGCTCTAATTATTGTGTAGCAAGAAAATATTTGTAGTTTGCTCCATAATTGCTAGTCTAGACAACAGCGATTAGTTCAATATGTTTCTATCAAATTAAGCATCTGTTGCCGTAATATTTAATAACATGTAAAGATAATTCACTTACGGATGCCTGCACAATTTCATTGTACATACAATGGTTTCAAATATATAAGTAAGTCAATACTATAATATAGCATTCGTCTTTTGTGTATGAGCCCTAAAAGCGGTATCTTAAGCCGATGCCTCGTCATAGCACGATGCGACGTCGTATCGTGTATGTGTGTCCCTTGTGTGTATTGTGTGAGCCCTTAATCTGACGCACTTGAATATTTCAAGTTTTTTTTTTTACTATTCTGACCGTAGGTCCTTAGGATACCCTCTACGAGAATTCCCCTATTTGAAGAGTTGAAAACATGGTGTTGATAACAGGGTACCAGATATCCTCTATATCTCAGTCTGACGCGCTCGCATAACTGCAAAAATCCTCTCTTGTGCTCCTCCACTAGTCATTAGACCTTCACAATCTTGAGGGGAAATCAGGCATATGTCACGATTTCCTCACGATGTTGTCTCTTCACTATTGACCAAGTTATAATTGAAGATACGTATCATCATTATCATCATCTCAGCCACAAGAAGTCTACTACTGGACATAGGTCTCCCCCAAACGCCGTCAATGCGACCTGAAGATACATATAACTGTGGAATAAATAAATGTTCAATAAAAAATTAAAAAAAAAAAAACGGGCAAGTAGGTGTCTGGCCACGCACAATGTAGGGTTCCGTATTTGCTGTGCTTTGCTTGCCTTCGGTTGAGTCCATATCAAATTTCATCACATTTGTAAGTTTTCATCAAAGAAATTTTACTTTATAAGTTCGTCGGGTATTACTTGGTAACTAGTAGAGCCTACTTAACGTTATTGTTTTCATTGAAGGTTCAGTAGCAGCAGTTTTCAAATTTCTAAACATAAAACTTTCGGAGATAGAGGGGGGGGGGGGGACCACCACCGTGCAAAACGAAAATTGACACGATAAATGTAAATAATTCCGAAACGGCTCACTGTATAGTAAAATGATCTTCCCACACCCTCAATGTTTTAAAGAGATTCCTCAAGAGACATATCTAACGATACCAAACAACATGGGGTGGGCGCGAAAAAAAAATCATTTTCATATTAGATGTAGGGGAGGCACCCCAAATAAAATTTTATTTTCAAAACTTCTTCCAGCACTTTGTTAACATTGTTAATATGTGTATACATACCAAATTACAGCATTCTAGCATCAAGCGTCTAGGCGCGAGACCGCGGACAGACAGACAGACAGACGGACATGGCGAAACTATAAGGATTCCTTGTAGTTTACTACGGAACCCTAAAAACAGCTCTCACAATAGTAGTAAGACCTATTTTGCAAATCCCTCCAATAAGGGAGGAAAATGGAAATTGGGCAATAAGCAACGAGCAAAAAGCTAAGAGATTTGCACAGCACTTGGAAAAAATATTTCAGCCAAATGAAGGAAATGATGTCTTAACGTCTAATGAAACTCTCAGAGAAGAATTAGATATGATAAAACTCGCCACGCCAAAAGAAATAGCAAATGAAATTAAAAGTAACATTAATCCAAGAAAAGCTCCAGGATACGACCTTATAACGGGAGAAATTTTGTTACATCTCCCACGCAAAGCCCTGGTCAAACTAACAAACATCATAAATGCTGCTTTCCGATTAAAGACAGTTCCTGATGTCTGGAAAGTAGCTGAAGTGATCATGATAGCAAAACCGGGAAAACCACCTCATGATGCGACATCATACAGGCCAATCTCCCTGTTACCAATTATATCAAAATTATTTGAAAAACTACTTCTCAAAAGATTGAAGCCTATATTAGAAGAAAAAAATCTGATACCACATCATCAGTTTGGTTTTCGAGAAAAACATTCTACTATAGATCAAATCCACAGGATAACAAGCGTTATAGAAAAATCTTTGGAAGAAAAGAAAGTGTGCTCGACTATATTTTAAGACGTTGCCAAAACAGTTTACGACTATACTAGAGTCATATCTCTCAAATAGAATGTTTAGAATCAGGCAAGAAGATGTTTTCTCTGATCTAAAGGAAATAAAAGCTGGAGTACCGCAAGGTAGTGGTTTAGGTCCGGTTCTGTACTTACTATACACCTGTGATTTTCCAGAATTAGAAAATAATACAATTGCCACTTTTGCGGATGACACTGCTATAATGTCTGTCGGAAATTCACATGAAGAGGCAGTTAGTAAAATTCAAGTTGCTGTAACAAAAGTTCATAAGTGGGCTCAAAAATGGCGAATCAAACTAAATGAATCAAAATCTGTCCACATTGACTTTACAAACAAAAACCCGCACTACCATCCAGTGTATTTAGATAGCTAACCAATACCGTATTCTAATACGGCCAAATATCTCGGTATGACCCTAGATGCGAAACTACGCTGGAAAGCTCACGTCAAGAAGAAAAGACAAGAGCTAGAAATACGCTATAGAGACATGTATTGGCTGCTCGGCAGAAAATCCAGCCTGTCAACACACAATAAACTATTATTATACAAACAAGTCCTCATGCCAGTGTGGATGTGTGGCGCACAGCTTTGGGGCTGTACCAAACATAGTAATAGACAAATTATTCAACGGTTCCAAAATAAAGTACTTAGGGGCATTGTAAGTGCACCTTGGTACTTCACAAATGACAATCTCCATCGGGACCTTAAAATGGAGTTCGTAGATAAAGTGGTTCAAAAGTGTGCAGAAGCTCATGAACAAAGACTTCGACATCATGTGAATCCTGAGGCAACCCAGCTTCTCGATAACACAGACCTAGTGAGAAGGCTCAAAAGAACTAAACCCTTTGAGTTAGTGTAGTGTAGTGAAAACCATACTAGTGATAGTGCAATAACATTTAACACATGAACAAAGTGTTTCAATTAATAGACACTAAGATAAGTCGATGGACAATATTCTTAGACAATACGTTTTATAAGTTTAGGTCAAAATTAAATTACTAATTAGCCAATCGCTAGATTGTAATATTCTTAAGTAGGAATTATACATTCATACTTAAACATTAAAAAAAAAAAAAAAAACAATAGTGAGCCCACCTTCTCCAGGGGACGATACGAGTTGACGTAATTTGGCGCATTTTGGCATTATAGAGAACGTAATGCCAAAATGCGTAGATATTACTACTCTTACTTAACACAGAATCTGAGAACATTTTGTAGTATTGTACTCACGAAGTACGTTGAGTAGTATTGTATCTACTCACCTACTCACACTTTAGAATCTTAGTGAATTGTGTACAACCTATTATAATTATTGAAAACGGTTTGTACAATGAGATTAGGACAAAAAGGGTGAGTCCAAGAAGGTTTTATCTAAATCTTTAGTACAGCATTATCACTAAGGTCACTAACCCCCTGTATATATATTAGCATGTAGCGTCTAAACAATAAAATGATTGTCACATATTACAATGAAATAACACTAGTCTACGCAATTTGCTTTCTTTTCTTTCGAAATGCGTTACGGAATATTACATTTGGAGCCAACGTCTGATGCGCGCACGCATCTTTAGATCATAGCACACATTGCTTCTCAAGCATTTGAGTAATATCTTTTTTTTATTGTATAATTTTACAATTTTACATGAACACATGTACAAGTTATAATAATGTAATTAGGTATAAGATCATTTAGAAATGATATGATATAAAATCGATCATCTGTTCAATATTTTTATTTATAAGTGGAACGGGTTTAGTTCAATGTAAGTAGACGAATCAGAGTATTGGAAAGGTTTTGCAACACACACCCTTAAATAGTATAAATTTAAGTCGCTTTTTTTGTCTGTTCGCTCAGATCATTGCAATGCATTTGTCAGCATTTGATAGAGTGACTAAGTGTTTATATGTATGATACATATAAGGGTTTTTCTGAAATTTCCACGGGAAAGCGAGATACGGGTAAACGAAGTTCCGCGGGTATCGCATATATTGTATAGAGGGACAAATAGAACTAGAAGACGGAAATCCCTAACCCGCCGTTTCCCTTTGAGAGCCGTTGCGTTGGCGTATGTCGAGATGCTTGAATGTCAAGATGTGGTAAACCTCATTTACGTAGTTTTCAAAATATTATTACAGTTAATGGCGTGTGCGGTGTTAGCAGTTAACCCTTTTAATACTGGTTTCGTTATGTTTAACCTTTGAATATAATGAGGTTAATTCAATTTATAGTAGTGTAGATAATTTTCTTTCTTCATTTTCTAGGTAGAAATAGTTTGTAGAGTAGATTATTGTAGTTGTGAAGGTACATTTTCTAATTTCTCTAAAAAATTTGGTGTGAGATTGTTTATAAAGTAGATTAATTACATAAAACATTTTATTACTGTGTTGTGCTCTCTGTCAAGAGACCGTGTTTATTAAAATCTATTCTCTAAATAAAAGTTTTTGAATTTTTTAAATCTTTTGGAATGTTTTAGTTGGAGGAAAAGAGGCTTTTACCCAATAGGGACAAGACGATAAATTAGTTGTGAAGATTTTCGTTTGCACAGCCCCGGGCATGGGCTCACTTATCCCCCCCCCCCCCTTCCGATCCGGGGCAGATGCGGACACTACAGCAGCTGCAGACAAGCCTGACCTCCCAAACGAAGTATAAGTACGGAATTAAGGTTTCTCGTGTAATTCTCAATGTTAAACGAAAATTAATAAAAAAATGTAAATTTTCCCTACGTCTCTACGATGTAATTTCGTTTAAATCTAATTAGAGTTACCCTAAAAAAGTTAATTCTTGGGATCAGCTTTCTCTGCAGCTGTACTTGTGTGGTAAGCACAGAAGCGTTTAAATGTTGCTTAACCGGGGATAAAACGTTAATTGTGTAAATTACGTAAAATTTATCATTAGTTCTATTCATTTCACATGTTCTTACTTAACAGGTAGTCATTATAACCTTTTAGCCTACCTAAACACTTAATAAATAGAGATTACTTAACTTTTTTAATTCGTTTGTCTTTACTTCCCTGTTAGTTCACTTGTTGATTACATAGTTATCAATTATTAAAGAACTACATTATATTTTGTATGTATATATACCAATTACTTTTCTATTTCTCTTTAAACTACATATTTCATTTTGAATATTATTTTTTCAAAAGTAGGACTTAGTTAGAAAACAATAAAACAATACACCCTAGTCTGTAAGGTTTCTGTATGTACAGTCAAGAGCAGGTCGACCTTTACATATTGTACTTTGTACCGTTCTTAAGTTCTATGTCATAAGAGCCAAAATTGTACTGCAAGTGTAAAGCTCGAGGTGCACCTGACTGTACCTACTGTATTTTTATATTTTTTTCTCTGTGTTTTGTAAATAAAGCATATTTTATCTATCTATCTAAAAGTAAAGATGATTTTTTTTTGTTTTTGTATAGTCTCTCTTTATTTTATTTTTGTAAAATCCAGGCATCCGCAGAAAACAGCGCTGTGGCTCACACCACGGCACATGCTGAGCGGAACGCCTTTTTCGTACGATATGTTTATTAGTGTAAGATTTTATTTTTGTACTTGTGTTTGTGTACCAAATAAACATTTTTTCTTTCTTTCTTTCTTTCTTTCAAATAGGACAAACAGCCTGTTTACACTCGCGTTTATTTGCATTTTTTTTACACAATTCACAGCGCCTTTGGACCCAAAGTAAGCCAGGTTTAACTTTGCTTGTGTTATGGATACTAGACAATGGATTATTATTATTGTAAATACTAGTTGACCCGACGAACTTTGTTCCGCCTTAGAGGCACTACCATACCTTATGTCCTTCTTCTGGTTCAAAGCTACCTCTCCACCAATTTTCAGCTTTGCTTAAGCCATTCGAGAGTAATAAATAGTGTAACTAACAAGACTTTTCTTTTATATACTTAATACTTATAATACATTGAAAACACCAGGGGCCCGATTCTACTAAACAAATGCACCAATGGACTCTCAATGGTGTCTCAATCGTGTCTCAATAGAATGCCGATAGTGTATCTTTACTTAAATAATAACATAATGTTTAACTTATTGTATAAGTCCATAACAAATGTCAAAAACTATTCCTCTGATACACTATCGACATTCTATTGAGCCACGATTGAGAGTCCATTGGTGCATTTGTTTAGTAGAATCGGGCCCCTGAACAAATACAAATGCCATCACAAATGTTTACCCTAAACGGGAATCGAAGCCGTGCTCTTTGATGGCGAAGGATCACTACCAACGTACCACCGGGTTGACATTTGGCTTTCCTTCACACGGAAGACAATAAAAGTGAGCACCTTACTAAACTAGTGTCGAACTATTAGACACAGTGAATTACCATAAAACTATTAAATTTGTTACGATGCTTCATTAGGTAATATTTATTATTTCACTATTTCACAGCTCATAACTTGTTTACAACTATTTGTTAACTGTTATAACACATAACAATAAAAAATTAATATCTAGATAAAAAAAAATTGTCGCTGATAGATAGCTTTGATACATAATTTTAAGAGAGGTAGGGCAAAGCGGATAATCCGCTCAAATCGGAGCAGCCCGTCTGGGGAAGGACCTCCACCTTACAGAAGATCGTAGCCAAATAGCATTTGGGTAGTTGTTGGGGTGTTGTTGTGTTCCTACGGTGAGTAAGGTCTCCAGAGCTCCACTTGGGGGGGTTGTGATGGTTGGCAACGCGTGAGTGATACCCCCGGTATTGCTTACGTCTATAGGCTACGGGGACGGCTTACCATCAGGCCGACTGTATGCTTGTTTGCCACCCGTGTGGTATAAAAAAAAATAGCTTGAGACTTGCTTTGTGTCTGACTTTTTACACTCCAGGGGCCCGATTCTACTAACACAAATGCACCAATGGACTCTCAATAGTGTCTCAATCGTGTCTCAAAAGAATGTCTGTGGAATAGTTTTTGACATTTGTTATGGACTTAAACAATATGTTAAACATTATGTTATTGTCCATTGGTGCATTTGTTTAGTAGAATCGGGCCCCAGGCCACTCGTTTCTGGAAGAAATTGCCTGTCGCCATGAGGTCAATTTCCAACAAATTCAACATCAAAATAAAAGTATTTTGTCTACAATTCAGTAATTTGTCGTCATCGTAGTATATAGATATTATATTGTATTTTGTATCCACAATAAGTAAATATTAGTATGTATTATATTCTTACATGATATGTATATTGTATATATTTAATATTATGTAATTATTAGTATGTTATTATGGAAAACCCTGTATAATACAGGGTTTTCCATATATTATTTACTGTATGTAAATTATTTTAAAACCGCATTCATGTATATCTGCACCTGCACTACCCAACTTGACTGGTAGATAATGCTTTTAGTGTTAAGTCCGCCTTTTGTACCCATATACGTATTGTACCTAGTCAAAAAAGTTTAAAGAAATAAATAAATAGATATTAGATTAAATATATTTTTATATCTATATATATAAAAGGAGAAGCTGACTGACTGACATATCAACGCAGGGCCTAAACTATAAGGGTTGGAAACTTGAAATTTTGCACAGGGGTTCCTTTTATAACGTAGCGGAGCACTAAGAAAGGATTCTTCAAAATTCCCACGGGAAAGCGAGATATACGCAAAAGAAGTTGCGAGGGATTTATTAGTTTTTTTATATACACTGGGCGTTTTTTTATTGTTTTCTTTATTGCTGATAAATCAATTGCAATTCAAAAGCAAATGTGTCTTCAGCTAGTAAACTTTACTAATCATGCCTCTTTCACCAGAAGAATGTGCAAGAATCATAACTTTACTCGAAGTAGGCATCAGTATGCGTCGTACTGCAAGAACGGTGGGTGTAACTCTAAGAACGATCCAGCAAGTAAAGCGAAGGTACGAAGAGTATAAAATAATCTATATAAAAATAAAAGGGTACATGGCTACCCAACCCGTGCCTCGAAAAATATGACACTGGCTGTACCGAAAGTGTGCAATAAATACGGAAAGCGCACAAGACGGTGGCAGACACCGGTGCTACATAACGAACTGCCGGCCGCCATCACGGCTGTGGACATGAGGTCGAAGCAGATACTAAAAAATGTATTAATAAAACATTATCTATCCTTGTGTCCATAGATGTGACTAGAATGCGGTGCGTTGACTGATGTTAGCTGGTTGCGTAATGGTTTCAGAATGTAAGTCAGTTTGTACCCGAAGTATGAGTGTACTTCGCACCCAGCGAATAATAAAACTAGAATGAAGAAATATACTTATATATACCTACATATATATATATATATATATATTTTTTTTTAAATAAGTAAACATGTAGAATATAGTTTTATAAGTAATGTACCTAATAGTTTGTTAATGTTGAGCCGCGTTGGCGTTGCAACTGCTGCCGATAAACTAGTGATAGTTTGGCAATATCATACAAAATTTTATGTAATGTGTTTTTGGAAATAAATTAAAAAAAAAAAAAAAAAAGACTGGAAACCATCTAAGGAGACCAATTAATGGCAGAGTAATGGCACCCAGGTGCATTAGTACCCGAGAAGACCGCTTAATTGTCTCTACTGTGTTAAGAAATCGTCACCTTAATGCAGTTGAGGTCCAGCAACAGCTTCTTCAGACCCGAAGAGACTACGTTAGTGAGAGTACAGTGAGGAGAAGACTTGCTGAAGCCAACCTGAAATCGTACAGGCCAGCAAATGGCCCCAAGCTTGAGACAAGTAGCAAGACTACGCTACGCCCGTCAACACGTACAATGGGGCGAAGAAGAATGGACAAGAGTTTTGTTCACAGATGAGTCTCGGTTTTCTTTATTCACTTCCAATGGAAGGCGGAGAGTATACAGGCGACCTGGTGAGCGATACATTCAAGGTTGCATCTCGGCAAGAGTTCAATACGGCGGGGGCTCTGTACACGTATGGGCTGGCATCTCTTCAGAGGGTCGCACAGAGCTAGTGGTCATAGAAAATGGCACTCTGACTGGTGAAAGATATGCATTAGAGATCCTTAACGAGTATGCAGGGCCATATTTAGTAAATATGAGTGATAGAGCGATACTAATGCATGATAACGCCCGGCCATACACCGCTCACCTCGTACAAGAGTACATTCAGGAGGTTGGCATCAGCTTCATGACTTGGTCATCAAGAAGCCCAGATCTTAACCCGATTGAACACGCCTGGGACGAGCTTGGGGGCTAGTCAGAAGACGCAGACCACCCCCCGCCAACCTCAGAGCCCTTAAACAGGCCTTGATAGAAGAATTAGTGAATATTCCCCAACACCGCCTCCAAAACTTAGTGTTCAGCATGCCAAATCGGCTCCAAGCTGTCATCAGAGCCCGAGGCGGCAACACCAAGTTAATAAAGTGGGAACAAGGCCCAAAACGTAAAAATTAAGTTCTTGATAGTTCCTTTAAAATGGTTAGCTTTTTAGTTTTTTCTTGATTTTTAGTGTAAAACTTTACTAATGCTAAATAAAATATTATTTTTAGAAAAATTTGTTAAATTTGCTATAAAATGTCTTTTATTTCAAAACTCTAACTTCTATAATTTAAGAGTAATTGCAATTTTAAAACTGTACTACTTATTTTTGACGCCCAGTGTATTACACAAATTAGAAAAGCGGTTAAATGCGCGGTAAGCTACCTCCGCGGTTAGTCGCTATACTCGCTATTGAGTAAAAAGACATAGTTTAGACTACTTTAGACTGCTCTTAAAGTATAGCTATATACCACATTTTCATTATCGAATTAGAATTTTCTTTACAAAAATCTAAATAATTATTTACTGAGTATCGGTAACGTTAAATTCAATGAAATTTTTGTTGTTATTACATTATTTTAATTATTTAATTAGAGAAATCGGGGCCCTTTGACACGCGGTATACTTAATTACGTAAGATCGAAGTGTATCGTTGCATCTGAGTGAGATCTTGGCAAAATAAACACTCATGCATTATGCATGCCGTTCGGTTATTACACCCGAATTCATGCATGCTAATGTGAAATACTTCATCTGAGAGTAAAAGTGAAAATAACACGAATCTCGTTGTGTGCTAACGAAAAAAATTATAATTGGAATTGTGATAATCGAAATTGTAATTTAATTACAGAAATTGATTGATATTATTGTGTCTAAAATGTCATATCATAGATATGCATAATCATCTCACTGCAAGGCTACGGATCTTCCTTTAATCCAATGGGATTAAGAGCGTACTCTGCCACCGACTTTGCTTAACGACTGTCATCCATAGATAACAGCAGGGACCTTCCACATTAAGTCTCAAGCTATCTCTCTTTTTGTTCTTCAGTTTTTTTAAACCACTAAGGTGGCAAACAAGCTTACGGCCCGCCCGATGGTAAGCGGTCACCGTAACCTATAGACGCCTGCAACACTTATTGCTCCTTTTGAAGAACCCCGTAGTCCAAAGGAAAGACCTCGGCAGGGATCTCATTGCACAGCTCCAGCGTTCGCGGCAGGAAACTCCTCTGAAACCGCGCAGTACGCGACCATTTTGGTTCTAGCGTGTGAGGTGAAGTTTGTCGGCGACAGCCTTAATAAAATGTGTCATTAACTTTAAAAATGGTTTTGAGAAATGCACCGTATTCTTCCAATAAATTCAAGACTTCTAAGTAAGTATGATGGGTAAATACTGGATGTACAATACAAATAAAATTTTATTTAAAAACACTAATGTCAAATCTATGAATTTTGAGTTGATGAATAGAGATGCGACTTAACTCATTGGTTCAATGTTCACTATTATAACAGGAACGTTAAGTGATGCAATCGTCTGCCAACTAACTGTTTGGCATCAAGCAAGCTGCATGCTTATTTTCAAAAATTAAATGTGCAGCTTATTAAATCATCTATAAATCACACAGTTGCAAATTGACGTTGTATTATATTATTTCTGGCACAATGATTAAATAATGCCATCATAAATTCAATTGGCTACAGCTACAGGTTGATATGTTAAGCTGAGGCTACACTATGAATTGCAACGTTACAATACAGCAATTATTTATTTGGTTGATTGGAAATATAAGACATAGCAGCGTACCTAATGGATCAGAAATAGTAAAAAAATCAACCAACTGTCTACGCTACTGTATACATTTTTTTAAGACAACAAATATAACCAGTTTAGTTATTGGTACCAAAACCAATAGAAAATTTATTTATCACAATATGTTCTTAAGGATATCCTGAACATATTGTGATAAATAAATTTTATACATATGTATGATATATAGAAAATACTCAGATTTTAAGATAAATAAAAATGTTAAAATTCCATACATTTATTATGTAGAGACCGAATCCGATCTTTTGGGTCTCGGAGATGGAGGTACCAAAGATGACCAGATTACTCTAAGAAATTAGAGCGGATTGTACGCTGTGTGTGGGGTCGCGTTCTACGGTTAGGTCATTTCTCGCGCGAGGGCTATCTGTGCCCTGGTGCTTTTAACCTTAACGATACATAATTAGTAGAGAATTAATGTTCTAATTAGCAGAGGAGTTAATATTCAATGAGATTTATTTAATGATATGCCTCAATATTTCCGTGAATTCCGGCTACGCCGCGCCGCGCGCCGCCGCGGTACTCAGTGTGACCCCAACATTATAAGTGGCCGCACTCTATCATTACAAGAAACTAAGTAACATGTAAATTAGTATCGTCTTGTTCCGTTGTTACCTAACCATTCGTAATAGTAATATCACTGGACACACCTACAATTTTTTATTTTATTTTATAGAAAAAGATTGCGAGACATATTACGCATTCGTACTATTTATAGATAATAAAAAAATAACACATTTCAGTATTTATACAATTACATAATTATTATTTAACGAAGTAACCAATTAGATAGAAAAGTATGCCTACTATGAATGAATTATGAAATTATATAAAATATCATAAGCCCACACGAATCTATGTTAATTACTTGCAAAAATATTATAAATAGGCAAATTATTAATGTGTATGACAGTCATGTTTAATTCAATATAATGTTAATTTTCTCGTAGTCATTAATTTGCTTCTGTTTATCTACTGCTTTGTAGAGTCTACAGTCTCACGATACCTTGGCACCTAAAATAATTATCTATTTTATTAATTAGACTTTTTAAAACAATTATTTCACGCTTTTCAACTTGTTTGGGTTGGCGTGTCAGTTATTTCTTGTTTTTTTTTAAAAGTCGGAACAAGCCCACCATAGACATTCTCACTGTTGTGTCGTCTGTAAACCCAGGATAACTACAGCGACTTGAATGACAATAAGCAGTGAAGCTTATTCCCGGGGGAGAAACTACAGCTGTCTTGAAACTCTCAACGAATTTAATCGGAAAGAAATTAGTTGGAATAGGATGTATTGAAAGGTTTTCTTTCCCTAGCAACTACGTGAGAAAAAGCAATTGGAAACAAGACTCTTAGCATAGAGAGATGGCAAATCAAGTGAGGCTCGATAGCCGAGCGTCACGGTCTGTTACATTATTTCTATTAGGTCATTAGGTCCTAACGCTGTGAGCTTATTTTGAACGTCTGTTTATTTTTATTTTGACAAGTATTTTTAAACACAATGTGTAAGTAAGATGTACAAATAGTTATTTTGTCGTCACAATAAATAAGGCCAAATTACTTTCTCTAAAGGCATAATATCAATATTCTAAAACTAGTTTTAGTGAAATAAGATACAATTTTCGTTTATTTTGTAACTATATCTGATGTAGACCAGCCTTTCACTTGGCAGTGACAATGAATACTAGATTTCTTACTTGTTTAGAATAACAATAACGTCGCAAGCCATCGATATTGATAGATTTTTTGTTCTAAAAATCCTTTCATTTTTCTTCGCTGGTCATAGAGACAAAATAATTTTGTATTCTTTGTTATTCGCAAAAAAACCAGCAGTGGCAGCAGAACATTTATCTACCTATATGTGTATTTGTTTTAAAATATATCGTTGGGTTAGTATCACATAACATAAGTCTCGAACTAACTTTGGGGCTAGCTCAATCTGTGTGATTTGTCCCTATATATTTATTTTTGGAATTAATGTTCTAGTTTGACCGGGGAAGTAATGAAATGAAATGAAATGAAATGAAATGAAATGAAATGAAATGAAATGAAATGAAATCGTTTATTTCAGAAATTAGACCTTCACAGGCACTTTTTCTTGTCATTTACAATTTGTATATATGTATAAAGAGAATATACTACGTTATATACTACCACCATTTCGGACACAAGCAAAATGGCCACCGGTAAGAGAAATGGCGAAAGAAACCCGGTTACGGCCTTTTTTGTCATTTAGCAATTTTTTTTTTTCCTTTCACTCTTTTGTTACAATGTATAAGTACATTTATAAGAATAAATAAAATACAGATCCAGGTACATACAGAAATCAAGCTAAAAACGCGGGATGTCGATCCAAATAGCGCTATGGTCAAATCCTAAATATGTCGAATATGTAGATGTTAATAAAGCGAGCAGACCAGTCCCCCAAGATGACAACCACAACTGAGAGTCGGCCCGCCAGCCTCCATCACTGAGCTCACCATCAACAATATTATGAACAATATTGGAGGGAACACAGCGACCCGACTCCCGATGCGACCGTAATCCCGGAAGAGCCCATTCACAAAAACAACCCCGTCAAAAAGAATTAAAAGTAGTATAATGAAAATGCAGCACTATTTAGATGACACCACGACGTGTGTCCATTGATATTATGAGAAAAAATATGATAACGAACATTTATTATTTATGGAGTTTATCGAACATTGACTGGCTTTTAATGACAAGTTTGAGCATTTCATTTTCGCATAGGGGCCATGGAGACTTTTCATTTAAATACTCATTAATAGTGTAATAGGCTTTACTGATTAAGAATTTTTTAACATTTAATTTGAAGCTATTATTGGAGAGGTTTTTAATGTAATCGGGAATTTTATTATACATACGCAAGCCTTGAATAATAAAAGACTTTCCCGCTTTTCTCAGCCTAAATTTAGGAACAGCTAATTTGTTCTTATTACGCGTATTAAAACTATGAACATCGCACACCTGGTTATAATCATGAATGTTTTTACGAACAAACATGATGCTGTCAAAAATGCACTGTGATGCCACCGTGAGGATATTGGTGGCTTTAAAAAACTCGCGTAGAGACACCCTGTAACCAAGTTTATAAATAGAACGCACTGCACGTTTCTGCAGCACGAAAACGAATCGATTTCCGCTGCTTTACCCCAGAGTAGAATGCCGTACGACAGCAAACTATGAAAATAACTAAAATAAACTAGTCGTGCCGTGTCGACATTGGTGAACAGTCGAATTTTCCTAACAGCGAAAGCAGCCGCACTAAGTTTACCTGCTAGGGTTTTTATATGATGATGCCATTGTAGTTTACTGTCAAGTACAATGCCCAGAAAAGTAGTCGTTTCAACCATTTCTAACTTTTCATCGTTAATAACGACTGATGACTGACTAATAGATTGGGTTGCATTCGGGAGTGTAAAGGCTATGCATTTGGTTTTATTGGCGTTCAGTACCAGATTATTTACAGTGAACCATTGTACTACCCCATAGGGTTAGAGGATATCGGCGTAAAGTAGCAATGTGTTTCGTTCGGTGATTCGGAAGCCCAACTCCCGTCCTATTCCTTTTTTATTCCCACCTTCCATGTAACGGACAACTAAGGGCCGATAGTTTGATCAGTAGTTAAGTAAACTAATTGTTAAAATTCGTTGAAAAAACTATTTGTTAAAAATTGCTTCGAATTTTAACCATTAGTATAAGTATACTAGTTATCATAGTTAAGTTTAGTTAATCATAGTTAAGTAACTATGATCAAACAATCGGCCCTGAGAATTGCATAATTTTTATTTTTATTTGTCAATTGTATTTTCTAATTGTACTACTTATGTGGGTAATTCTCTAAAACAAATCATAGCGATGTTTCTCATTATTGGCATAAAAACTTTTCTTCTTGGTACTCTACTCTGGATAACTCTTTCATTTGTTGACTGTACAACGTTCTCGTCCTCCAAAATTTGTGGCGACCATAAATATGAGATGTTACAGTACCACAAACTTATCTGTGCCGATGGCGGGGGCGCTAATATCGAAACTATTGAAAGTAATTGTCAAGGTATTCAAGGCGTATTTTTAGTTCCAGTTTTGGCCACCTGCTCAGATAAGCTTGTGGCACTGTAATGACAAAGTACACGTTACGTCACGACTGGTTTAGCGGTTTCGTGTCTATTAGAGATGTGTAATATCGTAATATTAACTATTTACTGGTAGTCTGGGTCAATAATACTGGTTTTATTTGTTCTAATTATAATGTATGTTAACGATATTTTGGTTTAATTATATTTTAAAGTTCAAAATGTTTATTTGCATAGTGTATAGACAGTTGCAGAGATACCTGACGCCCCAAACAAATTAAGAATTAAGATGTCTCATGTAATTCTCAATGTATTTAATCGAAAATTAATAAAAATGTACATTTTACGTCTAGTATTCGATTAGAGTTGCCTAAAAAAACCTTTCTTATGTCAGGTTTTTCTGCAGTTGTCTGTCTGTACATTAGGGTCTTGTAATATAAACGTGCTCATACAACTTAATCACCTTTTTCAGGTTGCAAATTATGGGCACACGACTGCACATCGATAACAATATTATGATAATCACCACTCAACAATATCAGAGCTTTTCCTCATAGCACATTACAATATAAATTTAAAAAATTACCTTGTCATCTGTTGCGGACTAACCGTCAAGCTGGAGGTGTAAATACTTTTTTAATTACTTTTTATTCTTTATGCTTTTTTTTACTTTTGTTTCTTTTGAAGACTGTCATTGCTGTCATTGTGCCCTGGGCTTTTTCCACTTGTTTGTCATTGTGCCTTGGGCTTTTTACGCTTTTGGTATGTCATTGTGCCTTGGGCTTTTTTCGCTTTTGGTTTGCCTCGGTATTGTAATATCTTAATTTATTATATTTTATCAAATTTTTAACTCTCATTTCCACTTCTCTCCCCTATCCTTTACATCATCTTTATTCCGTACTATATTTCTTGCACTTGCAGCTGTTCGTAATAAAAACACGCAAGTCTTCCGCAAGTTCTTCCTCGAGAACTTGCGAATAACCTAACGTCTATGCTATCCACAAAGTTGACCTATTATTCAAAATGCGTGACGTCACAGAATAAATAATAATACGTGACGTGACATTTAAATTAATGAATTGTACACTATTCACACAGCGCCGTCTGGTCCCAAAATAATCTAGGCTTAATCTGCTTGTATTATTTGTAGCAGACAACGGATATTTTATTGTAAATATATACTTATAATACATAGGAAACACCCAGACTCGAGAACATGCACAAATGCCATCATATAAATTATTGCCCCGATTGGGAATCGAACATGCTCCCCCATAGATCATAAAACGACATGTCATCTATACCAACTTTAGTTAATATCCAAAAATATTTGCACAACATCACAGCAATTCACAAAAACCTCTACTATATTTATTTTGCATCATAAAATGGTGATTTACTTAAATTCAAAGTTGCACGTTCATTGCCCGTGTTTTGTTGTAATCGACACGAGAAACTAATACTCACACGAGAATGTCGTAATGCTCGAATGAGAGACGTACATCGTTTGAAAACAACACGCACATAATTTTATGATAAAATTATTCTTGTTAAAAAAGAATCTAACTTATTAAAATAGTTTTATAAAAATAACTAACTTAATTGTTAAAACTATAATTAGATGTATGTAACATTGAAGTGCATTGCACATGAAAGGTCTAGCTATGCTGGGGAGGTACCACCGTGTCAAACAATATCGGTGTGAATCGGCGATTTTCTCGGCCTGCATTGCCTGCGACTTTCCTTCAGTCGTGTGATCACTTTGTGGGACGACCATTTACTACGTTTTCCAGTGCGTTGTAGCCATTCCAGAACATTCCTGGCCCAGTTCTGCTATACGCTTTAATAACTATTCAAAGAAATCATAAAGCTAACGTTATTAGCTGGATCCACAACAGACAATACAACGCGATCCAAATGCACGCGGCAGGATCTCGATTTAATTGGTCGCGGAATTATCATAGTCCCCGTGGCCCTGTCACTTACGGGCCGAGTGGCATCCCATCCCATCATCAGTTTTTTCGTGTTAAGCCCCACAGTCCCTACTGCACATTCCCCAGGCAGTGGGGGTGCTGCAAAGCATTTTTGTGACGAACAAAAAAAACTCGATCCAATGAATCGCGAACCTCAATCTTGATCCAATGAAATGCCTCGCGCGAGGCAAGTACACATCAAACACTCCATTGAATCGAAATCCTGACGTGCGTATTTGGATGACGTTTTGGATCGTCTGGTGTGGATCCGGCTATTGAGTAACAAATATTCAAACAATGAAAAAAAAATCGTGTAGACACGGCATCTTTTTCTGTGGTAAAATAATGTAGCAAAACATACTTTATTGTTACGACACAATGCAGATCAATGTCTTGTAGCTCAATGTCCTTATTCCGTAACATTTTGGTTAAAATCCTATCTCGATTCCATCTAGAATCTCACCGACGTAATTACAGAGCGTCGATAGATGCATTTAGTCATTCGATCATCCGCACTTTGGTGATACTGAGCTTTCTCAGAATCGCCCTACACCAAAGTACGATCTCTTCTTTGTACGTAGCTAAAACGCAGCGATCTTATACTACATCCCGCCCTCTGTAGGGACCCGGTTTTCGAGGTACCGGCACGTGGCGGGCCGCTTCTCTCTCGTTTGACGTTCCTCCAATCTCCCAGAGTCGTACTAGATCGACAGAGCCTCCTCTAGGGCTCCCATAGGCAGACACTGTAACTTTCTATACGGTGAGAACAATCCGCTCCCGCCATTGCACAGTGTGGTAGTAGAATTTCACAGCTGGACTCTAAATTCGCCCAAAAAAATAAATTTACCATCTCTTATAAAACACATACACACAATTATAAAATATATGTTGTCATAAAAAAATATCTAATTAATGGAAGGATTTTATAAAATAGGTATATTAATTTAGAGGGTTGTTGTACATACCGATCTACTCATTTTTGCACTATACATTGTTAAGCGGTTCCGCTTCCATCATTGCACAATGTACACTATTGACGACCCACGTGGTTACCACGCCGGACTGCCACCCAGGAGGTCCCGGGTTCGAAACTTGGTCGGATCATGATGAAAAACGAACTTTTTCTGATTGGCCTGGGTCTTGGATTTTTATCTATATATGTATTTGTTATAAAATATAGTATCGTTGAGAGTATCCCATTACACAAGTCTCGAACTTACTTTGGGGCTAGCTCAATCTGTGTGATTTGTCCCTATATATTTATTTATATTTATAATGTGGTAGTAGAAGTTGTACTTATTACAATCATCAAAAAGAAAGAATTGTAAGAGAATTAGACCGCAAAACTGAGATTTATATGCGAACTCTAATTATGTCACACTGTCTTCACGGTCTTGTTACAAATTTTCGCGTAACGTAATAAACATTATGTTTTATTCATATTCCGCTTTATTACCGGTTTAAGTAGACTTACTTTATTTTGAAAGTAATCTAGATCGTTTCCTGGTCGTCTAGTACAATATTTTTGATTGTCAGTTTTCATAGAATATTCTTTTTTTGATCGATTTTACAATTCATAAATCATTGTATATTTTAAACTATCGCGTTTTGAACACATCATTATAATCCTACTAATATTATAAAGGCGAAAGTTATGTGTATGTTTGCTAACTCTTCACGCTCAAATGGCTGGGCCAATATTTATGATATTTGGTATGTAGGTAGCTGATACCTTGGATTAACACGTAGGGTACTTTTATTCCGAAAGTACGCGATTCTCGTACGATTTTATTTAAAAGTCTGATATAGATGGCGCTACTGTGCATAAATAAATATACGCAAACGAAGTTGCGCGGTTTTACTAGTTAAACGGGGCTTGAAGGCGCACTTAAACTTTTTTTATTTAGAGAAAAGCTATGGAGTGTCTAGTTGTTTCTGATTAAATTCGTTGTTAGTTGCATAGTTTATGTATGATATTTATTAAATATAGGTACGTAGATAATTTTAACGACTTAAAGGACAAGTCTAGATGCTGTTGTTATTGGTACAATAATAATGCATACAAATGCATTCATTAATAAAATTCGAAACGTTAATTAACATTTTTTTAATTATCTAACAGAACGAGGCTGGCAGCACCCTGGCCATTGCAATCCAAAAATATTTTATCCTATAAAATGTTCATTTTGTCTCCCAAGAATTTGAGTTTCCGAGTGGCAGGAAGGTTCTGGATACGTCACGTCGACTTTACTCGGCCAGAAATAACGTGACGTCGTCCTGTTGGCGGTGGCAATGGACACACGGCTATAAAAATGTATGTATTGCTACTTTGACGACGTCAAGCCGGTTTTTCACTATGAAGGCGCTTTTTCACTATGGGATATAATATTATTACATCTTGAGCTATGAAAGCAAACTGGGGCGAGGCAGGGGGGAGGCGTGGTGTCAGGGGACGTGAGGTAATGTAACATATTTATCACAATGTGAATGGTCTCGTACAAAATGAATAACAAGCGATATATTATATCTCATGATCCCATTTTGAAAAATCGCCTTCTCGGTGACGTGACGGTAAAAATGATGGTAGACGAACGACCTTAGTTATAACAAGATGCGACGGTGACGTCAATGTCAACGTTTATTGTCAATCTGTGGTCACCGTTGTCAATCCCAATAAGCGATACAGCCAATGGATACAGCGATGGAAACACTATTCATTAAATCTCTGTGATTTTGATTGTGTACTTATTTATTTCTTTAAAACTATTACATGTGAAATCGTAAAAACATTTCTAATTTATTTTATTTTTATTTTGGACAAGAATTATACAATATATTACCTGTATAGACAGGCATTGCTAAATTGAAGGGGACTGTATTTGCATCAAAATACGTAATATTTTTTGCATAAACTATCGATACTCATTGACTAATAGAGATTTATTATAATTAGAACTATAGATAGGTACAAAGTTGATCTGTCAGTCTGTCAGTTACATAATAACGCTGGCACATTGCTAGAGTTTCTATATGTTGGCTTCTATTTACTTATTGAGCCATATATCCATCAAGTTTTTGGCGCCTCTTGTGATGACCGTTGAATAACGCTTGTTACACATTATACTATGAAGAAATAAATCGATATAAAGCAGCAATGCGTTTCGTTCGGCAAGTAAGGGATCCGGCAAGCCCAACTGTCATTTTTTTATGCTACAAAGTTGGCAAACAAGCATACGGCCTGCCTGATGGTAAGTAACACCGTAGCCTATAGACGTTTGCAATAAGTACCAGGGGTATCACTCACGCGCCAACCCTCCCAACCCCCCAAGTGGAGCTCTGGAGACCATACTCACCGTAGGGACACAGCATGGCTGAGACCAATGCTATTTGGCTACGATCTTCTGTAAGGTGAAGGTCCTTTCCCAGACGGGCTGCTCCAATTTGAGCGGATTATCCGCTGTGTCCTACCTCTTTTATGTCCTATCCTTTCTTCTTTTCTTTATCACTTCCCTCCATGTATCTTGCAGGCAATGCATTGCTAATAGCTCTGTTATTACTGATGTTAACAGGCGGCAGTAACAGCTTTCGATCAGGTGACCCGATTTGCCTGCAGTATGTTATAAAACAAATAATTTATTTTATTACATATTAATTATTTATTACACAGCGTTATTTACTGACGAGAAAATCGTTTGTCAGCTTCATAGTTTCATATAATTTTATTCATTTCCTCAATGCATTTGTAATTTTAACAATGTGTTAAAGACGTAAGTGACATAAAATCTCTGTTTGTTAAAGTGTGAAGTTAGATAAAGTCTTATCACATTTTAAATGGTACAGTCAGCCGCAAAAATATGCTGTCACTTTAGTACCTTGTCACTATAATATTGTTGACTTAATAATATTCGCTCAAAAGTGAGTAATTGAAATTATATACAACAATGACAAGGAAAATGAAGTGACAATATATTTATGCCGCTGACTGTACACATATCATAATCATTTCAACAATCGTGGTATCATAAGTATGTTTATAGCTTTATGTACGAAACTTTGATACAATTTGCGATTAAGGTCAAATGCTGCACTCGAAATGATCTGTTAAGTATGCTGGTGAGTTTTTTTTAGGAGTCCGTAGCAAGTAGAAAGTAATCTATAATTATGTAAAGCCAGTTGGGGTAAGACTATCACACTGGGTCAAGACTACCACTGTCTGATAAATAAATAAATAAATATATAGGGACAATTCATACAGATTGAGCTAGCCCCAAAGTAAGTTCGAAACTTGTGTTATGGGATACCAACTCAACGTCCAACGATATTATATTTTATAACAAATACATACATAGATAAACATCCAAGACCCGAGGCCAATCAGAAAAAGTTCGTTTTTCATCATGACCCGACCGGGGATCGAATCCGGGACCTCCTGGGTGGCGCTCTGGCGTGGTAACCATTACGCCACGGAGGTCGTCAAGAAGTACAGCTTTTGTTGTTTTTGTATTTCGGTTTCGGTAATAAACCGAAAATGGTAAAGTTTAAAGCACAGATGTCTCTACTGCCACAAATATGGCCACCACAACCAATACAGAATTTGTTATTAGATCTAAAATATTTTGTTCTAACCGATCAATGAAACTATCAAAAAGAAAATATTTTTATACAAAATATTTTATTGTTTTTTGGCTTTATTTCTTGCTCAATATGACTGTCCTAAGCTTTCCCCCTCGACGGAATCACGCATATGTGGTGAGGGGTTAAAAATGTATCCAAAAACTGGTAATTTTTATATCACTAAGGTAGAGAACAAGCAAATGGCTCGCCTGATGGCAAACAGTCACCGTAGCCTATGGATGCTTGCAATACCGGGGGTATCGCTCGCGCGTTGCCGACTCTGTAAAAAGTAGAGTTCTGAAGACCATAATCACCGTAGAAAACCCCCATGGCCGAGACCAATGCTATTTGGCTACGATCTTCTGTAAGGTGGAGGTCCTTCCCCAGACGGGCGGCTCCAATTTGAGCGGATTATCCATTATGCCCTACCTCTCTTCAAAATGTATCTCAAAAACTGGTACTTTTCGTAGCCATTCAAAGTATAGAACCACAAAAACAAATGGAAAGCACGCACTTGTTCGCGTACAATGATTAATAATGAAATGAGAGTAATTAATGAGTATTTCGACAGCATAACGATTTCTCATTGTAAGCTTAATGTGAATTGTGATCTTCAGTGGCGATGTGTTAAGTAATTTGACGTGGTTGCGTAGTTAAAATTTTTTTTCTTATATCATCATACGCACACCTAGATCTAAACTCCAAGAAATCAATGAAATAAAATGAAATCGTTTATTTCAGAAATTATACCTTCACAGGCACTTTTTCTTGTCATTTACAACTTGTTTAAATAAAGAAAATAAACTACGTTATACATATATTACCACCATTTCGGACACAAGCAAAATGGCAACCGGTAAAAAGAAATGGCGAAAGAAAACCGGTTACGGCCTTTTTGTCATTTTGTACTTTTTTTTCCATTCATTAGTTACAATGTAGGTATAAGTACATCAAAATCATGAAAAGGCAAAACATGCTGTAAAATCGGTTTTTCTTTCTGCAAAACTACATTTCTTTTGAGTTATCTGAGTTTACTTCGATCTGAACTCAAAATAACAACTCATATTTTGTTTTACAGTCTAGAGAACGACGTTTTTTTCTGCACTTTTTGCCCTCTCGTCATTTTGAGTTGTTGAAGTTTTGAGGTATGCGATCGTATCAACCCATAAATCATTCCTCTTTACAGATACGGATCTTCCTTCAATCGAAGGGAGTGCGCATTCTGACAGACAGCTCCAAGGGGGTTTGGCGGTTTTCAAGCCGCCTGACCACCGATTTGGCTCAACGACTGTAATCCATCGACATCAACGGAGACCGATGCACGGATAAATTGAGATAATGAAATCCATCCAATTATTGGCTAGGATTGACATTGCTTAACTTACCTATTCGTTTTAGAGTGCGAGACTCAGCGTCGCCATCGAACTCCTCGTTTTCTATGTATTTATAAGTATATGTTTAAGAGAGGCACAGCGGATAATCCGCTCAAATCGGAGCAGCCCGTCTGAGGAAGGACCTCCACTTTACAGAAGATCGTAGCCAAATAGCATTGGTCTCGACCATGTTGTGTTCCTACGGTGAGTAAGGTCTCCAGAGCTCCACTTGGGGGGGTTGTGAGGGTTGGCAGAGCGTGAGTGATACCCCCGGTATTGCAATATCTATAGGCTACGGTGATGCTGACTATCAGGCGGGCCGCATGTTTGTTTACCAAAGTGGCATTAAAAAAAAACTCTAATATCCCTTGTGTGGTACCCATAACACAATCAGTTAACCCAGCTTAATATAGGACCGATGTATGAATTACGTAGAATTTATTTATCAATTGTCGTGTAAAATATGTTTTTTTTTGCTTTCGTACATAAAAGAGATGTCAAAGATGTTTTTAATTAGCGGACTAATTATATTGCTCGATATTGCGTAACCCCGGAGCCGTCACCCCGTCGCTTTTTCCTCGTAATCGTTATGAGACCGCGACATTTAATGGCCGACGCATTCCCGCCATTGTTTCCGAATTCATATCAACGAATAAAATAGAAATTCATGTAAATTTTAACAGTAAATAAGTTTTATAAAAACAAACACAAACATTGAAGTTACACGATTTTAATACAACACTGTATTTCAGGATTTAAAACTCATCGCAACTGACAAAGGTGAAGTTGAAGTACTGGTCAAATGTTATTTACATTAACTCGTAAAGAAGAAAAAGATTAATTTCGTTCGACTAAACTTTGCAGAAAACCTTTAAAGTCTAAACAATCGTCCTGATTTAAAAATATAAATCGATACGCAAATAAACATTAATCGATCACAAATCACTTTATTCATCATATCAACCCATAATCATCCCACTGCCGGGATACAGGCCTCCCTTCAATCGAAGGTAATTAGAGCGTACTCTGCCACGCTGCTCCAATGCGGATTGGCAGAGGCCGGTGTTTTCAAACCGCCCTAAGGCCACCGACTTGGCTTAACGACTGTCATCCATCGCCAACAGCCGGGACCGACGGCTTAACGGAACCCATCCAAACGCTGGCTAGGGTCGACCTCGCTTAACTTGCGTGTTCATATTTAAGTGCGACACACAGTGACGCCATCGAGCTCCTCAAATCAAATCACTTTAATGCGATGAGATAATTATGAGGAACTAGACTAGTTCAATCACCAATATTGAATTTTAATGGTAACCTTGTACCAAGTATATTGGAATGAATCATAATTCGGTTATACTGTTCAGTGTATAGTATTTACTTATTTTTTACTTCATCATTATCAGTATAATCCGGTCGCAGATCTGACTTTTGAACGTTGATATTAACGTAATTGAAAACGGCAAGATTTTGCATTTAATACATAATTTTACATTGTATAAACTGTTTTAATCTTTAACTGCATTTGACTTAACGAGTTTTTATTAAAAGTTTTTTTAGTTAGTTATAATTAGTACTATAAACCTTGTTTTTATTGTTGCACATAATCTTTTGTGCAAAAGTAAATGTGATAGTAATTCTCATAGTAATTTAAAAAAAAGTCTTATTTTTATATATCTGCGGCAACCCCAAGTTTCCAAATCTATTGTATTTATACATGGCAAGCTATTTTCTATCTATGCATATAAAATGCTAAGTCCTGAATGACTGGCTGACTGACACTGTAAATTTTTGGCGGTGAGAGCCCTACGCTCCCGCAACAGTCCGGTGTCTCAGAAAAGGGTGTTAGTACACCCGAACTGAACTTATCAATTATAATAAATAAAAAAAAAAAAAAAAAAAAAAAAAAAAAAAAAAAAAAAAAAAAAAAAAAAGACTGGCTGACTGATAGATCAAGCCGAAACAGCTGGTCGTTGAGACCTGAAACTTAGAATGTTGTGTGTTGTATGTAGCCCTTCGATAACGACAATGTTCTCCGTAATTCCCACGAAAAAGCGAGATTTATTGAAACGAATCACTTCTTTAACAAATCTGCCTCTTCTTAGTACAAATCTGCTGTCTGAACTGGTCGTAGGAAAAATTGTGAGGATTCCAAATAACTTGTAATAGATTATAGCATTACTAGCTTTTCCCCGCGGCTTCGCTCGCGTTAATTTTATGACATAGATCTAGTTTGACAACAAAACAACCCATAACGCGACTTGTGGCGCCATCTGTTGCCTATCCCATTCAGCACCCTCTATAGTAGAAAAAATATTTTCCTTGACATACTTTCACGGGATAAAAAGTAGCCTATGTTGGGCTCTGTACCCCTGACAATTTGTATGATTTTCATAATAATCGGCTGCTTAGTCAAGCCGTGAAGGAATAACAAACAAACAAACTCACTTTCTCATTTATAATATTAGTATGATTGTTTTTTAAGATACTTTACTCGATTTCATAAAATTTTATTCTAAACATAGTCATTTATTTTCATTGATAAAATTTTATACCAAGGAAGTACTTTTAAAATAATTATTTATTGTTCGTATTAGTTTTTATGTCCCCACAGAGCAATGTGATCAAATTCACGTGGAGTTCGCGACCCAACTACCTACTTAAATGCAAATAAATCGAAAGCGCCAGCAGCCGACCGACTACACCGCGCTCGCTAAATGTTGGTGCGCTTATTAAATGTGTTTGCGAACACAAACAAGATGTTTTACTTGTTAATAACATAAAAGAAAAATAACTTATACTCGTATATTTTAAACTATCGCGTTTTGAACACATTAATATTTGTGGTGATAAATAAATAATTGTGGGCTGAAATATTTACTCTCTGAATTAAATGTTAACTTGCATATTATTTCCAGGCGATTTATGAGCTTTTTAATAAAAGCTCGTTTAAAAAGTTGAAAATAAATTATACTGATGAATTTCACATAAAGTGGATTGCGCACAAAATAATATTTAATATATTATTCAAATAAAAATTATTAGGCATTTAAAACAGTTTATTAAATACAAAATCCTTAGAGCACATCGTAAATTCTTCGAACCGAAGGTCTTATCTATCTAATATCTTAATAGATTTAAAAACCTATAAAACCAATAAAAATATTAATATACTTAATATTTTTATTATAGTCTATACAGACATTGAATATTTTCAAAATTTTATGTATTAACATGTGTATCTATACCTATTTATGACATCTGGTGGACAGTTCTTGCAAACTATCGGCTTAGTTACGTATATTTCTCGCAAAGCTGTATGAAACTTGCGCACAAACGCGACCTTACAAGTGCGCATCGAAATTGGTCGTGCGAATTTGACTGGCAGTGCTTTCGGTCAAGCGAAGACTCACTGCGCATCTTACGTTTCCGAGGTATAAAAGTAGTTACATAGTGTTGCGCGGAACCATTACATTGAAACTTGCCCACTCTGGAGTACTACAGGTATACGGATTCGTGATATGTGATTAGTGACTGTGATGTGATAGTGTCGTGACCTAAATCCTTTTCTTTTGACAGAGCCCGCCAGTGACTGAAACAAGATGCGGTGGTTTGCGCTGGTAATTTTCTTTTATTTTTACTTTTAAACGTTATTGATATTGATATAATATTTTAAATTAAAAGTAAATGAATAAGGAGTGGTCAGGTTCGATTCCTGATTTGAAATAAAATTTGTAAATTTATTTTTCTTTTAAACGTTATCGATTTTAGTATTAAGTATATTTTAATTTGAAAATAAATAAATAAGAAGTGTTCAGGTTCGACTCCTGATTTAAAAAATCGTATACAACATGAATATTTGCTTGTAATTTGAAAACAATATTTTTAATGATTAATTTATTTGATTAAATTAATAAAATAAAATGCATTATGGATGTTCGTGTTGCGTTTATTCTATAAAAATTTTTTTTAATTATTTTTTCGGCTAATATTATGAATATAATAATGAAGTTGGGAAACGTGTTTAAATTCACAAAGAATCTTTATCGAATTAGGATGAAACTTTGCTACTAAAATAGTTTATTATATACACAGGTTTCAAACTTACTTTGGGGCTAGCTCAATCTATGTGATTTGTCCCTATACATTTATTTATTATTATCTAATTTAGCTAAATAAAGATACATGCATTTTTTAAACTGTGTACTCTACTAGTCAAAAATAATTTGGAGTACATTTGACCCGCAGTTACTACTATAGTTTTGTTCCAATTAAGAATAAATTTTTATCCCGAAAAATCACACGAAAAAAGTCGTGTACTGTACTAGTCTTTCCCCTTTAACGAGAGTTAAATTAAAAAGCCATTAACACGAGTCGAAATATTGTTAATTGCACATTTTGTTTCGCTGATGCTTGTCTTAACTGCCGCAGTTATAGTGCACGGTTAACTATTAAATGTGTTATGCAACGTAACAATAATGGGACTGAACATAGATAAAAACTATAAGATGTTATGGCAACTGTAATATGTTGTTTCAATCAAAAATATTAAAAACTAAAAACATTTTTTTAAATTCGTTTGTTTTTTCTTCTTCGTTCGTGTCGTTTTTCATTTATCGAACTATAACTTTAAAAAAAAAATTAAACAACGACTTTTCAAGATACTGACTTCCGAGACACTAAGGAATCGTGTTTCGGAAGTCAGTATCTTAAAAAGTTGTTGTCTAATGATTATTGTATACCGTGATTTGTGACGCTTGATTTAGTTAAATGTATGAACAGGGTGACAGAAACTAAGGTTTCTTATGCTATGTATATTTTGATATAATGTTAAGGATGAAATTCCATAATATTTACAAGATTAAGATTCTACTCAGAAAATGTGGAGCACTTAATAATAAGCCCAAGACAGACGTCTCCATAATATATTATGCTATGCTGTTATTTGGGAGAACATTATGAGAATTATGAGTATTGTACTTAACAGGATACTGTAAATTGATAAATTTTAAGAATAATTATTGAAGTATTAGTAAATATTCAGAAAGTATAAATTTTAATTATAGTGACAAAAAAATACTTTAAAAAAAACATAAAAATGTTCACATTTTAGACACTCAAAATTTTACATCACTACCTACATAGTATAAAACAAAGTCGCTTTCTCTGTCCCTATGTCCCTTTGTATGCTTAAATCTTTAAAATTACGCAACGGATTTTGATGCGGTTTTAAATAGATAGAGTGATTCAAGAGGAAGGTTTTTATGTATAATACATTCCAAAATTCCCACGGGAAAGCGGGATACACGCAAACGAAGTTGCGCGGGTTTCGCTAGTTTTCAGATAAATGAGTATGATTGTCGTAAATAGCCATTTTATAACAAAAGTATCTCAGCTAAAAGATCATTAGTAGATGTAACATATCTTTACTATGATGTCTTGATGGATCGTTTCTAATATTTTGATGATGTAACATTCAGCGGTTATACGTAAAGCTACGTACGAGTATGTGCTTCGGTCAATCTCACGATTTATATTGTAGCGTCGTTGTTTAATAAAATACTACACGATTCACACAGCCCCAACTGGTCCCAAAGTAAGATAGGCTAAACCTGCTTGTGTTATGGGTACCAGACAACGGATATATTATAAATACTAGCTTTTCCCAGCGGCTTCGCTCGCGTTATTTTTATGACATAGATCTCGTTTAACAACAAAACAACCTATAGCGCGACTTGTGGCGCCATCTGTTGGCCGATACAGCGCCCTCTATAGTAGAAAAAATATTTTCCCATTGGAATGACATACTTTCACCGGATAAAAAGTAGCCTATGTTGGGCTCTGTACCTACCCCTAACAATATGTATGCAAATTTTCATAATGATCGGCTGCCTAGTCAAGCCGTGAAGGAATAACAAACAAACAAACTCACTTTCTCATTTATAATATTAGTAAGGATTATGCTTATAATACAAAGAAAACACATATTGAGAAAGATTATTTTGAGGGTTAAATATCCATACACTAAACAGGGAGGAGCTCGATGGCGTCGCTGTGTGTCGCACTCTAATATGAACACGCAAGTTAAGCGACGTCGACCCTAGCCAGCGTTTGGATGGGTTCCGTTAAGCCGTCGGTCCCGGCTGTTGTCGATGGATGACAGTCGTTAAGCCAAGTCAGTGGCCTTAGGGCGGCTTGAAAACACCGGCCTCTGCCAATCCGCATTGGAGCAGCGTGGCAGAGTACGCTCTAATCACTTTCGATTGAAGGGAGACCCGTATCTCAGCAGTGGGATAATTATGGGTTGTATGATGATGATGATGAACTAGTGTATCGATATTTAATAAAATAATAATCTCTTAATAAAATTAATGTAATTATATTTACTTAAAATAAATTGGATGGTAAGGGCTAACCGCTTTACTAAACTCTTACCGCGTATAAGCTTTCGGTTTTTTCATCACATAATAAAATTACTAAGTAGCATCATAGCAATAAAATATAATTAACCTGACGAAGTTTAAAGGTACAACATACAGTTAAATAATGTAAAATAACATTGTAAAAATAAAAATGTATGGAACTAGAATTAGTAGCAATTTTCTGATAAAAAAATCATTTTTTTTTATTCAGAAAATTCTACTCGTAACTACATCTAAATAAACTTTTTGGGGATTCAAACTAGACCCTTTTGGCGTCAGAGAGACAGTCAGTCAAAAGTAGACAAAAGAGCCACAGAAATATTTTAATGTCTAGAAAGTATAGTCTCCCATGAAAGTTCTTTGTGTGATAAAAACATTACCGGATGAAACGTTAATAAAGACTCCTATTTAAATATATAATACTATGTTTACGGACATTGTTATGTAATTTATAAGAATATATTAACATATAATTTGAAAGTAAACATTATTTATGCGAAAGAAGTCGGAAATAAATAAGTGTTGTGGTTTTATAATTATGACAATAAAAAGTTGAATACTTAATTAACACTGAATTTGATTAACAGATTTGCCATCTCAATATTTGTCTCCGTCACTAATATCTATCTGATTGATGGTTTCGATGCGGTTTTCATCGCGCGATGTATGAGTATATAAACGCCTACATACAATGCATTTGATGCAGTTTTCATATACAACGCGAATATATAATGCATAGAATTTCAAACTGTTGCAGAAGTTCGGAAATAAATCCACTTCCTTTTTAGGGTTCCATCACACAAAGCCAACGGAACCCTATTACTAAGCTCCCCCTGTCCGTCTGTCTGTCACCAGTCTCATGAACTGTGTTTTCCAGTGCTGGAGCGTTCTTTGCACTAATCATATAATGTTTTATATTGTTACCTAATGTTACATAAAACAGTCATTTCCGAATTGGACATGAAGTTCAGTACAGTCATAAACTTATTTCTATCATAATTGAATATTCATGTTGAATATTTCCTCGCTAACTGTACCCAATTTCCTATTCATGAGCATTTCGCATTACTTTATTACATAATACATTTTAAACATTAATTAATTAACCCAAATGTCTAGATTTTAATTAATTATCTATTTACTTTTATTTTTAAGTGAATGTAAATTATCTAGACTGTAACTGGATAGTGTTTACTTAGTGACCTCCTTTATATGACATCTGTGCCGAGTAACATATTGAGCATTACATTGCTCTTGTTGGGTTCGATTTCTAGTTATCTTTTTTTAAATAATTATTTTACATAATTTAGCTCTATTCAAATACTGGAAGACTATTTAAATTTAGACGTTTGTGGGAGACCTATGTCCAGCAGTGGACTTCTTGTGGCTGAGATGATGATGATGAAATACAGGAAACTAAAAGCATACTTAATAATATCTCATAGCTTTTCATTCCAATAAATTGACTGAGAATAAAAATTAAAAATATTTATTTATTTATCTTAGGGTTCAATAAGGGCATTCAATACATATTTCATTTAAAAAATCTTACTAACAGATAGCTTCCGTGGATATACAGCATCTTAATACTAAATGATGAATAATGAATATAATCTATTATTTTACAAGTAGATCTATGCAAGTAAATAAATAAATATATCTTACCATCACTTTGAATGGCTTGTTGAAAAGAAATGTCGCAATAACGCATTGCTGCTTCGCGACGATATTCTGAAGGTGGAATTACTTCCCCGGTCGCTGTCCCATTTCTTAGATGCTCTACTACGGTAACCACTGATTACCTTTACAACACCATCTAAGTCGCTCCTTCACCGGGAGCATTCGCGTGTAATGTTACATTATAGATTCGACTTTGAACAACATTACAATACTACCTCTCCCTGACTGACGAGCATTCGCGTATAATGTAACATTTAGGATAGATTTGAATTTTGCATTGATGTTACAAGTTGTATCAAGATATTAAATTGTATCATTAAAAAGTACGCATTGTAATGCTCGGTTCTCCTCCTTCACGGACGTAAACTCGTTTTGTATCATTACAGGGTACATCGCCTCTCTCACTGATGTAATGCTCGAATCTGTAACGTTACATTACACGAGAATGCGAAGGAGCACCTTTAAAGTCTGTGGATGTCTACAGCTATTCAACTCGTCATTGTGTTTATTACATTGGGTTCAACCACGTTCAAAAGATCTATAGTTTTGTAATCTATAATCGTGAGTTAGTGTTATTAGAAAATGTTATGTCAAGTTCTGAATTTATTATAGACAATGAGGTGCAAATAATGTGCAAATTACTGTGGTTGATGAACAGTTTTCTTGTTAGGGTTGTCTAACTTGTGTCTATTTATAGACAAAATGGAACTTGAAGTTGTATCATGAATATATTTTTCCATGTTATCTTTCTTCTCTACCAGCATTTTATCTTTTTCTTCCAGTCTTTTTCTATGAAAACGCATAAACCAATGGCAACATCGAATTTCTCTAATTTCGATAATAACTGCATTTATTGCAGTATTAAGTAAAAATATTAAACTTTTACTTATTCACTTAGATTACTGGATATATTATTATTTTTATTGGCATAATCACAAATCAACATGTTTCTTATTCAATAGATAAATTGAAAAGATCTGTTAAATCTTCCTTCTTATTAATTCAAGTGTGTTCTCAATGCCGTTTTTTAGGATTGACGAGGTAATGACTAAAGAGTCTCTATATTTTACTCAAAAT
The DNA here is from genome assembly GCA_905163395.2 of Endotricha flammealis. Classification (NCBI taxonomy): domain Eukaryota; kingdom Metazoa; phylum Arthropoda; class Insecta; order Lepidoptera; family Pyralidae; genus Endotricha; species Endotricha flammealis. Next base: position 13,569,077 of record LR990866.1, read on the forward strand.
CAAAATTCTTATTCCTTATTCTGTGGGTCCTCGCGAGCACTTAGACACTTCTTTTACTATTATATATTTTTCAATTTACTAGCATTTTGGAATGACCATTGACGAAAAGAACAAACCGAAGGAAATCAGTCAATATAGGTCTCTTTTCATTTGCCATACAATACTTCATATTTGAAGAAAGGTAGGTGAGTAATGTGAGTAGTTACATTTATGGGAGTGGCATTACATAAAATGACTTTTAAAACTGGATTTGTGTTGACAGCCCTACGTAATATCATGATAGTCATCATGATTGCGCATCAGTTGCGACTTGTACCTGAATACAGGCGAATGACTCCGAACACAAAATCATCATCGGGTAATGACCATATGACATAACAAAGTAGGTCTCTAGGTCGCCGCAATATATAATTATGATGGGATTTTTTTATAATCGAAAATGAAATTGTTTTGAGAAAAAATACGAGTGATTTCTTAAGTTAATGATTTTCTTGTCGTGATGGCAAATAATAATGTCTTCGCATGACATGACGTGTGATAACGCTGATGCGGATGTTCAGTAAAATATATTTAAAAACAGGACCTATTACACTTCCCTGAGGAGCACCTAAGAAAAAGTAACAAGACAACTTTGAGATGAAATCTTACTTGGTCTTTGATAAAAAGGGGCTAACCCCGATCCCGAATTGATGGCTTAACGTATCCTCCGAGGCACGGAAAAGCTCATGATAACGAAACCCAAACACAGGCTGTTGGGATTGCCGAGCAAGAAGGCCGCACGCTTAGTACTGGCAGCACTATCTTTTGTTTATTTGATTCATTTTTTTCATCACTCATAATGCTCATAAGTCAATAATTTTCTTATAATAATCATAACTACAAAATGAAGTAGGTGGTACCCTTTCGGACCGTTAGGGCTACTTCCTCGCATGAACACTTCCCAATTCGACTACATCCCGATATAACCACTTCTTGATATGTTTTTATTTTGATGAAAAATAAGTTATCATATTTTAAATTAAGATGGTGGATATGGTTCATAACAGTTAGGGTCAACCTTAACTTGTTGCTTAACTATATTGTATTGCTATTCTTAATGGAGGCAACATTAAATCACAAAGCTATAATATCGATAGGGATCAGCGGGAACTAGGAAGCTGTACTGTTGCGAATGTTGCAACACTTGCAACTCCTTTGACTTTCTCCGACCGCGTGATCTCGCTTTCATCTTACATTTTACCTCACGACACGTAATACTGTGCGATATGTGACTGTAATCGATTGAAGATGACTCAGTAATCGTGAGGTCGTGGGTTCTTTGTTCCGTAGATTGTAGCAATTAGACCGAATTTTCACTAAGAAACCTGTATTTTATTACTATTTTTGTATTATAAAAATAACAATTTATCACCCAATTTATCCGCGATGTAGTTTTATGTATGAGGTGATTCCCGAGAACTTATCCAATATTCTTACGTGGATCTCAAATTTTTCTCCAAACCATAATTATATAAAACAGTTTACTAATATAAGCTTCAGTGTTTTGAGATATTTAGAAAATAAGAAACACATTTTCTGTCGTAAAAAAAAACCGAAAGACTGAGGAAAACATTAATAATAAAATTCCTTCTCGCAATAACTCTCTCTGTTATGTAATTGTATAATATACTAGTAATATATTAAAGTCCCGAATAGATTTTCTAGAACTATCACAAAACTGTCAGTTTATTTGGCGAATAAAGTATTCAAGAGTGGTGTAACTTGCCCTAAATATCATGATTATTTATTTAATTTCAGTCTAACTTTATTGGCTAAAATAATTTCAAACATCACATACTAAAACTAAACTAAACATATTATTATAAACAAATTAAAATGAACCTAAAACTAAAAATCTTAAAAAATAAAATAACTAAAATATATTATTAAAAGGGCCCCTTTAGGCAAGGTTCCGAAGATACTGGCAGCGTTCCCCCTTTGAATAGCTAGCTAGACTAATTCTTTGTCCGAGGTAGCTGCCAGCTTTATTTAATTTAATAATATAAATAAAAGAAAAAATAACCTGTCCCAAATAATTTATAACAACATATAAAACGCTAATAGGGTCAAATAACGTTTCTTCCACATTTCGGAAACGCATAAGTAGATAAATTTCACAAACAAATCATACAACCTTGACTACATAATAGTTATTAAAAATTTAATGATGATTGCATAATGTTTTGATGATTATTACGAAATACATATTATTTATGATACGATTAGCATTCTAATTTATTTTATGGATATCTTCATAAATCTTTTGATTGTAATATATGTGAGCATTTACGTGTATTCTTTTTAAAAGATTATCTTTCGCCATTTTTTTACCGGTGGCCATTTTGCTTGTTTTCGAAATGGAGGTAGCTCATAAACTACATAGTTTAATTTATTTATTTCAACGTGTCCTCCGAAGCAATGAAACCCATCCAAACACTGACTAGGGTCGACGGTACTTAACTTGCGTGTTCATTCATGTGTATACTATGTGAGATCTGGAAGCCAAAATTTATTTTTTATGCCACAATGTTGGCAAACAAGCATACGGCCCGACTGATGGTAAGCAACACCGGAGCCTATAGACGCTTGCAATACCGGGGGTATCACTCACGCGTTGCCAACCCTCTCAACCCCCACAAGTGGAGCTCTGGAGACCTTACTCACTGTAGGAATACAACATGGCAGAGACCAATGCTATTTGGTTACGATCTTCTGTAAGGTGAAGGTCCTTCCCCAGACGGGCTGCTCCGATTTGAGCGGATTATCCGCTATGCCCTACCTCTCTTACCTCTTCTCTATCTCTTACCTCTCTTAATTATCCATAATATAATACATGTAGCAGATTGCTTGCTGGTGTGTCGGGCTGACTTGATTGTTTGCCTGCCTTATGCCGTAAAAAATCGTTGTCGTTTTGAACAATACATGCATTCAGAGTATTATATTGATATTGTTAGACTTTGTAATATTTAGGTCACATTAAATAATGCAATCTTTTTAGTAATTGATACTAAAAAGATTGCATTATTTAATGTCTAGCTCAGACTTCTAGCTATTCTAAGTCTGTCTAATCTGTCTGTAATGTTGGCTAACCGTCCAGGTCATAATGATTAACCTATTGCGTTTGTGCAGTTTATTAGGAAGGCTTTCTTAGAGCCAATTTAACTGATGAGATAGAATTTATGGTTCATAATGCATCTTTAATATTAAAGCAGTTAATTTAACAAACTCGTTACTCGTAAATGCAACAATAAATTGGTTTTCTTTAGTAATTTGCTCTTTATAAAGCACTAGCGGACTGTAGTGAGCAGAACCATAGCTTTATATTATAGTAGGAGGTTCCGGACAGAAGTGCATGTGTAAGACACATTGATGTCTCTTACATCAGGGTCGTGGAAAACGAACTTACTAGGAGGTCGCGGGAACGAGGGCGTAAGAAAATTAGCGTTGTGTAAGTGATTCTTCACGCGATAAATAGATAGTTGTATACTGGTAAGGTGTCTTTATTGTACGCAATAGTTTAGTAACAGAACATGATTTCCTGTAATATGCTGACCTCAACTCAAAGGGTTCGTGTTTTCCCTCTGTCTGAGAAAAGAAACGACATTTTTTTAAATCTCTAGTCTGAAGGTATAGTGTCACATTTCTGGCCAATAATAAGTATGAGTTTCGAACATCGTTTTACGTCTGTGTGAGCCAGCCGTGTTGGCGGCTAGTATAATTTCTTCTAATTATTCTAATTTCAATCATATTTCCGCACAGAACATGGCAGATTTAATTCGTATTTAAAAAAAAAATATTTTACTTTTATAAAATTTAATTAAAATATTATGTTAACAAATGCTGAGAGAGTCGACCAGACAAACACGCGATAGCAATATAAATGAACATTATTTGAAAATGATTTCATGCTATTTATGTAATGTTCTAATAACTTTCAAAAATAAAATCATAAAATAAATACCAATAATATTAAACTAGCATTTGTAGTTTCCTTAGAGTTATTTTTGTTGAAATAGACAAAAAGATGCAAAATTCGCGAAGTGTGATGTAGTTCTGCATTTTTGGATATTTAGATATTTATGGGTATTGTTAGAGTAGCGTGAATTCAAATTTTGAACTTCGAAAAACCTGTAGAACCTGAGAAAATCGAGAAAAACTTTAGGACCTATTTTTCTATTTTTAGGGCCAAAGCCATGCATTTTCTGCAAATATTGTAATAATGGGATGATAGATAGTAGTTAATGATAATAATGAATATGTAAATTCCACTATCGGTTTTTAATCCGTCTTCTTAAACTATTACAGATACTCGTCTGCGCTGTGCTGTCAACGGTATGCGGCGAACCTGAACCAAAAAAGTACAAGTCTACCATCAAAGAGAAAGATAAAGAGTCTAACACGAGCCTAACTGACGAAGAAAAGAAGTTTTTGAGAGAAGTTGAAGCCAAGTTTGGAGTCAAAACCGATACTCTTGGAGATGCTAAGAAATCTGAAGAAGGAAAGAAACAGAAGGATACACAAACTGAGAAGAATGTAAAGCCACCATTCCCAGCTGTAATAGCAATAGAAATTGTTAATGACACAGATACAAAATATAATGGAAAGAGAACTATTGACGCGAATCTTGGTTATGGATACAAAACAGATCATGGATATTCTTACACGTATTTAGGTAAATCGGCACAGGAAAAGGGAAAGTTTATGATTTATCCGTATTCACAAGAAGACATTCCGCCAGCTCGACCTAATAGGTTCCAATCACATTATCCTTCAGGACATTATACTACATCATCTCCTAATGTCGAAATTCAACCATCCAAAGCATATGAGTTGGTTGATGTAAAAGACGAACAACCTTCGTATCATTATCGAAAACCTAACGAAAACAGACTTAGTTACGATAACATAAAAGGATTAGTTTCGCCTCCTCTATCATATGCAACAGAACATCATCAAGAGTCAGTGCCATCATCAACCCCGACTACTTTATACAGTACATACAATGGTGAACAGTTTTCTGGCCTAAGTGGACAATTTCCGATGGTCATGCCAAACTATTTCGTAGACTCATCGCAACTACTCAAATACCCACAATTCCAAAGTGCTGGCCTATCTCAAGATCATTTGCGTACATCAGGTTCTCCAGGAGGGCAAAAAGTAGTCCCCGTGTTAGTATTAAGAGTCCCTAGTTCTTATCTCAAAAATCCCACTGCAGAATTGTATCCAAATTTACCCCAAAACTACCCATTGTCACAGCACTTGAACCATGTAAATCTTCAAGAATTAGTCAACAATTACTTCAAGAAAATTGGTTATAATTCTGCACCTCAAATTAAGTCTTATCAAAACCCACTTTTACATTCAATTCAAACACCTGTATCTACACCAGTAACTCATTATGAACCACAACATTACGCTACTCCTTATATCCAGCCATCATATACTCAAGCTGAGGTTTCTGGTGTGCAATACTCGGCAGTGAAGCCTGTTATAGCCAAATATCCGATGACATACACTCGTCCTCAATACTATGTTTCTTCGCATCAACATACTTACCAGCAGCCAGCCCAACAATATGAATATACCTATCAATTTGTTCCTAAAACACCAGAACAACAAACATACTACATTCAACCACAGTATCAGACGTCTCAACAAGTTCAACAGGTAGAACAACAACAAGTTCAACATGAACAAGTAACATCACATCATGAAACGAGTGTCCAAGATACACCTCACGTTGAGTATGGTGCCCCTCAAAAGGAAGGTGACGCAAGTCCAGTAGCGCCATCTGTTGAATATGGAACTCCCGAAACACAAAGCGCGCCTGTACAGGAACCAACACAAGCTGACACCGCTGCGCATTATGAAACACCTAGTACACCTACACAAGAATATGGAGTTCCCAATGGACAAAACGTGCAATATGTAACCCAACAAACCGGTTCTGAATACCCAACGAAAGTTAATCTTCCAGTTCTTTATACTACTTCTGCTCAGGCTGTGCAGGCAATTGCAGCTGCGTACCGAGCCCCAAATATGAAATCAACTTTGGCACATTACCCATCGGAATCTGGTCATATTCCTCGTCATTATGCTCAAGCGAGTGCTGGAGCTCAAAGCTATGCTCATGCTACAGCTCAAACCTACGCTAACGCTGCAGCTCAAACATATACAAACGCTGAACCTCAACAATATTATTATCAAAAAGAATCTGGTGAGGATTCCAGTAACACACTAGTTTTATCTGAGAATTATCCAAGCAAGGATCATACTATTGCAACAGTTTTGCCAGTAAGCTACAAACATGGAAAGCAACCACAAACAAATGCTGTACAAACTGTAAGTTATGTTACACCGATGCCATTTTCTCATAAATATCAATCACCATACAGAATAATGGTTCCTCAAACTATTCTAAAGAGCCCGGAGAAGGTTCAATATGTGAACTCTCATTCACTACCATATAATCATGAGGAACATAGTTCAGAAGCTGAGTATACTGTGCCATCTCATTTTGTTCCACCAGTGGGTAAGCAGAAACCGCCAACATATCCAAGGAACTATCACGCACACCCGAAAAGAATGGTCAAACCCGAAATCAAAGGAGAAATGATAGTTATAAAGAAAATTGAAAGAATAGAGAAAAAGTCAGCATAATTAATTGGTATTTGCTTTAATATTGTTACGAATACTTTGTAAATATTAGTTGTAAGTAGATGTTGGATGTGAAAAGATGGAATGCCTTATGAGGTTAAAGTTTACGATCGTATTGGTTGAGAAAATTTGTGGAAAGAATTGAAATAATTAGTATAAGAACGACAAAAGTATTTGACTATTTATTTTCGTGTTATACAAAATAGTTTTTATGCCTAAAATTCAATGAAATGTTTGATTTGAAAGTGAGTTTGTTTGTTACACTTTCAAGAGTACTAAATCAATTATGACAAATTCATATTTATTACCAGGGGTACAGAATGCATTTAGAGTACATTAAATTTTATCACCAATAAAAGAACCGTTCCCGAAGGAAGTACATACAGTTTACTCAGTTGAAGTCCGAGGTGACTAATGACAATAAATAAAATTATACACATATCCTAAAATAACTGAAGCTGAAAATTACATAAAATGTTACATATTCCTAAAGTGCGATTAAGGCTGTTCTGAAGTGCAATATTTTCAAATTAGACATTGTATTAAAATGTTGTTACATCAATAAATTTTATAATTTACGTGTTTATTTAATTTCCTTGTTATTTATAATTGGCATACCGACTACACAACCGAGCATCTTTCCGGCGTTGTAATTGGCAATGATCAGTTACATGTAACTACGCCAATAGGTGTTGGGTTTAATTCCCGAATAGGAATAAACATGGGTATTTGTAATCCGTAAATCAGGTACGAGCTCATTCTACTAATATTAATGGAGTTTTATAAAGTAGGTGTATGCTAATAATATCATTGAAATTAACAAATAATAAAATATGATAATGTAGACCATTACAAAAATATATTCTTGACAAAATTAAAAAAATGTGGTTTAGTTAAAAATATAGAATGACTTAAGCTTTATAGGTTAATCGTGGGCTATCCAAAAAGGTATAAATATAAAGGTATCCTATTCCTTGCATGATTATTACATCATTTTAATTAAAAAAATAGTGATATAATTCAATTTACTGTCAAATTCTACCCATGAGAATACAATTAAACTCATAATAAGCTAAGTATATCTATATTAACTGAAACGTGACTAAGAATTCATTGTTAATATCGAGATAGTCAATTCTTAATGATACTTAATACTCTACTCAATCTTCACGAACTACGTTGACGTCTACTTAACACGATCAGCTAATTAATGGTGATTAAGTATTACGGTATTATCTGACGCTTGACATGAACACATCTATCACAAATTTAATTGTAGGTACATGAGGGAATAAATGCATGATGAGTTACATCTGGGTAAATCATATAACAATTATGGTCAATAACCCTTTAAGGTTATTGATTTAACTTGTTAAAAACCTTTGGACTGGTAGAGCAGTACATGAGCTATCGGGACCGGAGAAATACCAATCTCTTAAATTAATCCATAACCTTCCTTACTAATATTATAAATGATTGAAATGAGAAAGTGAGTTTGTTTGTTTGTTTGTGAGTTATTCCTTCACGGCTTTCATTATGAAAATTTGCATACCCATATTGTTAGGGGTACAGAGCCCAGTATAAGCTACTTTTTATCCTGTGAAAGTATGTCGTTCTAATGGGAAAATATTTTTTCTACTATAGAGGGCGCTGTATCGGCCAACAGATGGCGCCACAAGTCGCGCTATGATTATGATTGATATTGTCTAACGTTTCGACCAGTTTGCACTGGCCGTGGTCCCAGGCGAACCGGTATCTGCAATGATCTAGGTACTAGGTATGATCGCGTTAATTTCCGGTTTATTATTAGTTTATAATAATGCGAAAGTTTAAAAGTTATTACCAATCTCTTCTTCATTTCGTTCTTCTTTACCTATTCCCTTCCCGTATTGGTAGTTACTATGGTAATACTGATTTGTGCCGCTCTGACTGTAAGTGTAATGATGAAAGAATTCCTAGACCACAATAGTTAATACAGGCTGAAGTGCTTCAGAATACCTAGATATAATGTGAATTAGACTACCTAGTTCATGTAATTATAATAATAGAAGTCATGTTATAAGAAATCTTATTTTCAAAGAAAACATTCACACGCTTTTAGGCACTTTCTCTAGTCAAAATGTACAGAGAATGACAATTTACTCTACAGGCTAACACCATTTCGGAAACAATAACAATAATGTGGCCACTGGTAAAATAAGTTACTGCCTTTTTTGTCATTTCACAATGATGGGAACTTAAAGATGACATAAATTAGAAAAATAATTATACGAAATGTTTGTGCTGCCATCTGTTGTCAGCTAAGAAAACCGTTTATAGTTTTAACATGGAAGATGGAAGTGCAACGAACCGGTATTTGGTAAAGCTTGAGGTCACAGCATTATTAGTTTCTATAGAATTTTGTAGATGGTGCGCGTTATGCAAAATTTTATATTTAACTAACGTTACGAGTAGTTTTACACTCTCTCGAAGTTGAGCGAAAACGAAAGTCTGGGCGGGCTCCTCGACCGTAAAATAAATAAATAAGAAATCACGTCAATAGACGTGTTTAGTTTATGTAATTTTTTCAGCAGTAAGTTTTTATAGATGGTGGTGTGTGATTCTTCCAAGTTTCCTTTTTTCTTTATTTGACGGCCTCTGTGGTGTAGTGGTTACCACGCCGGACCACCACCCAGGAGTTGGGTTCGAATCCCGGTCGGATCATGATGAAAAACGAACTTTTTCTGATTGACCTGGGTGTTGGATGTTTATCTTTATATGTATTTATAAAATATTGTATCGTTGAGTTAGTATCCCTACACAAGTCTCGAACTTTGCGGATAATTCTATCTAGGTATGTGATTTGTCCGTATAATAAATATTTTTTTGTTTTAATTTATTAATATTCAGTAGACATGAAAGCATTTTTACGATAGATTTTGTGGTCAACGCCGCACGGTATCGCGGTTGCATATAGATCTTTACAATGTATAAAATAAAGTCGCTTCCTGCCACGCCGTCTGTCCCTACATAATTATGCTTGTATTTTTAAATGACTACGGTTTACTTTTACGGTTTTTTTAGATAGAGTGATTCAAGAGGAAGTTTTATATGTATTATGTTTTCCAAAATTCCCAGGGGAAAGCGCAATACAGGCAAACAAAGTTGCGCGGATTTCCCTAGTAGATAATAAACACAATTCATAATTTTACTGATTTTGTACTTCAAGCTTAGCAAATAAGTCGTAAATTCTTTAAGATCTATTCACTTAAACTGACCCTGTAGCATAATGCAAGGTGTACACTCTCGCAAAGTTAAGCGAAAACGATAGTGTGGATTCTTCGTCCTTCTTCGTCTTCACTTTTCCTTTTTATAAATTTCGTGTCTAACTTTATTTCGCTCAGCTTCCCTAGATAATACAACTAGCATTTAATTTAAACCATACATATTTATTTTGTTATAAAATATAGTATCGTTGAGTTAGTATCCCATAACACTTACTTCAGTCTCGAAATTACTTTGGGGCTAGCTCAATCTGTGTGATTAAAAAAAATAGACAAAACAAACCAACCATGTGAATTTATGCTTAGTTTCAATTCGCTCCCAGTGTCGTTACGCGCTTAAAAGGGAGAAGATACATAACAAATAATGTACAATTAAACAAAGATATATCATAATAAAATTACTTATTGCTAACAAAACGGATACGCTATTTCATTTGCCTTTTAATTGCTCATAATATTACAGCAAGGAAAATTATTATAATTGGCAATCAAAGCTATCATGTTTAAAACTTACATGTCTTGAACTATGATCTTCAACGAATTGTGGTTAGAATTTCTAATCTATGCAGTCATGCTAATGTCTATAATCTTTGATAAATACTTACTGAATTCCCTTTTATTTTTCCCTTTATTTAGCGCTAGCGCAGCTTCGTTTCCGTGTATCCCGCTTTCCCGTGGGAATTTTGGAATGTATTATTCATATAAAGGCGTGTACGCACGACCGAACAGGAACATGGTGAACATCGAACACGAACACTTTGCTCGCACGTGCGTACCACTAACGAACATCAAACAATTTGTTCGTCAAAAGTGTTAGTGTCGATCCAATTTGGTTGTTCTGTGTGGACGATGTTCTCAGCACCGAACAAGAACATTGTTAACACGAACATCGAACCAAAAGAGTAAGGCTTGGTAGCCTCTTTTGTTCGACACCATGTTCTTGGTTGGTTGTGAGTGGTTGCGCGCGAACACAAGTAGAACTATGTTTATAGGTGTTCATGTTCGCTTTGCTAATTTACGTCCACACGTGCGAACCACATGTTCGGTGTTCGTGTTCGATGTTCACCATGTTCGTGTTCGATCATGAGTACACGCCTTAACCCTTCCTCTTGAACCACTCTATCTATTAAAAAACCGAATCAAAATCCGTTGAGTAGTAAAGAAGACGGGCATTTCGTTCTACTTCGTCTTCACTTTTCCTTTGTCTTCTAACTTCGTGCCTAACTTCACTTGGCTATATATTAATGTGTTAAACTTTAAAAATGCGTTCCAGAAACTGGCAGTATCAATCCGTTTCATATTGGCTACCACTATGAGAAAAATACATAAAGAGTCGTGTAGATGTGTTGAGTTCTGAAAATTCTTTAATTGATAGAAAGTAATTTTGCCTTTGCAACATTCTGCGGACGAAGTGATTTGAGAAAGTTAGTTTACATATAAAAGGTCAGAGCATCCCGAGCCCACACGACACTTTCGTTCTTAGAATGTTATCTTTTATCTCACAATAACCATAATCTATATAATATAATAAAAGTGTAAATGTTACATATAAGGGTTAAAGGTACACATTGCAAGCGGTAGCGGTCTGGAGAGCGGCGCAGGAGCACCTGTAATAATAATATTTATGTTGACGACATCACATTAAACTCGACAATGACATCACATTAAAGAGGTATGGCACAGCGGATAATCCGCTCAAATCGGAGTAGCCTGTCTGGGGAAGGACCTCCACCTTACAGAAGATCGTAGCCAAATAGCATTGGTCTCGGCTATATAGTGTTGCTACGGTGAGTAAGGTCTCCAAAGCTTCACTTTTTACAGGGTCGGCAACGCGCGGTATTGCAAGCGTTCATAGGTTATGGTGACTGCTTACCATGAGGCGGGCCGTACGCTTGTTTGCCACCTTAGTCGTAAAAAAAACTAATCTATCAAGACACAACAAACAGAAATATTTGTCATTGTGCATGAATTGAACCTATTCACAAGAAAAATCTCTTCAACCACCGGAGACAGGATTATAGGTTATCATTATTAGAGAGCAGATTAAACACCATTAAACATTGAGGCGTGTCTATCAAGGCTGGTTTGGGTTTCACTCTCATTTTCCGAGTTCCGCGTTTTCCGCCCACCGGTTAAGGAATCAGGAAAACTGAGCTTAACTGGTGAGCTATCATTAGATGTAGACACACAGCCTGCTTGTTTGACGAACAGTTAACTAAAAGTTGGCGTAGCAATGAGAATAAAACATCAATTATTTCGAAAATATTGATAAATGAAAATGTAACCAACAATCTCTCGAGTCTCGAAATCGGAGTGCTCTTCTAACTGAGTTATCGGAAATGTTCGTAGTTGAGAGGGAATTTTTAATTTCTGTAAACTGTACGTCGCAATATTTTAAAAATAACATTTTATTTTAGAGCAAAGACGTTGTACCGAGAGTGAATATCTTACTAACTTTCTTTATTTCAATTCAAATAATAATATAGATAAAAGGTAAAGTAGGATAATGGCAAGAAGAGGAAGAAACTAAAATCATAAATGTATTTATATAAAATTCAAAGTCTTGACTGATTTAACTATATATCAACGCACAGCCCAAACCGCTGGGTCCAAATTTGAAATGTAGATTCCTTACGACGTCTAGGGGTGTACTAAGAAAGGATTTTTAAAAATTCCTACGGGAAAGCAAGATATACGCAAACGAAGTTGCCACGGTTTTACTAGTGCTATTATAAAAGTATTCATTTGGTTCGTCATGACTTTATTTTTCGCTGCCCATTTTCAATTCAACAATGTTCTAAGGTCCAGTATTTTCCAAACGCACCGGCCGTATTTCCCGTAAGGTATGAAGGGAAACGTGTAGGAAATCGCTAGACTCCAATCAAATTACGTAACCGATGCAGGATACTCGCGTTATGGGACGTGTCAAACCGATGTTGTCTCGGTTCCTGAACTAAATGCTCCAAAGACCGGAGATTATTCTACAATGAAAGATCGACAGTTACTGACAATCTAATAGGGTTCCGTAGTAAACTAACAAGGATTATAGTGTCGCCATGTTCGTCTGTCTGTCGTATTAGTCTAGCGCTGTGATGGCTGTGACATATAATACTAAATAAGAGGTGGAAAAACATAATTTTTAGGGTGTAAAAAAATTTATTCCCAGTTTATATGTCCCGGGAGTATATAAACTGGGAATACATTTTTTTAGCGACCATCCCATGATGTCGTTTGATAGGTCTCTTAAAAATCTGTGGGGGTATGGGAACATCATTTCTCGTTACGATCCGTTTACGCATTATTTACATTTAACGTGCTAATTTTTGTTTAACACGTAGCAAGCAAACCGTATCAAAAAACGAAACCCTAGACTGTACAGTCAAGAGCATGTCGACCTTTACACATTGGACTTTGTACCATTCCTAAGTTCTATGTCATAAGAGCCAAAATTGTCCTGCAAGTGTAAAGCTCAACGTGCACCTGACTGTACTACACGTGGCCCGCGATACGCAGCCTGGTTTTTTTTAAAAGAAAGAAGACACGACAATATACACCTATGTTTTTTGTTATCATGGTGGCCACAACAACTTACATTTACATGGTTGACTTTTATCTACAAGAACACTTAATAAGATTGTAATATAACTGTAATTCTTTACGATAATAACAGAACAGGTTACATAGAACTATAATGGATATTTCAAGCAAATGCAAACAGCAATTATTGTCCATACATTAAGAGATATCGCCCGAGGATAACTGCATCTTTCTAACAATAAACAAGGACTTTCTCTAAAGAGATGGGCGCCTCGGGAAGTGAATAGGACGTGAAATCTTTTACGCAACCATGGTAGGATGTACCTATGATGTTACGTAAACTTCAAGTAAAGGGCATCAGTCACGCCACCTTGAGGGATTAGTTCTCGAAGTATGGGAAGTTTCCGGCAAAATTCGTTTTTAGAGGTCTGTCACGAGTCACGAGTCGAAAGAGCTTATATTAGGTCTATTTCAATAAAGACTTTGATTTTGAGAATTTTTAGGACATCTGCCCTCTTATTCTCCTAACAAAAATAGTTATGCTGTCTCATTCATACATAATAGGAATTGAGCGAGATAGTGCATGAGTTTGAGATGAGATTGAAACTGTTTTTGTTACGAGAATAGAACCGCTGATGGAAAGTGATTACTGCCGTATATAAAATTGGTTTCTGATAAATACAGCCCGGTGGTGCGTTGGCAGTGATCCTTCGGCACCAGAGTGCGCTGGTTCGATTCCCGCTCGTGACAAACATTTGTGTTTGTTCACGAGTCTGGGTGTTTTTCTATGTAACTACTAATATTATAAAGGCGAAAGTTGTGTGTATGTTTGTTACTCCTTCACGCTCAAATGGCTGGGCCAATTTTTATGATATTTGTTATGTAGGTAGCTGATACCTTGGATTACATATGGTACTTTTTATCCCGAAATGTACGCGATTCCCGTAGGATTTGGTCAAAAGTGTGATATAGATGGCGCTGCTGTGCATAAATAAATACACGCAAACGAAGTTCCGCGGGTTTTATTAGTAAGTATATTATTATATTAACAAATGCTTTGCTGAAGGTGGAGTGGCTACACTCCATCATTTCTTATCCTATGTGCTGTCACCTCACACAACATAGGATATTTTTTTTCCCGGAAATCACATCGGGAACAGGAAGAACGGGATCGCGCGAGTGAAACCGCGGGTGTGGCTAGTATCATTTTATAACAATTTCTATTTATAGTATAAATTGAGCGACAATAAATCCGTACAGTTATGACAACTTCGATTTCCAAGAAAGTTTCAACATGATATTAAATTTTAATGAGATGGTGTGGCGGTAGGCCGTTGAGGTGTTAGCTAACAATTTTGATGCTACCATAACCTTTGACACCTAATAAATATTAAAGTAGGACGGTTAATTATAAAAATACTAATCGATAGCGTAATGTTATTGTTCTAGAACTAGTTTATGTATTAAAATATGAAGGATGGAGAAGATAAGTTGGGAGATTATAAAATGAGAAGGGTTTGAGGGTGAACAAAAAAGCTGGCTTTGGCTACTTTTAACCCAAGGAGACGCGGATTCAAATCATTCAAACATTTGTGTTCATTAGCATGAACATTTGTCTCGTCTGGATGTTTTCCTTATTTATAGAGAGCAGAAGACATGTTTTTGAATATCATATGTGAGAAAGGTAGAAGGAATGATTGGAGTCGTGACGCGTCGCGTAAGGAATCTTGATTCATTGAATCACATTCGATACCAATGGACCTAATAGTATTAAATTGTATTGTTGTAACCGAGTTTTGATAAGGTATTTTTGGAAATATGAGATGTTGTTTTACCAAATTCCCACGGGAATTAAAATAACAGGAGCGCAGACGCCTGCTAATAGAAAATATTTTTTTTGAAAGAGGTTTTTGACACATGGAGACTCTATAGTCACAGAGCTGTTATCAGCCTTCGAAGTAGACAAGAGTCATACAAACAAGTACTCCTCGATATGCAACGCGTGCAGTTTGAGAATTTCATCGCTCGGATCGTTCCGAGTGTGCATCGTGTTAACGTCCACCCGTCGTCAGTGCACCCACTTCGTACCCACACAAGTGCAACGCCACGGTCTACCACCCCGTATATAAACCTACCACAGAGTAGCCTTGAACTTCACTTCAACACGGCCGCAACGCACTACCACTGAAAAATAATTGCGAAACCACCCTCGAGTGAATTCTTAAGGATTGTGTGTGTGTGCTATTATGTAGTGACTGTCAGTGTTGTTGAATATTATAAACGTGATCATGAAGCCCGTACTGCAAGCGGTGAGTGATTTTTTCGGGACACTCCCGCCTTATGAAAACTTGCCCAAAAAAAAATTATTTTCTTTTCGAGTGATTTTTTCGTGACTATTGTATTCAAAATTAAAAAAAAAACAAAATTCAAAATAGTTTTATTCAAATAGGCCTAATATAAGCTCTTTCGAATCGTCACAATTTTTTCCTACCACCAGTTCAGACGGCAGATTTGTGCTAAGAAGAAGCTGGCAAGAAACTTAGCACTTGCTCTTTTAAAATGGTATAATAAGATACAAATTACAATGACTCTCCCGCCTTATGAAAACTTTCCCAAAAAAATTATTTTCTTTTCGCACAGTTTTATTACGACATACAATGTACAGTCAGCCAATGAAACAGGTGAGCGCCGTACATATGATTTAAGTTTTCATAATATTGCATGAAGGGATTTACTCGAATTTTTATTTAATAGCTTAATTAAATTCACTATGTAATTACAAACTTTCATAACGATTATACTTACATTAATTAGCATAAAAATCTTTGTCGGGGTTCTTAGTTGTCTACCCTGTGCCTCTTATATTGACTGACTGTACATAAGCCCTACATAATGTATTAAAAAGAAATATTTTTATAATGTACTAGCAGCTACCCGCGGTGTTACCGCGTTTTAATTTACCTATACCATAATGTTTTTAATTTTATTCATAGCAGCGCCGTCTACTTTTTAAAGTGCCATTGACAATCAGACTTTTGAAATCTATACTTTTCGGGATAAAAAATACCCTATGCGTTCATCCAAGGTATCAGCTACTTATATACCAAATATCATAAAACTTGGCCCAGCCATTTGAGAAGAATTTAACAAACATATTTCGTCTTTATAATATTAATGGGATTAGGTGGATTCTCTATACATCCATCACTGTTATTAAATCTGCATGATTAACAATGCATTTTAAATTCTATTGCAAAACAATTTGTGGTAATAAGTCTTGCTGATTCTAGTATAAAGCGGTTCGTATTAATTCGTAAGATCACTGATAAAATACTCGTATTTTAAGCTATCGCGTTTTAGTAATTATTATAGACTTCAACGCGCACATAAACTTATTTGTTTTTTGTTAGTTGTAAAAATGATGGATACATGTAGTTAATATCCCGATAATTCATACACTTGACAATTTTATTATGTGTGAGATAATGTAGATATTGATATCGAATATTTTTATCGTGAGAATAAGACTTTTTTGGAATAAAAAGTAGAATATATCATTTTCCACTTTATCCCCGTAAAACAATGTCAGTCTTTTGATTCCTTTCGACTTGAAATATGTATATTGACAATATTTTTATAGCCTAAACCGCTGATCGTGGAGACCTGAAACTTGGAGGGTGTGTTGTTTGTAAAATGTAGTTTTTTTATACCATAAAAAGGATTTTCTGGAATTCCCACCATTGGGACACGCAAACGTAGATGCGCGCAGGTTTCGCTAGCCATTCTTGTAGTAATATTTTATTCAGTGCTTGCATTTTCTATTTAAATGGTTTTTGGTGCAGATTTTTTTATTTCATTTCATCTATTTGTAAATATGTGTCCTTCAGCTACATAATGAATGTAGATAGATTAAGTTATAAAATTTGTTTGAATTGATCACTCGAGAACACAGTAAATTTACGGCGCGAAACGTTACCTGTAAGTTATAATTAGGACACATCATTTCCCGTCCTTTCATTTCCTTTGTACGGTGATTGTCATTACCTTCCGTCTTCAGCGGTAATGATATTATCATATAGTAATTAAATAACTTGTAACATAACAAAGAGTCGTATAAAACGGAAGTTCCCAATGATGTTACATGGATTGGTTGTTTGTGCAATTTTTAATTTATAAAAAAGCCAAAAATACTTCACAGCCAACTTACATTAAGGGAAAAATAAAGTGGCTAAGGTCTCCTTTTAAGTAAAAGATACCTGCTTTAGGAGAGTCTGTTTCTCCATATGTAAGTAGTTATAAGCTTACAATTATGTACTAATTGTAAGCGTATACGAAGTATTAGCCATTGTTTAAATGGTGTCATTATCTCGAGCTTCTCCGTGCTTGTAGTACCAGTTAATAGATATTATGTTTGTTATGTAAGCACATTTTTTTGAAAATCTAAAAATTTATTTTCTTATCAGTATTTAGACGATTAATATATTTCATTTTATGACATATATTTTTTTATTAAATAAATCTAAATATCATTAAAATCTAATAAACTCAAATCTATTCAAAAGTTCAATAAATTAATCATTGTAATATATTTATGATAACATAAACACATAGACGTGTTTATGACTGTGATGTGAACTAAAATTAGCATAACGATGCTAGTAATAACAGTCTAGAAATTATCACTTTGGTCTAGACCTTGAAGATATATCTTATATGCATTTTAAAGTTGTTTTCAGCAATAGGTTATCATATTAATTAATCTTTACTTCATTGTAACAATATCCCGTTTTTTAATTAATATATTAATATGGGGTTTGGTGTGTATGTAAATTTGAGAAGTTTTTTTCTACTCGAATCACTGCCGTCTGGTCTCCACAAGAGACGAATATACATAATAAGACGAATTTACATAGATTTTTCTAATTCTAACGATTTGATTTTACGGATTTTTTCTAAATCTATGTATATTAAAAGAAAGTCGTGTTAGTTACTCCATTTATAACTCAAGAACGGTTGAAGCGATTTGGTTGAAAATTGGTGGAGAGGTAGATTAAAACCAGGAGAAGGACTTAGGGTAGGGTAGAGGCGGAACAAAAGTCGCCGGGTCAGCTTGTTAAATATAAATTAAACTCTTGTCAGATTTCAATTCGCTTCTGGAGGAGGTGGGCTGGATGGAATGACAGCCCCACGGCTCACGTACAATGGTCCAGAACAGGACTAAGTGCGGAAACCACACCCACTAGAGAAGTTATGATGATGAACTCTTGTCAGAGTGGTCGTGGTTGCGTAGACGAAGATTTCTACATAAATAAATGATTATTTGATTCGTGTGAACACCCTCTGGTTTTGCACGCGAAACAAAATGTCTAAATATGTTTCACATTTTTTTTTATTTATAACAGAAAAGATAATTATGAATGACTATAAAATATGATCGTTAAATAAAAAAAAACTCATTATAGATGTGGCAAACTGAATTATTTTATGAACATTATATTTTTCAGGCCCGGTGGTCGAGTGGTTAGCAATGGTCACTTTATCCCAGAGTTCGATTCCTACGTAAGGCAAATATTTGTGTGCATGAACATGTCTGTTTGCCTTGGTCTGGGTGTTTTCTTTAAGTATTTATTTACAAAAAAAGAACTTATTTAAACATATTTATCAACCAATCTATACCCATTGCCCAAGCTGTTGCTTAGTTTGGGACTAGATGGCGTTGTGTGATTCGTCCAAGTTTTTTTTTTTTTGTCATTGTTTTAAAAGTCGTATTCATTTCATTCATTCATATCATCACATTCGCATAATATTCCTTCTTAGCTCAAGAAAATTAGGCCAAATACAGGCAATCAGGGGAAATAATTCGTGTAGTTTTGATAATCCGCTCAAATCGGAGCAGCCCGTCTGGGGAAGGACCTCCACCAGAAGATCGTAGCCAAATAGCATTGGTCTCGGCCATGTTGTGTTCCTACGGTGAGTAAGGTCTCCAGAGCTCCACTTGGGGGGGTTGGGAGGGTTGGCAACGCGTGAGTGATACCCCCGGTATTGCAAGCGCCTACAGGCTACGGTGACGGCTTACCATCAGCCGACCGCATGCTTGTTTGCCAACATCGTGGTATAAAAAATAAAAAAGTTTTGAAAAGTGACACCTTGTGAAGTCCAGACTTTATTAATTATCACTGACTACCTATCTATTAATAATAATTTTCCTCTAAATTCCCACCATCCGTAACAATAGATTGACAGCAAAATGTTCAAGTATCATGTCAGATACCAATAAAACCAACACTTAAGTAACATTATTACTGCAGATCACCAACCCTTACATTAGAAGCAATCGATCGGAATAATTGATCATGAACATTCAATTTACGCCTTTATGCCTATGTAATAAGAGCTGTTGAAAAGGGAAAACATGTTATTAGTGTAATAGAGCTAGGTTACTGACCAGTCTTGTTATCCATTGTACATAGTTAAAGTGGGCATCCATCTAGATAATTCGAAGTACTGTATTCGCTGCGTTTGCTGTTTAAGAATAAAAACATTGCAATATTTTTCTTGTAAATAGGTACTATAACTCAATTTGGGAGTTTTTTTATTTTATGTCATACAGTAGACAAACAAGCAAGTGGGCCACCTGATGGAAAGCGGTCACCGTCGCCAATAGACATCAGTAACACCAGGGGCGCTACTAATGCGTTGTCCACCAAGGAGGTTGGAGGAAAAGAAGGAAGAAGGGAAGGGAAAGAAGGAGGGGGAAAGAGGGGATAGGGAAGGAATTGGGCTTCTGGATCTCTCACTCACCGAACGAAACGCTGTGCTGCTTCACGTCGATATTCTGTGAGAAGGTGGTACTTCTCCGGTCGAGCTAGCCTATTTCATAATAATTGCTCTACCACTCCTAAAAGAGTTATAGATATGAAATAAATTATTAAATTAAATTGAGGCCATCAATAATATTATTGTGTAATGAGAAGATGCTAAAAAGGCATAAAATTGTTTGAAATCTGATAAATCTTTTGTTCAATTATAACTGTTCGAAATTAAATGAAATAATATTCAGCATCAAAAGACATACAATTTTCAGGCTTTTTCCACTTTCATAACCAAAATTTCGTAACCGGAGATGAAAGAAGAATTTTTCTTCTCTTTCTTTCTGTTTCGTAACTAATAATACAAAAACTGGTAACGTTAAAAAAAATATAAATAATATGTTTGCATAGAGGTCCTTTATCATCTAGAGTAGAATCACCTTACAGAAAATCGTAGCCAAATAGTGTATGGTCACGGCCATGCTGTATTCCTACGGTGAGTAAGGTCTCCAGAGCTCCACTTTGGGGGGTCTGGAGGGTTGGCAACGCGTGAGTGATACCTCCGGTATTGCAGGCGGACCGTATGCTTGTTTGCTACCTTTGTCGTATAAAAAAAAAACAATAAAAATAAAAAATAGCAACTCTTGTGAGTTAACACACCCAAGTTCCCTAGGACGGCACCCGTTCACGGTACTTTAGAGACTCAACTCCCGACGCCACCAACCAGTTTTGTAATTTTTCATTGCTCAAAACTGTGTCAAAAACATCTTAAGTTTAAATACTCCATTAATTTCATTGTTTTAAAATATATTCCCACATAAACTAACCGATATTTTATGTCACTCTGCTTTCTCCGATGACTATCGGTGTTACGTAAGCGTCCCATTTGCTGAGCTGTCCCACTTGGAACAGTCGTTAATCTCGCTTACATAATATTGTAGGAAAATTGGTTCTTTACTAGTAGGTAACGTTAATATTTTAATGTGACTGTCCATAAATAGAAAAAAGGTTTCGTTTTGATCAAACGTAACGAACTACTGTGCGCCGCGGCGGGTTTCCGATTTAACTATCATGTTTTAAAACTAGCGCAAATTATGTAAACGGTTGGCTTGGTGCCCGGGGAAGGATTTAAAATTTACTTTTTAAAAAATACTTTTAAATAAGGTGTTGCAAGCGTCCATAGGGTACGGTGACCGCTTACCAAAAGGTGGGCCTTCAGCTTGTTTGCCACCTTAGTGGTACAAATAATAGGGAATGAAATCCAAATAACCCTTGGCGGTGAGAGCAAATACTATAGAAGACTAATACGCACAGCTTCGGAAGAATTCGGGCAAGACGCGACACTAGCGCCCCTACGGCATGAGGGCGGCATGAGGTGAACGATTTCAAAACTTTTGTGCGTTTTGTATGCAAAATGTTATAGCGCCCCTAGCGGCATGAGGTGAACGGAGGTTGCCAAGTCATTGTATGAGAAACGTCAAGAGCTGTGCGTATTAGTCTTCTATAGTATTTGGTGAGAGCGCTACGCTCCCGCAACAGTCCGGTGACTCAGAAGAGGGTGTTAGTACACCTGAACCTGAACATATTAATTAATACTAAAAAAAAACAAATGAACCCACTGACTCGTGTATGCGTAACTTGATATTACAAGTGGCGGTTGCGTATCGTAGCGTAATGCTTAATGTAATCCTAACAGTAATTGCATTCAATTACACCTCCAAGAAGACATCGAATACACTAAAGAGGTGAATGGTATAACGAGATTTAACTCGTTCATGGACATAAATTAGTTCAATAGGCTTTAGACGTTAAAATTTAGAAAATATGAGATTCTGGGGTGATAAAGCATTAATGCAAAGTATCACCCTCTCATAGAATATTGGTGTGAAGCAGCAATGAGTCTTTCTTATCCTTTTTATCGTAGAAAAACAGAAAATATACAAATATCATGTGATTTTACACACAACGAATGTGTGCCAAAGAGCTTAATTAAAGAATGGGAAGTAGATCAAAAACGTGCAAGAATTGTTTATGCACCCACAGATAAACTACGTGTACACAACACTATTAAAGAAAAAAAATACGAAAACTTGTTATAAATAAAATCTACACTAGAACTTGTGTTTTTTTCTTACAAAATAAAACTTGTACATAAAACAAAATGGTGAAAACTTGCAAAACAATAAGTCACAAGTTAAACGTTCGATGTTCTGACGTCCATTTGTAGAAAAACGTAGACATTCACCCATCTATAGTGAACGATGAATCGGTTTCCCTCTCAGTGGTATTCTCACGGTATGTTGTTCTGGTAGAACAGGTAGCAGAGCTCGGAAGCGCTTTCCCCTCCAGACACGCGGTGAAACGTGCAAAGGGCAGTGAAACTCATCCTATCAGTTCTGTCGCCCGACCCTACGACCTATACCTTACTAGACTTTATCCTAACATCTGAACAGGCTCATTGAATCTCAATGTATTTTCACTGTACGTTTATGGTAACAAACCTATCCATATATTATGTCTGTTCATCTGCCTGAGCATCTAAAGTGCAAAGCTTTATTTGTTGTTTATCAAAGAATAAAAAACCATTGTTTTGATACGGAAAATCTTTTAAATCGTTATGGCATTAAATCTATTTACTACAGCTATCAAATCAAATATTTTTATTCAAATAGGCATATTACAAGCACTTTTGAATCGTAATTTTTTTTCCTACCACCAATTCAGACGGCGGATTTGTGCTAAGAAGAACCGGCAAGAAACTTAGCACTTGCTCTTTTAAAATGGTAATGATAAAAGTTACAAATATGATAAATAAAAGTAAACATTGAAACATTAATTAAAAAAACTGCAATTTTAAAACTGAACTTATAGTCAAGACAGTGTTGAGTTTATGTCTTGTTGTACACCGAGTTCGCAATGACCTGTATTAGTTCCAGTTAGTCTATCTGTCAAATAATTTGTATATTTTTTAAGATTTTTGATAATTTCAGTTATTTTTTTAATAATTTTACATTATTTACAAGAGACCAAAACTTTCCTATTTAAAATAATATTCATCATTACGAAACTGAAAATATCCAAGTTACTAACCTAAGTGAAATTATAATTAATTCAAATAGTTTATTAAAACTGAAGACTCTTCTGATAGACTATTTATCATCCGATTACATTATAAAGGTTAGGCTATAAAATCCGTCCATCTTTCATTGCTTCGTCACAAATCACTCTTAACTCGGATTTACCATCTATTGACCCCTATTCAGGCTGACCTTAAAGTCAATCGAGTATAGTTATAAAGTTATTGTCGACGATATGATTTATTGTTCAGTTATCTTGTTGAATAATTTGAGAGTTGAATCCAATTTCAATATGTCTCTAGCTATTTATTTGTTCTTTTTACGGCGCCATTAACTTAAAAAATGCGTTTGAAAAACTGGCTGGTAGCTTTTATAATGTGTAATTATTTTCACGTAAGATAAGAAATGTTTTGTTATATGATATTAGTTGCTTTGATTTTAATTTTATATTTTCTTTGGAACAATCTTATTTTCAAAATTTTCGATGGAAAAATTTCATTCATCTTCCCAACCTAGATAAAACTAAGAAAACTAACTGAGAAAAAAATTCCATACAATAAAAATTCTAGGTGCGACTCGAACACACGTCTTTTCGATAATTCGTCAAACAGTTAAAGTTAAAGAAAAGAACGATTATCAAGAGGACGTGGGCTTGAGACTTGAGTCCCACCTAAATTGGAAAAGTGAAATTATTTCATTCTATCAACCAAGAAACTAAGGTCTGAAAACACGTAAAATGCACAACTTCTGCATTCATAATATTAGTCATCAGTTTGAAAACAAGTAAGTATCATTATTACACTCTTATGTATTCTGTGATCGCACTCCCGAACGTGTTAAGCTCACCTCAACCCCGCCATTTGCAAAGTTCACTATTGAAAGCTCGCTCGAGCTTTAACCCGTGCTTTCTATTGTGGGAACTTTCGTGATGTCACGACGATTACAAATATACGTTTCCATCATGGATTGTATGTAATTTATCGGTTCTGTAATTCTGTTTAGTCGAGAACCTTCAACTGAAAGTGAATATTACGATAATAAGCTGCAGTTGGCAATAATTCACACGGTCAGTAAGTTATATAATAAGTTCTGGATACTATTCATCGTACTCGTATATAACTACTAGTGAAACCCGCGCAACTTCGTTTGCGTGTATTTATTTATGCACAGTAGCGCCATCTATAACAGACCTTTGATGGAATCCTACGGGAATCGCGTATTTTTCGGGATAAAAAGTACCTACATAACAAATAACATAAATATTGGCCCATAGCCATTTGAGCGTGAAGAAGTAACAAACATACACATAACTTTCGCTTTTATTATATTAGTAGGATTTAGACTTCCTGTCTCCTGTCTTCTTCTTTCCTTTTTCATCCCTTCATTGGTGTTCCACGCATCCAAGAATCTTAAAGTCGTTAAAACTGTCGCCTTTTTTATTTGCTTTTTAAATAGAGTGTCAAAATAATAAATTGTTACAATTTTTGAACCTATGAAACTTCTACAATTAATCGCCAAGTTGACCGAGTCGAACTTAGACGAAGATAAAATGCACAGAACATTTTATTGTGTTCGCCTAGCTTCGTCCAGTTTCGCAAGCAATGTAGATCGACAGTAATAGAAGTGAAGGTTGGAATAAAATTAAAAGTGCATTCAACTCTGAGATAACTATGTTTACAAGATAAAATCAGAGTTACAATGTTCCAATGGAGATTTCACGCTCGGGGAGTAACGTAAACGCTGTTGCATGCCGTGTGGTCAATGGCTGTGAGATACATTGTTACAGTCGGACGGAATCTTGCTAAGAAAAAATTTAAGCACCCTAATGGCGGCTGCGTATCTATGAGTGAGTGTGAAATGGCTGACCGGCACGCACTCATTCACACCATAGTTAACCTGCCGGTTCGTACGTATACGCGAAGTGGCTTACTATGGGTGCTTCACTTTTTAGTTTCAGTGATGGTGTCCGCCTTTTTTTCTAGGTCCATGGTTGCAGTTAGCAAAATTATTTTTATTTTATCTATAAATCATCATTTTTCATGTACCTGTTTCTTTGAATAGTTTCATGGTACCTACAACCAATGGATTTTATTTTTGATTAAGAAATTGTGGTATTACAAAAAAAAACATGGTTATTGTCAGCCACAGGTACTCCACTACTAATCATGTGTCTTGCAAATTAAGTATATTCTATCTATCTATCATAGATTCCTCTTGATTGATTCCGTTCTATGATCTTGTCAAATCTATCATCATCTCAACCATAAAACCAAACACTCAACTTCAACTAATAATCCGTTCAAATCGGAGCAGCCCTTCTGGGGAAGGACCTCCACCTCACAGAAGATCGTAGCCAAATAGCATTGGTCTCGGCCATGTTGTGGTCCTACGGTGAGTAAGGTCTCCAGAGCTCCACTTGGGGGGTTGGGAGGGTTGGCAACGCGCGAGTGATACCCCCGGTATTGCTAGCGTCTATAGGCTACGGTGACGGCTTGCCATCAGGCCGGCCGTATGCTTGTTTGCCACCTTTGTGGTATAAAAAAAACACTCTTGATTGTTGAACATCAGCCTCCCCAAACGTATTCTTTACAATGAAATAAACATTACGGTTACGGAAACAATTTCGATTGCAGGCTTTGTAAAAAATGTATTTTGAATGTAAATATGAAAATATTATTCCACTTGACATTGAAAATAATCACTCGGCTTAAGATAGATCGTTCAAATGTAGCTGAATCGTATCATGACCTAGTGAGATCACTACACGACTGAGAAAGTTAAAATAATAATTAGTAAGTTACAAAAAACACTTTTCAATACCAGTTTTATTACTTCGTCAAAGTTTTCCATAAACCTTGAAGGAGAAACCTTAGAACTGCAAAAATTACTAGCAAAACGTGTTTCATCTTTAACAGGAATGGGCTTTTAATTGGTTGAGGCTATATTCAAAGTGGTCGAAAGGATTGTATCTCATTTAGTTGCGTTTAAAGTGAAAACTAAAAGTAAAAGCATTAGCTAATATTCCACTATATGGTACAGACAGCTCCAGAGAAACCTGACGAAGTAAGAATTAAGTTTTCTCATGTAATTCTCAACGAAAATTAATAAAAATGTTATTTTTTATACCACAAAGGTGGCAAACAAGCATACAGTCCGCCTGTTGGTAAGCATCACCGCTATAGACGCTTGCAATACCGGAGGTATCACTCACGCGTTGCCAACCCTCCCAACCCCCCCAAGTGGAGCTCTGGAGACCTTAATCACCGTAGGAACACAACATGGTCGAGACCAATGCTATTTGGCTACGATCATCTGTAAGGTGGAGGTCCTTCCCCAGACGGGCTGCTGCAATTTGAGCAGATGATCCGCTGTGTCCCGTGTCCTACCTCTCTTAATGTACATTTTGATTACGCCTAGTATTCGATGAGAGTTCGTTGAAATCTGATTAGTTTCTTTAAAAAAAACAAATTCTTACTTTGTTTTGGGGGTCGGAATTCTCTGTAGCTGTCTGTACAACTTCTAAGGTCTTGTAGTGATAAATGACACATGTCAAGCATGTGCAATCGGGTAGTTAAGTCTCCGTTGAACATCGTCTCTCTCGCATAGAGTACTATTCTAAGCTTCTGTATTATGAAAATGTTAAATAAATTTACGGCATTTTAAAATTATACTTTTTTTAAATAGCTGTACCTATCTACATATATTATTCATGTACATACATAAAGGATTCTTTTTTAAAGATACCATATGCAGAAGCGTTTTGATAAAGTTATTATTTTGAAGTCGATTTTAATATATTTCAATGACAAAAATGAAAAAATATCACATGCCTACAATGTGCATTATTTATAGTCCCTGGCTCCAATACCCAACGAGCAATGCGGTTGCTTAGTAAGCAATTTAAGCAATTTCTTTTCTTTTGCAGATACGGATACTAGTCGTAATACATATCAGTCACATCCGCTGTCAAGATGGATTCAGCGATCGCGATTTGCTGCGTCTCCAACAGTTGGCGACCAATGAGCAGATCGAAACAATCACAAGTTACAGCACCAATATTATTCAAAGGGAGCCGAACAGCCCGTCCATCAGTTCGGTGAGTGTGCAATACCACATGACAGATCCAGAGAAGAACGAAGACTACAACAGAGCTGATCGAATTAGAAGCAGAAAAGTATATCGCATAAGAAATCCCTTCGATAACCAAGAACATCATGATGACATACAAACGAACACTGAAACACCGGACAGCGGCACCGGGGCTAGTAACCAGTATGCGGCTATGCAGTATTCCTTACCACCAGAGGATTTTTTACAGCAAATGAAGGCAGAAAACCAATATTACCAACATCAACAACAGGCGTCTACGCCAGCTCCTCAACTGGGATACACAGCAACACCACAACCACAATATCAATTTTCAACACCCAATTATGATGAAAATATTCTCCAGTCCACTCCAACCCCGCAGATGGAATCTAAAATATCACACGGTCAGACATATTTCAATCCAAATAACTATCAATATGGAGGGTTAAATTCCTATAGCATTGATACCGTTCAGAGTTCGCCATCACCGTTAGCACCACATTTGTCGACGCCAAATAATCCATTTGTTAGTACTCAGGCCAATGGATACGTTTCTAGCTCTTCACCAATATATCTATCTAGCCCTACAAATTTACAACATTATGTATCATCGCCTATGTCATCCATTCAAGCTGGTACTCCAGATTACTCCACCAGAGTCTCAAGTACTATTAGTAGCAATAATGGTTACAATAACGAACTGCATAAGAAAATGTTGTTAGATCACTATGATAATGCCGTCCATGGAATTAGATACCCGATGAACATGCAACAACAATACTCTAATGATTATCCGTCCTCAACGCCAATACCTACGTCCTCCCCATACTCAGATCCAAGCCACGAATCTTGGCGAAATTCATTAAATGGGGGTTCCATGCAGTTTCAGAACTATCCCTATAACAATAACCAATTAGATGTCAGATCTAGTTCGAGTGCAGATAACATGAACAGTGACACACATCGAGCAGGCAATATGGCTGCAGCTAACACACTCTTTTTGAATTTTGCTCAACCAGAATATCCAAATAATTTGAAAAGTAGAGGTAGAGAACTCGAACAGGACAGTCAGAGTCAACCCTTTTACTCTCACGGTGAATATGGTTGGAAACTACAAAATCGAAAACCTGAGCCGGAAAGTTATCCTTCTGTAAGTTATAATAGATATCTTAGTCCTGGACAATCGACTGCATTACAGGCATCGCCAAGTACGGCGGTAAGTCAAATGAGTTTTCATATGGATACTGGTAGACCCCAAGGATATGATCAAGTATCTAAATCAAGTCAGGATAATCTAGACGCTCAAGAATTTGCAAGAGCTGCTGCGAAAGTGCAAGAGAGACAACAACAACAACAACAGCAGCAGCAGCTACAACAGCAACAACAAGCATACGAAAATTATCCACCTAATTATAATAACAATTTATACGGCTCTACCTCTAGTTCGTCTTATGGAAATAATGAAAAACAAAGAAATAGATATAATGATGCGAATTCAAATGGTTATTTATATAGTACTGCACAGACAGATTTGATTACAGCATCTCCATATTATTATTTAAATTCAAAAGACAACAATATTGAACAGAAATCTAAACAACCATTTGATCATGATAAAGCATTGAAAAATATTGTTCCTATAGATGTTTCGAATGTTGTAGGCACAGACTCACAATTAAAAGGAACTAGTTTTGATAATAATAACAGATTAAATTTTGCTAATTTTGGCAAAGATCAAGTTGAACAAAATCTCAAACAGTATTATCGATCAGTCACTGACGCATATTACAAAGACAAGAATTCAATTTATGGATTCAATATTAAAAGCAAACCCGATGAACTAACACTTACTGATACTAATAAACACTTAGATCTTAGCATACCTCATTATTTAAAACAACAACAGGCTCAACAAGACTCTTATAATCAAGGAAATTATCATGATAAACGTTATTTAGATGGAGCAACATCATCAGTAAATTATGCGTCACAAAGCAACAATTATCCAGACACGATACAGTCGTCAGCAAATATTCAACCCCAGGGTCTACATCGCCCACAAAGTCAAATCCCATCAGACATAGCAAGTATTTTGAAACTAAATGATATTCCGTACCGTTTGTCGTCTATAGGGCCCGAAGACATCTACAGATTACATAATAATTACGATCAAGGTGTTATACCTACACCGTTACCGGGACGACTTAATCAGAACGTGGGAAGTCATCAACTGGATGTGTCAATTCTTAACAAGTTCTTAAATAAACAAGGTGCACTAAATCTTAATAGACCTGAATTGGAATCATCATCTACTGGTGGCCTACTATCGACTATTAATGGAATTAAAGTGGCTAATCCATTTAATGTAGATTTAAAGTTGGTAGCGGATATGTTGAAGGGTAAGCCTGCGATTGATGATAGCCACTTGTTGCCATTACGTGATCAATACAAAACAATGCCGTTTAAGTTGGATCTATCACAATTACAGCAATTGTTATTGAAAAATGAAAATAGTGGCAACTATGCTCCAATCAATGATGGTCTAAGTGCATTTTCGAATACTTACTTAGATCTTTATGGCCCGGCACGACTACCATACCAAGGCGTAAAGTATTCGCGTAGTCAGGAGGAAGAAGAACCTATTATACCTATTGCAGATGCGTCAAGCAATCATCCTATAGGGGCAGTCATAGAACAGATAGACGGTCTACCGAATGAACGAGAAGTAAGTACAGGGTCTGATGTAACTGCTCAAGATGATGAAGCTTTACCCAATAATTTTGAAAATAGACCAAAAAATAACTTTATTTCAGGTCATAGGATAGGAGATAGACACAAACATCCAAATGCACTGCCAGGCCAACATTATCAAAGAAAATATCCTAAAGAGGATGTTGATGCACCATATCCGTTATTGAAGCCACCGCCTCGTCAATCACGTAAAAGGGGACCACGAAATAAGTTTGAGGGTCGAAGACGAAGGGTAAATAGACCAAAAGCTATGAGAATCATCAAAACAGAGCCATTATTTGAAGCTGGCAGTCAGATAGATGAAGAAGAAGTCACTGTACCTACTTTGTTAAGACCGCCACCCCCAATTCCAGACGCTAAAGTTGATGTAGTTGACGAGGAAGACACGTAAGAACTTTGCCTACCCTAAATTGCACTAAAATTACATTTTTTTATACACAAATAAAAAAAGTATAATACTTTACTTTTGCTAGAAGTCTTATTAGTTTAGTACAAACCGCATAAATGCATGTACATTAGTCAAGATCTATATTATTTCGAATTAATTTTAATTTACAAATTAATTATACCTTAAGGTGGCGTAGAAAAGCATGATGATATTTGGGAATTAATACTTCATTAGACTAAGTTCTTAAGCAATATACTGTTTAAAAGATATCGCACATTGTAACGGGCCATACTGCAACGCATATGTCAAAATGTTATTCCTTATGAAAGTAAAGAACTTATTTTGTTACAATCCTGCAATTTTTTTAGCCTCACGATAAATACAGTTTAAGACTTTGTCAACCCGTATAGGAAGATGTTCAAACTTTGAATAAAGTCTATACACAATTTGCTTTACTTGGTGTAATATTTTTTTTATGGTAAGGAAGGACACGACGTCATAGTCACATAAGCGTCCACACTGGTGTCGATTGCACACATACTACATTTGCAATTAAGTAATTTGTGGTCTAGTGTTGTCGTGTACCTCACCATTACGTATACGTTGCGTTGCGGTGTGGCCCGCGATAATGTGCGCTGTTTTTATTGCCTTTACGTGTTATCATCATGTTAATAAAATGTGTACTTATTGTGTCTCTTGTTGATAGAATTGATGGATTGCTATCCGTCTGGTAATAAAAATGTTTGGCATTTATATATTTATGTAATAATAATGTATATGAGTAAATTGTAATGACAGAAAATTATTTTACTGGCACTTAAATAAATTAGTAACTTAATAAATGTGTAGAAACGTAAATACATGTTAAAACACAAGATTATTTATCAGATAAAACCGTCATATTAGTTAACTGATTGGTAGACTAACAAGTGAAGAACAAGCCGTAAAATATAAAAAAATAGTTATTACAGACATTATTTTTAAATATTAAACTTTTATTGCGTTTAAGTTCCAGTAAAATAATTTTAAAACTGTTCATAAATAGTTTAAAACATTCAGTTGCAAAAATACCTGAAGAATTTTGAAAAATGTTTTGTTTCTATATTTATATGTAAATAACATTAAGCTTAGTTTTAAGATATTAGTTACAAATCTTAAATTGTAAGTTGTAAATAGTCTAGTTACTTTTTGTTTTGTGATAAACTAACGCTAATTATAATATTCGCTAAGAAATTATTACATTGAGCTAGTGTACTAGACACTAGTTACCTAGTTACTATCTGCTAGTTTTACAATCATGCTGATCGCGCCGACGATAGGTGAATATGTATGCAATAGAGAACATTCAGAGTCTGTATGAGTGGACATGGACAGTACTTAGCGGATATACAAGCCATAGGAGGTACAATATAAGTTGGCGTTGCTGATCGTCAGCGGTCAGTTTCATTAGCCCGATCCACACCAGACGACATTGGATCGAGATCCTGCCACGCGCATTTGGATCACGTTTGATTGTCTGGTGTGGATCCGGCTATTAATATCAGCGGTCAGCGGCGCTGATACGGCGTGAGACCTTGTCCACGAAATCACCGTCTATATTCATACCATATATAACATATATGTCAATATTCATACCTACGTTGGCGAGGTACTAGGCACCCAAATATTACGTTCACAAGCATTGCGCGAATACGCGATTTTGGAAAAGGTCTTAAGGCGGCGGACTCGAAATTTACTTGCAGAAATCAAGCGGGGCGCACCGCATCGATGCCTTTGTGTACTTGTTCTCTAAAAAATGCTATACATTGGTGCCGTCAAATCCGCCATACTGCTGATTTTGAGTTCGCAGGCTTAAACCAGCTTTAGATTTTTTTTTATATCGCAGTAGTTTTATAGTATAGCAATTAGTGACACACCCATTCTAAGTTACGTCGAAATATCTACTATACGCTACTACACACAGTACTTATGACGCATTTTGTGTGTCACTAAAATTCGAAGTCGAAGTTACGCCGACGTAACCTTTTCTTTAGGTGTGTCGCTAAACTAGTCCGCTAAGATATTTCACTTAACCACTTTATACATTTTTCTGCCCTTGTGATTTAATCAAATATTTTATCTAAATAAAATGTCAGGATATTTGATGAAAACGCATGTAATTATTCATTAAAAGGTAACGTACATTATGTTCTTCCTTTTCAGTGATGTAGAAACCTTTTTGTTATATTGAGTAACATTTTTTTTAAGTTGCGGTGTGGCCCGGTCCGCCATAATGTGCTATTTTTTTTTGACCCAATGTCACTTTAAATAACAGAAAATAAGTACGTAAAACTATTTTATCATGACTCTACAAAAAATATATGATATAAATAAGCTAGTAAACTAACTCAATGTAATACATCATTACCCAGTATACTTTTCATAATAAATGTTGTTGTATTGTTACGGAAAAAAAAATTAAATGTTTTAAAAATTAATAATGATTTTTTTCTAAAAAATATTCAAAAAGCCAGCGTAATTTGAGAATAATTTTCTTTGTTCCCAATTCGTCAAATGTTAAAACGTCGAGTATGTGTTAAAATCATACAAAAACTATCAGTTTGACGAGTAAGCTATTCGGGTGAAATATTTACACATTTCCTTGGTTCACTATACAATAACCTTCCCCCAATATTGTAATGACGATATTGATACAATTTGCAAATATAAAGTGGAATTTAAACATTAAATAGATAACTAAATGTATACTATTTAATTCAGTGAAAAAGTGGTTCGTGTTACATGTAATTATGTGTTCAGGCGAGATGACATCATAAATATGAAGCTCGATGATGCTGATTTCTCTCGAATAATGTTAATGATCTATTACAAAGACCGACGCACCCGATTAATGAGATTATGCAATAATGGACTGTTTATGCGAATAATATCAAATACAAACAATAATCCTATTATTATTTTTGCATAAAAAAACAGAAGAGTTCGATGGCGTCGCTGTGTGTCGCACTAAACGGTCACGCAATAGCTAGTGTTTGGATAGGTTTCCTTATGTTGAGCTTCTCCGTGCTTCGGAGGGCACATTGCGTCCGTCCCGGCTGTTGTCAATATTGATTACAGTCGTCAAGTTAACTGTTAGGTGACTTGAAAACAATGACACCACCTTCCCGCAGTTGACACTAATCGCGGGAAGTACACGAAAAGAAGAATTACTCACTATTTTGCATTTGTATGCATCTGTTTTGTAACAGACATTTGAGATGTACTTTTTTGTGTTTATCGCCTATGTTTTTCGTACTCATTTTCATCAACAATCCCATTTTATAATAGTTTTGAATTTACCCTTACTGTCTGTTTTTTAAAATAGAATTTATTTTAATATTTTACTATAAGGATGCTATAGAAACCACGATACTTTAGGGCTAATTGCGGTAATTGTTCTACCAAGAGCTGCGAGACGAAGTATGATTCTACGCATAAGTAAACACATAATTTTAATAGCACCATCAATCATCCACAATTTGCGACATGACAAAGATAAATCAGTATGAGAAACATTTCTGTAACGATACGATATTAAAACCATAATTTTCAGATAATCATTCGATAATTATAATTCATTGTGATCTCCAAACTAATTACTTTTACACGACACGATTCGTCACATGGCACCATACATTTTTTTTGCCTGCATAAAAAAAAAGTTTGTATATTAAACGGGTCATTCGTCAAGTATTAGGGTTAAGGTTAAGGGTTAAGTCACCTTATGAAAATTTATCTTGGCTAATGCTTGTTCTAGTTAAATCTTTGCTAATATTTAGATGACTGGCCGGAAAAGTACAAAAGAGAAAATTGGAAAAGTTGTAGGACACTAATGGCTGTTAATAAAAATCTTATATGTTGTTGTCGTGTGTCGTGTCGTGTGGTTAAAAAACAGCAAATAAAAGCAAACATATGTAATGTCGAAGATCTTAGTGCTGCGTTGCGTGCGTTTCGCTTTCTGAACGCACCGACAACGTGATTCTTACCCTGACTTACTGATTGGATCAAATTATGAAACTGCCGTTGATAAATCATTTGGAACATCTATTTCATTGGTATCAATGATCTTGGCTTTCTTAATTACTTGATAAAGATTAATGTGTAGTTTTTGTATGGAATTTTAATTTATGTGAAATAATTAAAGAACTAACTGAAAGATTGATTAGCACTCATCTCAAACAAAAGCTAAGAATAGAGCTGATGTTTCTAAGAGATTTTCCTTATAAAGTACATAGATAAAGACTTACAGCCTGTTCCTGAAACTTGAGTCCACATTTAGACTTCAGCTATCACTTTTGTTCTTCTTTAGTTTGACCAGACAGCTATAACTTAATGATCATTAATTTTAAAAATGCGTTTGATAAACTGCTGTTAGTGTTTTTTTTTTTTGCAAGAGATAGCGGAACGATTTCGCTTCAACTTTGAAAGGGTTTGAAAAGTCGTCAGCGTGCGAGAGATACACCTAGTGTTACAAGCGTTCATTAACTATGGTGACCGTTTAATAACGGGCTGTAATCCGGCACATTGACGACGCTTACCTATTCTTAAATCAGAGTCCCACTTCAAGTACTAACAGAGTGTACTAGGTATATTTTGCAAGCAAGCGGAAGGAAACGTGATAGGACATAACCTACTCATAGCTAAAGCATTTAACATCAATACAATTTCTAATTACCATTAAAATTTTAATATTCATTGAACATGTAAGATCAATGAAAATTTTTCTAAACAAATTTCCATATGAAGTGACAACGTAATACTTAAGAAATCGTTACTCTATTAGTGATGGGCATATTCCTTCGATTAAGTAACAGATCGTTGAATTAATTCGCGCTTTATTTCCGTTAGAAGAGGGCAGATGTATTTGAAAACCTGTTCTTCTCACTCGGTCACCACATTGTCAATTCTGCCGACCACAGTTGACATCGAATATAAATATGAAGAAAATTATACGAAGCGTCACAAACAACTGAGACTTGTTGTAGGAGTGACAAGTTCGAGAGCCAGCGATTAGCTAATCGAAATGGCTACCTTTGTAAGTATATTGATGATCAGAATACTTTAAACAAAATCAAATATAATTTGATCAATAAAGAAAAATCAATTCGAAAAACTAGAAAACTCAATATTTTTCAATTTAAAAAATTTCGGTTTTTAACAAAATTATAAAGAGAGTGCCTAATATGTAGAAACAAGCGTGAAAACACTGATCAAAGTACGAGATTAAAATATAAGTTTTTTTTTCATTTCAGACAAAATTGGCATTCTTAGCCATCCTAGTGAGCAGCAGTCACGGTGGATATTTACACGGGAATTCACATCATAGTCCATCTAGCCATCATTTCGACAATCATGGTTCATCATCTGGTGGATTTGACCCAAGCACATTCCCAGCGGGATCTATACCCTCAGCCACATATTCCGGATCAGGGCTACTTGGCGGCGGTGTGAGTCATGGTTCCATTAGTGAACCCATTAGCTCTGGATTTAGCTCAGGATTGCACGGACATGGAGACAGCTATCACGGAGACAGCTATCATGGAGACAGCTCCTACCATGGAGACAGCTCCTACCATGGAGATAGCTCATATAATCTAGGTGGCTCTAGCTATCATGGAGATAGTTCAAGCTATCATCACGGCAGCTCAGATTATCACGGAGACAGCTCAAGCTACCACGGCGGCAGCTCATACCATGGAGACTTATCTGGTGCGAGCTTGTCTGGCGGATTATCCGGTGGAAGTTTACATGGAGCAGACGTAGGCAGTGCTAGCTTAGGATCAGGTTTCTCTTCGTCAGGTTTAGGTGCCAGTCTAGGTGGATCAGGATTTGGATCAAGTTTATCTGGAACTGGTTTAGCCGGGGCAAGCTTTGGATCAGGTTTTGGTGGAGCTAGTTTAGGAGCAGGTTTTGGTGGAGCTAGCTTAGGATCAGGTCTAGGTGGAGCTAGTTTAGGAGCAAGTTTGGGTGGTGCAAGTTTCGGAGGATCATTAGGTGGCGGTAGTTTACCTGGACCTGCACTTCCTGCTCCCGTTGGTCCCATTGGTGGATTCTCAAACCCCACTGTTGGAGGTGAAGCCCCACCACCCGGTCCTAAGGCACCCGTCATCAACAATATCCACAGCCTTGCTAACAACAACGGTGCCCCAACTAAGTACCAAGTCCGCGAAGAACGCTACAACGTCTACAAAGAAGTGACCCACAGAGTGCCACAGCCAGTTCCAGTGCCAGTGCCACAGCCAGTACAGATCCCTGTACCTCAACCATACCCAGTACAAGTGCCAGTCGTGAAGAATGTTCCAGTTCCCGTCGTAAAAATCCAACACGTGAAAGTAGATAAGCCAGTACCGTACCCAGTAGAGAAGATCGTGAAAGTGCCATACGAGCGAGTGGTCAAAGTGCCAGTTGAGCACAGAGTTCCCATCGAGAAGATCGTTGAAGTACCAGTGGTCAAATATGTTAAAGTACCAGTACCTGTAGTCAAGAGTTACCCTGTACCAGTCGTAAAGACTGTTCACCACAAGGTGCACGAACACCACAGCCACGGTTGGGATAGCCATGGTCATGGACATAGCCATGGACACAGCCATGGTCACGGCTGGTAAACCAATAATACCATAGTACAAATTAATAGCGAGCCTAGTCCAGACTTTTGTAAATATTTAGCTCATCTCAAGGCTGCCATCTAGGGTGTAAACTAAGTCATTAATTTAGGTTACTGTAACAAAGTGCGTTTAGTAATAGAAATTATTACTTCAATAAAACGACTATCCAAAGAATTTATGATTTTATTTTTTTATTCTATAAAACTACCTTTTGAAATGTTAATTCTATGGAATTGCTAATTACCTTTTGAAATGCTATAGAATTGGAAAAAATTACATGGAGGGTGTAAAGTATAACAATGCTATTAAATGCAACTGAATTCCGTTTACAAGAATTTTAAAGTGTCTTTTAAAACTATATAATGATAAAACTGCCATAAAATATCAACTGAATATTTGAATCATAATTTTAAAATCTAGATAACATAAAATATTGTCAAATATTCTCCCAGAAATGCGAATTTGTATGATGTGTCGAACACGCGTCTGATAAATTCACAATATGATACAGTTTTACATTTTGGTCGGCTTGTAAACGTTATCACGTTCGAATGTGACCAAAAAACTCGTACTAAGCACTCAGATATTTATAAATGTATACATACATAGAATACTTGTAGTAGAAACAAATAACTACGACAAAAAAACGCTTTACGCTTTTATTAACACCAATGGATTTATTTTATCATCACAAGAAGTCACTGATGCGAATTAAAACGGTATAAAAGAATAAATAATGTCGGTATTACTTTAAAAAAAACATCTAATTACATTTTGAAAGACGTTAGGAAAGTTAGTAAGTTATGATATGAATTATCATACGCTAACAATAGTCAGTAATCAAAGTCAAAATTGCTTTATACTGTGAGTCTTCGCTTAGATACTATCGTGATAAAATTCGTCATGGTAAGACCATGTCTTGGATTTATTGACGTATGACAATGTTCATTTTTCTATTAGGTAAGCATAAAAGTTTTTCCAGAGTATTCGCCAGGTTGCTCCACTACGGGTTGATGACAACACATATACATTGTTATCCTTTTTTCAGTGACAAGAATATGCCATCTTGCAGAATAATTTTCTAGTTTTATTCAGACAACTTTATAAAACTTGTAATGAAAACTGATTGGTTTCTTGTTTGTTCGACATGTGCGTTCATTCATTTGACACGCGCAACGATTCTATTCAGTTTGTCATAGATTAATTACCCGTGAACTGGGCTGGCTTCTAGTATTATGACAAAGTATCATAATGCTACTTATAACAACATAATTGATTGTCACGGTAAAATGAGATGAATGTGAAAGTGACTAAAACAAATGGACGAAAGTTAGATTGTTTCGTTGGGACATTTTTGTCGTGTTTACTACGAATGAAAAGAAATATTTATTCAATTATTTAAATAAATATTTCTTTATTCAAAATATTTATTCAATTATTTGCATAAAAAATATTTATTCAATTATTTGCATAAAAAAATATTTATTCAATTATTTGATTAAAGAGTTCTTTTCGTGGACGTATGTCCAGAAATATTTTTCTAGTTAAACTGTCAAAACATTTTTGCATTCTTCTATTCTGTGGGAATAAAAAATATGGATTCTGTGAAAAACAACCCTTGAACTTAAAGCTCTAATTCCAAAGTTTTGTACGTTGATCAACAAAACCAGCCCACTGAATATTCGCAACGCACGTGTCTCCTGTAAAGCCAGGATTAACAACAGATAGACAATGAGTAGTAAAGCTGACGTCCCGGGAAAGTAATACATCTTGAAACTCACACCAGAAGTATATTAGACGGAGTAGGAAATAATGAAAGAACACGTAATAGGAAATAATATAAGAACTATCTGTTTTAAACAGACGAGTACTGAGTATGTCCCTTGCACATTTTCGATATTGACAGAGTGAGATGGGTCATTGCATCTACCAATACCAACGTTCGCAATTACAACGCTAGTCCTGTAAAAAATGTCAGCACTCGATTGTTAAGAAAATAGACTGTAGTCGTTACTCAGTCAGCTCTTACTGCCAGTGAGAAAGAATTTCTAGAATTTTAACATAATGGTATTATAGTATAATGAGGGCAAATCTTAATAAAATCGATTACCATAGACCTAGAAATGAAACTGGAACTAAGCCAGTTTACGTAATAATGACAACATCCGGAAGTCATAATCAATAAATCGGCCTGCACACTTTAATGCTTATTTACATATAAATTCTCTAAACATTAGTGAAAATGGAGAAACTCAATAATAATATTCTGAATTAATCAAAGGGACGTGACATGATGTAAGTGTTGCTATGATTATACGCATCGGGCACGCAATTTGAATGATCAAGTTTGATTATGAAAATCGCATCTTTTAGGGCATTTGCGACACTTTTCTCATCATATTAATGTAATTCATTTAAGCCGAGGTCATATAATTTCTTCCAGTTAGGAAGCATTGGTGAAAATGAGCATAACTATGTTTATCACTCTTCTTGAGATAAGTAGATAAGTTTTACTACCCGGGGAAAGCATGGCTAGGTTTTATATTTCTGATTTTATGATCTGATGTAACATGTGTAGAATAATGCGTGCCTTGTGATTATTATCGAATATTTAAAACCATAATATATTATATGAAATATTATAAAACATAACCACTGCTTTCTACTGTCAATGAATGAATTTTCGGAAACGAATGAGTAATTCCGGAGATTACCACATACGAATCCAAAACACTCTTAGAGAAAAAGGAGGAAAAATTAGTTTATCATGTCAGCAGTAGAGTCCAAAACACATGGTCATTGAAAAGAAAGGGATAAGGAAGCGCAATTCAAACATTTAGCATTACAATCTCAGTATATGCTGTTGAGTGTTCAATCTAATAAATCGTACTGACTTATTTCGTTTAAGTTCAATACTGTTATAAAAATTTTCAATCTTAATTGTCTTTCAGACTAAATTCGTTGTAATTTGAATACAGTAATATTTTTAGCCTAGGACGTCAAGCTTAATTACTTGTCTATCTAAAGGATACATTGGGAATATGTTGTGTAGTAGAAAGTATTTCAGTAAAAAGAGTTCCCAGGAATTTCAATAAGTTCCATTGTTAGCCAAGAAATTAGTTCAATCGTCTATTTATAATACTTTTTTCCATAACAGTGACATCACCTGTTCCAAATAGTTTATTCTAAACGATAATAAATCACAACTGTTACATAATACTAGGAGACAACACTATTGAGACCATAGATTTACATATTAACATAAACTTTAGCAGATGGCTGGTTTCGGAAACAGTGACATCCGATTAAATAATATATACATAGGCGTCGTATCGAAAGAACAACTTTGACATGGTATAAATATGCGAAGACGTAACAAATCACATCACAAACCACAGAGACTCGAAAGGGAGAACACTTTTCCATAGGCTGGCTTCAAAGCGATTAGCTAACAGCCATGGCGTTCTTTGTAAGTTAACATCACATGAAAAGTGTTATATGATGATGGTACAGACACATAGTAATTCATTTAATTTGTTACAGATTAGGATACTGTTCGCAACTGCGTTAGTATATACTGTCAAGGCAGGAGTATTGACTGGACATCACGATGGTGGTCTATCATCTGGTCTTAGCGCTCCGTCAGGGTCTTATGGACCTCCTGCTCCTGTGTATGGTGCTCCGGCGTTATCAAGTGGCCATGACTTCAGCCACGGTTCCGAACTTCATGGAGGACATTTGGAGGATCACTCTCACGGTGGATTACATGGAGGGCATTTAGAAGATCACTCTCACGGCGGACTTCTTGCTGGTGGACAACTTGAACATCCTGGTGGTCCATACCCAGCTGCTGTTCCAGGAAGTTCTTATACTGAAGGTGGTATA
This sequence comes from Endotricha flammealis, assembly GCA_905163395.2. NCBI lineage: Eukaryota > Metazoa > Arthropoda > Insecta > Lepidoptera > Pyralidae > Endotricha > Endotricha flammealis. Next base: position 13,610,216 of record LR990866.1, read on the forward strand.
AATCTATCATCGAATCTTCCAGCGACTAGCGGTGGCCTTAACGCTGGCACTGCTCTTGGTCCCCCAAGAGTTATCGGAACGACTGTATCAGTAGGTCGTCCTGTTGCCTCTGCAACCAGATACGAACTCCAATCAGTCGTACAGAATGTTATCCGCCGTGTGCCAGTTGAGGTGACACGTCATATTCAGGTAGCTGTGCCTCAGCCCGTCCCCGTGCCGGTAAGACAAGAGGTCAAAGTTCCAGTACCACAACCCTACCCAGTTCATGTTGACGTAGTGAAGCATGTACCATACCCAGTATACAAGACAGAACATGTTGAAGTTGAAAGGCCAGTACCAGTGGAAGTAATAAAGAAAGTACCAGTAGAAGTGATCAAGAAAATCCCAATCCCAGTAGAAAGGCCCTATGAGGTCATCAAGAAAGTGCCAGTTCCTGTCGAGAAGCACGTTCATGTGCCATACCCCGTATGGAAGCCGTACCCCATTCATATCATCAAGCATGTGACCCACTACGAAAAGAAGAAGAAGTGCTGCTGGTGAAGAGAATCGTGATTGTGCCAAATAGTCAATAGACTTGTAAATATTGATAGTCATTAGATATATATTAGGTTTATAAGATGAATGATACCTCAAACATTAAACAGTAAAACCAAATATTGAATTTAAATTTGTTTTTTATTATAATCGTTTAAATGGTTTCATGGTAAATGTTTAATTCCTTCTGCATTAATTCCTTGACATTATCTATCGTAAAACTGAGAGATGAAAAGTACTAAAAATTTAAATCAACATTATTTCAATCATAGTTTAAAGTTATATATGGATAAATCGTTTATTTACATACTTCAGCACACACATACATTTGATACATTATGATAATAATAAACCAAACCATGGGAACGAGAATAACGGTCGCGTGACTGACGGTCACTGTCTTGTACTCTTTTTTTTTTTTTTTTTTTTGTTTTCTTCGCTCTAGGGCAGGCAAAGGGCTTTGAGCCCATACAGCCAAGTCATAAGTAAATTTATAAGTAATTCAAAGCAGCGAGTTCATGCTATCCTGACATTCTTGACTCAGTATACAGTCTCTGAGTCAAGACGCCCCGAAGAAAGATGATAGCAAAATTTCTTCAGAAAATACGGATTTTGAAGTCAACACGATAATGCACTTTTAATAGGTTCCTGATCACAAACCTCAATCAATATGTACTATAACCAATGTTTGCTTCACATTACACTATCAATACTATGAATCAAACGCAGAAACACACAAAAATTAAATTTCTAATCACGAGCCCAAGTGGACGCTATTGTAGTTGGCGCCAAAATCCTGTCTTGTACTCTTGACTCAAATTTTGACTTAACTACTGTCAACTATCACCTATAATCGAATAGTGCAGCTGCTAAAGGAATTTGAATATGCAAAATATGATGAACGCATTCTGTGCATGGATTTGAACTCAGAAAAGTATTAGATTATTATTCTATATGTTGCCAGGAAGTTTACCGGACCATTTTTTTTAAAACCCTCTTTGGATATCAAGTAAACGGACTGAACAAATACTTAGATTTTTTCAAATATGATTAAAGATTTACTATGACTTGTAGTCAATTGAACAGTAATACAAAAAATAAATACAAGATTTGTTGATAAAAAAAGTATTAATATGAAACTACGCGCTACATTTACATTTGTTATGAGCTTCAGCGCAAACATAATATGGTGTGGATAAATGCTGACTAAGAATTGCGTTATTATATTAGGCTATGAAAAAAAAGCAATGAATTTGGGTACAAATTAATTGTTCTTTACGGCAACTGACGAAACGACCATGGCTTCACTCACGATAAATACTCTATGTTTAAATAATCTTTTTATATATTTTTTTTTATACCACACAGGTGGCAAACAAGCATACGGTCGGCCTGATGGTAAGCCGTCACCGTAGCCTATAGACGTAAGCAATACCGGGGGTATCACTCACGCATTGCCAACCCTCCCAACCCCCCCCAAGTGGAGCTCTGGAGACCTTACTCACCGTAGGAACACAACATGTCAACATAATCTACTCTACATTCTACTTTAATTTCGAAAAACAGATTCTACTAACATATAGATAATTCGGACAAACCCATGAATGATTACCAGTTAACATTTTGAGATATTATACGATTTAGTTATATAATCAAATAGGCTGACACCTCATTACGTCGGAATTTTCCTTATACGTTTCACAACAATTGTTTATCAAACTTTAGTATTGGTTCGAACTCAAATTAATCATACTAATATTTTAAATGAGAAAGTGAGTTTGTTTGTTTGTTTGTTATTCCTTCACGGCTTGACTAAGCAGCCGATCATTATGAAAATTTGTATATTATTGTCAGGGGTACATAGCCCAACATAGGCTACTTTTTATCCCGAGAAGGTATGTCATTCCAAAAAAAGTATTTTTTGTATAGAGGGCGTTGTATGGGATGGGCCAACAGATGGCGCCACAAGTCGCGCTATGGGCTGTATAATTGTCAAACAAGATCTATGTCATAAAATTAAACGCGAGCGAAGCCGCGGGGAAAAGCTAGTGTAGTCATAAAGATCAAGTAAAATTAACATAAATTGTATCACACGAAAAAGAAAAGAAAAAAGTACCTACACATCCTCGGGATAATAATACTTAATATGTACAAAATAACATTTGTGATGAGCTGATTTCGTTACAAAATAATCTGAATCTGAAACTGAACCACCACAAAACTTTCAAAGTTCCCACGGGAAAGCGAGACATACGCAAACGAAGTTGCGAGGGTATTTCAATGCACAGCCCAAACCGCTGGGTCTAGAGATTCCAAATTTCGACATGTAGGTTAGGTTCCTTAAAAGGACCGGATCGACCGGACCGGAGACCGGACCGATCGGCGCGGACTTTTTTTTGATAACCGTATTCAAGATCGCTTAAAATAAAACTAAACCAAATATGTATAACGAAGCTAATAAATACAAAAAAATACTAGTATTTTTAAAATTTCGCCAATCATAATTATATGGATCCCATTTGTGGGAATGTGCAAGATTGCTAAATGCACACAAAACTATCGAAATAGGCATTGAATGAATATCAATTTTTTTTATTCTAATCACCATATTAAAATATTTTTGAATGGTGAAATTTTTGAAAATTTTGCAATTTAAACCTTGGATGTTGATTTGTGCAGAAAGTTAAGAAATTATTGTATATTTTAACATTTAGTTTTTTTATAATTAGAGATTTATAATTTCCGTTCTAGCTATCAAATTAAAAATACAAAATTTTTTGCAGTTATTCGAGCGCGTCTGACTAATTATAGGGGGATATCTGATACCCTGTTAAGTATCAACACCATATTTTCAACCATAGCCACAGAATAGATAATAGTCCATAGCGTAGTTGTAACGTAGTTAAAAAAATATATATCTTGTAACGTAGTTTATTTTCTTTATATATACAAGTTGTAAATGACAAGAAAAAGTGCCTGTGAAGGTCTAATTTCTAAAATAAACGATTTCATTTCATTTCATTTCATTTCTTGAAATAGGCACGTCAGTTGATAACATGCTATGTGTATGTGTGAAAAAATTCCGATTTTAATGCGACATAAGGGATTGGGGGAGTTTTGAATTTGCAAAAACAAACACCTTGGCATTCTAAAGCGCGGTCATTTTTATTAATTTTCACGTAAATAGTTCAAGGAATATATAATCTGCAATACAGGAACATTTCTTGAGCCTGACACGCTCCGAATCGCAACTTGTCTACGGCTTGGGGTTCCCGTCTGCGTTCCTCATAAATATCCCTGTGGCAGTGATGTCGACAAGCTAGGACATCACGGACTGTCATGCCAAAAAAGTGCAGGCCGCTTTTCGAGACATGCCGCACTTAACGATATCATACGCCGGTCCCTTGACACCGTCAACGTGCCAAGTCTACTCGAGCCGACTGGTATTGCAAGAGACGATGGCAAGAGACCGGACGGTATGAGTTTGATTCCATGGAAGATGGGCCGGGTGCTGGTAGGTATGGGAATCTGTTCAGACACGCTGGCCCCTTCCCATCTACATGGAACAACAGATCTGGTGCGGCTTGTGAAGCGGTTGAAAAAGCTGAAGCTTGTAAATACTAATGATTTTGTCCCATTCGGTGTCCAGACCCTTGGTCCGTGGGGTCCTAGCGCTATAAGACTTTTTAAGGAAATTGCAAAAAGGTTAGTCGACATCACAGGAGACCGAAGAGCTGGCAGCTACCTCGGACAAAGAATTAGTCTAGCCATTCAAAAAGGGAACGCTGCCAGTATCTTTGGAATCTTGCTTATAGGGACTCCTTTTAATAATATATTTCAGTTATTTTTTTATATTTTTTAAGGTTTTTAGTTTTAGGTTCATTATAATTTATGTCTATATAATATGTTTAGTTTAGTTTTAGTTTTAGAAGTAAAGTAATTTTTAATTATTATAATAATAAATCGTGTTCACCTGCAATTTCGACGAGAAGAAGTAAGTAGTTATTGTCACTGATTTTTTTAAATGTTTGAAAGTCTATTGACGCTCCCCCCACCGATGAACGAGAAACATCAATTAACATTTTTTGCTCTCCTTGACCTAATCTTCAAAATTATATAGGTTTCTAGAGGGCTCGAATGACTAAAAATTTAGCATCGTCAGCTCAGTAATACCTTTAAAGATTCTAATTATGTTACCCCTAACATAAGATACCTTGATTTTAAAGCTCACCAGAAGTCACTTGATTACGAGCACCGCTGCAAGCGCTATCACTTTCTTCCACTTGAGCTGCGACGCCGAGTAAGCGACATTTGCTACTACCTTAATATAGCCAACAATTCAATAAACAGTGCTGAACTGTTGTCTATAGTCGGCCTTCGTTGTAGTGGACCTCGCATGAGGCAACGCGTTGAAGTTTTTGTACCGCCTGGTCGCTCTAACTACAGACGTAATTCATTTTTCCCGCGTACTGCTGATGCTATTAACAGGTCCGACTTGGACATTGACTTATTTTGTACCGGTAACAGGTATGTTAAAAACTGCTACGCCAACAGATTCTTTTCAAGTTAATAACTCTGATTCTCCATGTTATAATTTTGTATATTAGTATTAATTTCTTCTTTTCTTTTTGCACCACACACACACCACAACACATTGATCTACTTCCTTAAAATGTAACTAGGTAGTATTTAACCTTACTTAATATTACGTTGTTTAGCGCTCATTTTTTATATGCATGGGTGGAGACTTCTAATTGGCATAGTTTTTGTTATTTTTATGTGTATTGTATAATTAAGCTGTAAGACTCCCAAATAAAATAAAAAAAATAAAATAAAATAATTAGACGTGGATGAGAAACACGGAGAGCCGTGCAATATGGAGGAAACATGGAGAGGCATATGCCCAACGGTGGGCGAATACATGCTGCTATAGAGAAGAAGAAGAAGAACATAATTAGAATCTTTAAAGGTACTACTGAGACTAAAGTATCAGTAGTTCCTTCTACTAATAAAGGGACTTCTGGTAATAAAGATAAAATTCATCTTTCTAGATACTGAAAGTTCTCGATTACGAATTATTTTATGTCATAAAAGACTTTATTTAAAAATCAGAAAATTCTTGAAAGGACATAATAATATCACACAACTAAAATAGTCATAACACAATAAATTCTTATACCTAAAAAACTAGATAATAATCTATTTGAATCTTTATGAATAATAAAATTAAATTAAACGAAACATTGCATAGTTAATAACTAACGAATTAGCATACGCGGCCAAATCTTATCTCAACGTAATAGTAAGTCGCGAACTATATGGAACCTCGTTAATAGTCAATAGATGTGTCTAAACGAATAACATGCATATAAAATTGTGCTGCTTTCCGATATCTTTACAGACGATTGCAAGCGTTCCGACCGTCTGCTCGTTGGGCTGCTCTTCACGTCTGCAGCCATGGATCATAAAGTAAGCAGAAGAAATATAAAAATAATCTAATATGTAAGGTTGAACGACATCCTTCATAGGTGATTTTATATCATTAATAAGTTTTTTTTTCATTCCAGATGTGGTTGATGATACTCGGTCTAGTCTTCGCGGCAGTCAATGCTGATAAGAGAGATCAAGGACCTCAGACGTTTGAAGCAACCTCACCAGCTCCATCACCGTCACCGCCTCCAGCCCCACAACCAGAAACCGATGAACCACAATACGAAATGAGAGAAGTCATCGTTTACCTAACACCTAGTCAAATAAAGGCATTGGAATCTGGACGTGGTTACCTTCAATCTATACCTCGACAAACACCGAGTGAACACCGACAAAACATTGAGCAGGATGATTATGAAAAGGAAAACAATGAACGTCGTAAACAGATTGAATTACAAACTGCTATAGAAAACCAGAAAAGGGCTGAGGATGCAGCGAGGAACTATGCAGCAGCTATTCAGAAGGAAGAAACTACTCTACGACCACGGGTTATTAAGAAGCAAAAAACTACACCACGACCACCTCCAGTCAAAGAATCTGTCGAAGAAGAAACAAACCCAGAAATCTCTACTCAGTATACCCAATATGGCTATGAACCAGCTGAACAAAAGGAACAGTACTTTTTACCTGAAAAACCTGAATCTGTTTCAAATAGCTACTCTAACTTCAATTTGCATAATAAGAAGTCAAGTGACGTAAACATTAAAATATATCATCCACTTCCACATGACATGAAGCTAAGTGATGACTTGGCGGGTAAATCATTGGAAACACACACTGATCCGGTATTCCAGAAAAAATTCAAATTGATTCCTTACGAATATTTGAATAAGAAATCTGAACTGTCACAACTCCAGGCACGTACTCAAGAGCACTTACAAAGTCAAATTGCACAGAAGGAGTCCGAACGTCAATTTATTAATTACTTAGCTGCGCAACGTCAAAAGAATGCTGAATCTTTTAACTACCAGCAACAGGAAGTTGAAGAAAAGGAGGAGAAAAAAGATGAAATTGTCAAAATGTATGCACCTAGATACAACGATCAAAAAGAAGCCATCGAACTACAAAACATTCTTAAGAAGCAAAGCGCTAAAGCCAAAGCAGAAGCTATTGCTAAACAGCCTGCAGTGGAACTTAATAGAGAAGTGAGCATTACTAGACAGAAACCAGTTCATATTATCAAGCACGTACAAGTGCAAGTCCCTCAACCTTACTTAGTCAAAGTTCCTGAACCATTCGAAGTAAAAGTACCTCAACCTTATCCAGTACCTTTGGAAATTATCAGACATATCCCAGTTCCTGTTATAAAACAGGAAAAAATAGAAGTTGAAAGACCAGTGCCCTATGAAGTTGAGAGGCGTATACCTGTGCCAGTTACTAAGAAAGTTTATGTTAAAGTAGATAAACCTTATTTTGTAGAGCGAACTGTTCCTGTAGAGATCAAAAAAGAAATTCCTGTTGAGATTCCTATTCGCAAACCACAAAAACTGACTATTTTAAGGCATGTTTGGCAACATTAGTCTAATATCCATTGCTACTTATTTATGTTTCTAGCTCGAATGAAGATTGAATTGGATTGTGTTGGTTGTTTGTTGTATAGTTTGTAATTGTGATTGTTAAGTTTTGTGCATTTTGCTATAAGTATCTATTGAGATGAATAAATGCCTATGAAAATATATGTTGTAATTATTTCTGAATGTGAATTTGCCTGTAGTTGATCAAAAGGTATTTGAACCTTTTTTTTATACGTACAAGTTATAAATCAAACTTTTATAAGAACCTACCATTACTTATGTACCTATTATTATATTTCATAGGTTAGGTTATATAAAAAGTACCATAAGAACACTATTTCCCATTACGTTGGCCGTTCATACATCTGTTGGTTTAACAATACCATAAAATGAATGAAGCTCTTCGGTATCATCTCTGGGTGCAAGATAAACTTATCTAGAATCTAATAAAAATCTCTTTACATTAGAATTCTGCAATTCATACAACGTAGATTATTATCATAATCTATGATAACAGTTGTTTTGTTTTGGTCAGTTTGCTACCAATTGACTTCAAAAAACACCAGAAACAGATTAAAATTGCGGCTGCAATACAAATTACTTAATTATCGAGTAATGGACCATCAATCTTGCAATAAATTTAGCTGCTATATCATTAGTATTTTTTCTAGTGGATATTGTCGCAACCATCCTTCCGTTTGTGTGAATTACAAAACGATTGATCGAGTTAGAAAGCAGCGTAAGTCTGAATACAAAATATACCAGGAAGCTGCGTGTTTTTTTAAGATTTGTATTCAAGTTGCGCAAACTGAATCGCTCGGCATACTGCCCCGCATCATATATTTGCTGTTTACGCATATCTTTGGCTACCTGTTACGTTTTATTTGCATCATTTAACTTATTTATTCATCTAAGCTCTCTTGAATCGTTACTTTTTTCTACCATCAGTTTTATTTGTAATTTCTATTTCTCTGAAACTTATTTTCTCAACTAAGCTTTATCGAACGGTCTTTTTTTCTTCCGCTTTAGTATTTTGTAGGTACTACGTTTTATTATGGAGGTAGCCATCAAGTATGTAATTTTAAGTTATATATGTTTTTTTTTTATGTAAGTGTTCCAAATAAATATTTTTTCATTATTTTTTTCTTTCTTTTCTTTCAACTGATAATTTAACCAATTCACCACAATTATTATGAATTCGTTTATAATTTCCTATCGTTAGTATAAAAAATAATTATGAAGATGATGATTATTATGAATTAAAACGATATGAGAAAAAATTTCTTGACTTCTTTTAGGACCTTAAAGTTATATGAAAAATTCTCACCCGCCGCCGTATCCTCTGAATCTATTTTCCCTATTTTTACTACACCATCCTACCTTTCATACTATTCTTCGAACAATCATCTCATCTTCGTTGTTGAATGGCATCTAACTATGCCAAGTTTATCTGAAAAATCAAGTTCTCTTACATACACTATTATTATGCAATACGCTAATATATTCTTTAATCTGAATGATTCATTTCTATTACCTACATATTTTATACTGGTTTGCTTAACCTTGATACATTTTTATCTCGAAACTGGTGCCATCAATCTAAAATGCGCAATTTATGACTACATTTTTGAAGTGAAGGCCGCTTTCAAATGTTCAAAATGATGACGAACCAGTTCTAAAGCTACGTACACGTTCAGCGGGTCTTTTCTCGTCACAGAAACAGTTTCAATCTCGTCTCAAACTCAAGTGCTATTTCTCTCAATTCCTATTATTGAGCAAGGGAACGCTGCTATTTTTTATTTTTGGGGGGCTAATTTATTTAATTTTTTGTACTAAATTAGTGATATGGTTTAATTTTAGATTTGATTTATAATTATATCATGTTTCTTCGCCTTTTTCATACTTCCATAGGTGGGAAACGCATCCAGGGGCCCGATTCTACTAACATTTGTTATGGACTTAAACAATAACATAATGTTTAACTTATTGTTTAAGTCCATAACAAATGTCAAAAACTATTCCACAGATAACACTATCGGCATTTTTTTGAGACACGATTGAGACACCATTGAGAGTCCATTGGTGCATTTGTGTTAGTAGAATCGGGCCCCTGGACTCTTGCAGTCATAGATGTACATAGGTAGCACCGAATGCTTACCATCAGGGGACCAGCTCGTTATTCTCCTGTGCCAAAAATATATACATCACAAAACCTCGATCAAAAAGTTGTTATACAAATGTGAACATAGCTTAATACGTCTGCGCCAAAATTTCTTTCAATAAAATCAGTAACACTTACGCAAAGTAACAGTCGGGGCTAAGATTTGGAGAATAGAAGCATTTGGGTCAATCTGCTGTGCGAATCGTATTGTTTCCATTATGATTGTTGCCTCAACATTTAAATGGACAAACAGTTTATGAAATGAAATGCAAAATGATATTCTAACACATAAAGTTAAAAATTATAGTAAGTACTTAATATTATAAAATGCGAAAGTGTGTTTATTTATTCTTCGTCTTTCGTCGAAAGTAACGTTCTGATTGACATGATTTTTTTCTGGGATAGGTTAAGACCTGGAGTGTGACATAGGTTACTTTTTATCCCGGAAAAAATATCTTATTTGCAATGGAAAAACTAATTAATGACAGATGCTTTGGACCTAAAAAGCACTAGTGCTTTTTAGATCACAGCACTGAGCACATATTCAATTTTTGACGATCTCCGTGGCGTAATGGTTACCACGCCAGATCTCCACCCAGGAGGTCCCGGGTTCGATCCCCGGTCGGGTCATGATGAAAAACGATCTTTTTCTGATTGGCCTCGGGTCTTGGATGTTTATCTATATATGTATTTGTTATAAAATATAATATCGTTGAGTTAGTATCCCATAACACAAGTTTCGAACTTACTTTGGGGCTAGCTCTCTGTATGAATTGTCCCTATATATTTATTTATTATTTATTCAAATTCTTTGTCAGATACCTAACTTACAAGGAAAACTATCATGGTAAAGTAGGCGCTATTGACGCTAATTTTTGATGAAAACGTGCTAAAATCGTAGAATATGACATTGTACTCATCTGCACGCAAGTAAAGCGTAGCAAATACGGTACCCTCCCTCGATTGGGGCCCATAGGGACGCGCCCGCAACTGTGGGTGTTTTGCGGACGCGTCTGTATGGACCTAGCCCCTAATTATTATTGTAATTTTTTTTTTAAATCATATTATGTTTTATTATTGTTTCTAATTAAGTTTTTGTAAAATTTTGCGCCACCTACCTGTTATTTTTCAATTTTATTTCTCTACCCTAAGGTCGTCTGGAAGAGATTGCTTTAGCGATAAGACCGCCTGTTGTACTTTACCTACCTGTTTGTACTTTTAATTTGTTATTTTTTTTTTTTTGTGCAATAAAGAATATTGTATTGTGTGTATTGTATTGTACCCTACACAGTGCAGTCACCCACTTGTCCGGTTTTAAATTGGACGCTACACGTGTTGTGTTAGTTCACTAAGTATTGCTCAATTAATAAGTGGTCGCTTATTTAACATAGCATTTTTTGCTGTTGTACACACACCGAATTACAATGTATCAACCTGTATATCAACTATTTGTACAAAGGAAATCATTACAGAGATTTAGTTTAGATAATAGTGGTTATGTAATTATTAGTTACTACATTAGTCAATTAAAGGTCTATTGTTTGATTTTAATTAAATTCTAGATTCTACATAAATCACTCAGTTATACTTATAATAAAAAAACATACCTTTGTTACTTTTTGGATGGCTGGATCAATTTTTATGATATTTCGTATGTAGGTAGCTGATACCTTGGATTAACACATTTTTATCCCAAAAAGTATGCGATTCTCGTAGAATTTGGTCAAGTATGATATTCAATAGCGCTTTGTAAAGTAGATGGCGTTGCTGTGCATAAAATTAGAGACGTAAGGCAAAACTCAAGCGAAGTTGCGCGGATTTCGCTAGTAAATAATGAATTACTACACAATTTAATTATTCTACACAATTTTCACAGCAGCGCCCCTCAGTCTAATCTAGCTTACTATGGGGTAAGCTAGATTAAGCTAGATAACGGATATATTATTGTAATTTTTTTTTATACCACAAAGGTGGCAAACAAGCATACGGTCCACCTGTTGGTAAGCATCACCGTAGCCTATAGACGCGTGCAATACCGGGGGTATCACTCACGCGTTGCCTACCCTCCCAACCCCCCCAAGTGGAGCTCTGGAGACCTTACTCACCGTAGGAACACAACATGGCCGAGACCAATGCTATTTGGCTACGATCTTCTGTAAGGTGGAGGTCCTTCCCCAGACGGGCTGTTCCGATTTGAGCGGATTATCCGCTGTGCATAGAAATCATCCAGACAAACACAAATGTCCATCGGGAATCAAACCCATGCCTTCTGGTGCTCAAGGTAGGATCACTACCATCACCGGGTTGTATAGGAGAACAGAATATACGTAAAAATCTGTGTTACATGATCCACCAGTTACAGATATTTCGATAACAAAAGCTCTCACATAATAACTGTATGCATTACTTCATAATCGTTAACCACGCTTGAGTCAACTTGTTATCTAATTTACGACTTTATTTCCTTGATGATAAGGCGATAAATCACTGTATTAATTAATCGCTCGAAGAGGTAATTGCTTGAACTATAAGCCTTGATTGATAGATTAAGGTGCATTGCTAGTTGTTACGCAAAAATGCATTAATAAAATTAATTGTTTAATTAAATCTATCTTTATTTTAATAAAATGCTTTAATCATAAACTTAATAACTGTCTTTGACGACCTCCGTGGCGTAATGGTTACCACGCTAGACCGCCACCCAGGAGGTCCCGGGTTCGATCCCCGGTCGGGTCATGATGAAAAACGAACTTTTTCTGATTGGCCTCGGGTCTTGGATGTTTATCCATATCTGTATTTGTTATAAAATATAATATCGTTGAGTTATCCCATAACACAAGTTTCGAACTTACTTTGGGGCTAGCTCAATCTGTATGAATTGTCCATAAATATTTATTTATTTATATGTCTTTAACTGTGTAATACAAGCAAAACTGTGTGTGATTAATAGGCACTGCGACAAATCTTCCTAATTGGAAGTCTTCGACCGGTTATCGAGGATTCGAGTCCCACCTAGGTGGAGAAGGGCAATTTTTCATTTTTAAAAATTTTGAAAATAAGCAAGTAAACAGGTATGTTTTATATTTCATGACGAGGTTAAGGATCGGTCTGGTTGGTTTGCCATATAGATGTGGAGGTCTTGGAACTCATCGAATTTAATCAGAAGTTAGGTATATCATTTTACACGTTAATATTTTAAGTTTGTACATCCAGTTAAGCATTGTTCCTTTTTGTATAACCCTTTTCAACCAATTCCACTACAGTGACTTCTAGTGTTGCACTTATATTATACTAATACTAACTTATAGTGTTTGTAAAAACCATCTTTTAAACAGTAAATAGTGCTTACTCACTCAGCTTACTAATTTGCTACATCAGTAGGGAAAGTTTGTGTGTGCTGTGTTTATTAAAAAGTAAATTTTCTATTATGGTATTTTTTGTTGATGATGATGACTGTCACTATCAAAATGATGATGACGAAAAAATCGAGAATCATTAGACATTTCATAAAAACAATTATATGCTGTTGAAGTGTACAGCCACCGTAGCCCACGAACGTTTTGTAATACTAAGTGTTCTTCTAGCTAGGTAAATTTCAGTTGACTAGATGTTCTAAAACACTATATTCCCTATCTCACTCATTTCACTAATTTATGACGGAGACAGACAGAGTGGCGTGTGAGTAAATAATGGAAAAGTGTCAAAACTTGAATTAGATAATTTTAGTTTAGATACTTGGCCAGCTGAACTCCAAATCGCTTCAATTTTGCTGTAAAGTTTCAAAATTAAAACAACAATAATTAAATTAAAACAAACATTTCAATATCACAATTTCACTGGGATTCAATCAACGATCTTAATCACAATCGGTATTAGTCACTAAACCAGTATCGTACGAACAACCAAGAACAAACATATTACAAGTACTCGGTTACACCAGCGGCTTTCGCACATACGTAACAATTTCATAATTTCAACATAATCATCGCATCAGTTACCATTTCATATAGCATTAACGCGACCAGAACTCACGGACAATTTTTTAAGCCTAAATCAGGTACGTTGCGAAGACATGAAGCCATAATCATAGCCATATCAATCGCAAAATTAAGTTAAAAATAATAGTTTTTTTCTAGCAAAACTAACTGGCCAGAACTCTTTCATTAGAACAAATTATGTGTCCTTAGAATGACTAATATAAGATATTCTAATACAAGAGTTTAATCAGTCGAGATAAATCTATTTTAGATATCAACAGGCAAGATAGACCAAGACCCAATTAGGCTATGGAGCTGATTCCACTCTTCTGCCCGCAGAATACACTAAAATACACTGCAGCTTAGTATCCATATTTGTAGCTTTCGCCGCTGTAGCCTCCTGAGAGGGCTTGGCCGTGTTCAGCTTCATAGCCATGAGATGGCTGAAGCTCAGCATAAGCCTTAAGACCTTCTCCGCCTTCGAAACCTTCGTAGCCGCCCAAATGCTCGTAACCTCCATGTTCGAAACCTCCATGCTCGAGTCCAACGCTGTGCTCAAGAGCAGCGTGATGGTGATCAGTATTCAACCTGTGGTCTTCCAAAACGAGACCACCTCCATGTTTGTGCTCAGTCTCTGGGTGGATCAGTTTCAAGTCCTGTTCAGACTTGCCCTTCTCAAGGGGATGCTCAAGGAGGTGATGGTGTTCTTTCTTGACGTAAACTGGCACTGGATGGAAGTGTTCGAATTTGATGGACTGGTGTGACTTGGCATGTTCATGTTGAATTGAGTGGTGGTGTCCAGTTTCACCGATTAATGCGTGATGATCATACTTCTCCTCCAGTTGGGGTGCTTCGTCGTGGATGATGCCAGGGTAGGCGGTCACCACAGCCAGGAATCCCAAGAAAATCTGTTGAAGCAACATTAAGTTAATGTTCATTTTTTTATTATTTTATGAGGATTAGAAACCCACCCCGGCTTCGTACGGGTTTATATAGCCCTATGTCACCATGGGATAGTGAACTTGCCAACGGTGAAATATTTTTTCAAATCGATGCAGTAGTTACGAAGCCTATTTAATTCCATTAAACAATCAAATCTTTTCTCTTTCTAATATTCTGTTATAATCAAGTTAGCGAGTCGTAAATGATCGCTGTTCCTAAGCTAAGTGGCATTTTTATCAAAAACGTTTTAGATAAGTCACGACTTAAAAACACGTTACTTATAGATTCGATAAGAGACGTTGTCACTTGGATAGATCAATATTAATTAATGTTAGAAGGTTCTCATTTGAATTGAACGCGTATACAAGTTATAGAAAAGGATACAGAAAAAAATTATATGGAGGGAAGACAAGATAGAATTATAAAATGTTGTACAAGTTGAAAATATATTTCTAGATCTTTAATGATAAATCTAGTATTACGAAACTAAAGCCTTGCTGAAAGCACTAGGAATAACGTTTAGGCTTATGTAACGTGAAAGTCTTCCTATATGCCTAATCATAGCTAAGTATAATAGGAAGACTATTACGGACGCTTCATTGAAGTAGCACATAAATGAATTTTAAGATGGTAACTGATACTTGAGGTATAAAAACGTAATTAAGTTTTCATGTTGAATCTAATTAATCTAATTTTAATAGACAATTAAAATTGTATAGTAACCCGAAAATTTAAAAATTTGTCATTTATTAAAGTTTGATATTGTGATTTTTGATTAATCGTTTGGATTTTTTCATCATCATAATATCAACTCGGCGAAATATTTTCTTATTTTTTTTTAATTAACCCATTTATCACTCACTATGTATACTTTAATTAGAATGTTACTAAAAGCTACTTCTTTAGAATAAGACAATTTTTATTTTATTATACTTTTCAATTATAACTATTTCTTTTTGGGGTCAAATGTCTTATTTTATATTAATAGTTTAGCAATTTTGTTTTTTATTTACTTTTACGATTTATTAATTATGGTATCAAATATAGTCGCTATTTTTTATTTATTATTATTTTTATTAGCCCCTAGCCGATTTCGGCTACGGTGACCGTTTTTATTTAAATAAAAGATTAAAAAAATAGATTTTGTTTGCACTTTTCGGGCCACTACACGACACTACACTATAATAAAAACACAAAAACACTACGCACATGGTATTTCATTGTGGACTGTGTACTTGCTGCGAGAAAGGGTGGCGGATTATGCTAGCACTCGTAATTTGCATCGCTTATATACCCAGTTTCACTTGGTACCGTGTGTGAGTGCTCTATTTAGTTACGTGCGCTTGCAATGACAATCTATCGACAGACAATAGATAGAAAATTCTTTGGGAGTTTATTCGAAAAAATGTCGTACACTAAAAAATATCGACTCATCACGTAATATTCACAATTAATTAGGTAATTTAAATTTGAATATTAGACACTTTGTATTACATATTACGCGCTGTTAAATGCAAATTATTTAGGGTATCAATTATGAATATTTTAATAATATTAAGGTTATTAATTGATAATTTCTATATCGATTGGTAATATTTTTGGATTAAAAATAACTTTTTTATGTCATCTCGTAAGCTTGATGTTAAAGCGGTAATTAACTATGTCGGGTCGTTTTGTTTTATCAATTTTATTTAAGTGTTGTGTTGTGTAGAAGAAATTACTAAATTCAATCAAAAATTAACTTTTAATTATTCACCTAATGAAATATTAGCGGAATGTTATTGTGTTGCACATAATACGTTCATGATTTTATTTTAATATAGTTGGTAAAGAATTTATACAACACCTAGGATTTACTTAAATATTACCAATGTTATTTTATTTTTTACACAGTTTGAGCTAGCCCCAAAGTAAGTTCGAAACTTGTGTTATGGTATACTAACTCAACGGTACTATATTTTAAAACAAATACATGTATAGATAAACATCCAGGACCCGATGCCAATCAGAAAAAGACCGTTTTTCATTATGACCCGACCGGGATTCGAGCCCGGGACCTCCTGGGTGGACCGGCATGATAAACCATCACGCCACGGAGGTCGTCAAAAATATTACTCCTACATTTCTCGAAAACCAGAAGATATTATGAAGAAAATGGTCACTGGATAGATGGAAAGGGATCCAACCCTACACGAACCTAAACACCTGGCCAAGTAAAGGATCTTAAACATCAAGATCTCCAATGCTTGCTGAAGATCGCCATAAGTGGAGAGAATCGTTAGAGTTTTGAGTCAAGCACATCACGAAACTAAACAATGAGCAAATTATTGTTTTTCGATGATGATGATGATGGTGAGGAGCTCGATGGCGTCGCTGTGTCGCACTCTCTAATATAAACACGCAAGTCAAGCGACGTCGACCCTAGCCAATGTTTGGATGGGTTTCGTTATCTCGAGCTACTCCGTGCTTCGGAGGGCACGCTAAGCCGTCGGTCCCGGCTGTTATTCATTTCAGTGGTTAAGCCAAGTCGGTGACCTTCGGGCGGCTTAAAAACACCGGCCTCTTCCAATCCGCATTGGAGCAGCGTGGCAGAGTACGCTCTAGTCCCCTTGATTAAAGGGAGACCCGTATCCCTACAGTGGGATGATTATGGATTGATATGATGATGATAATGATGATGATGGTATGAAACGATGATATCGTGGATAATACTGCGGATTGTTATTTCAATACAAAAAACGTTTAATTTACAGATACCTAACAAAATTATATTACGGAATCTCAATTAAAATGCAATTTATCTTACGTGAATTCCGTGACGTATATAATAATTATTGGTTTTATGTCGGGCTGATTAAAGTTATTTTTACATTACACTGTGTGCTTTCTACTTTTGTATTCTATTTATAACACAGGCAGGATCTATGGAGAAAGCGAGAAGACGCTTTTCTGATGATGTTCAAGTAAACCCCGCCTCCTATATCCATTTAAAGGAATACATATCCTGAACTCTTGATAACAACCTGGAATTAGGTCTTTGAATGAGATGGGTAGTGACGATTACTTAAAGTTGCATATCATCAGAAATGCATTTCTGGATGATATAAGGACGGCTGGACGGCGGGCGGGATAATAATCTTTATTTCTCTTTGCGAAATTACCAGTGTAAACAGTTTAACATAATTTATAGTCTTCGAGTGGAGGCTGCGCAGGAAACCAAGAAGGGTCGGTAGGTAGGCCCTCTCTCCTACAGACGACCTCAAAAAAGCGAATGGAAGTGGATGGAGACGGATGGATGGGCGGAGGGTCGGATTTGATGGAAAGCATTGGCAAAGGCCTCATTAGCATCGGGTAGATACAGGGTGATTAAGATGATGATGAATAGACAATAAGTATTTTGCAGAGACTGGTGTCTGTATTAGGTCCTGTGCTACATCATCTGGCCTCCGGTAATATGTCTTGATATTAGTTAATTTTTGTCTTGATAAATAGGAACTATGGTGTATGAGCACAACGCACATCTGGGTTGTTTCTGTGAAAACGATAAAATGAATAAAACATAATAATGTAATTATAATATTTAAAGTTGTAGGTGAAAACTGAGTCGATAATTTATACGAAAAGTATGATTATGTAGTACCTACAACATTATTATGAGAGTTGCTTATGTAATGTGCTCTGGTGCGGTGAATTTCTATGCAGAGTTGTGTCTACATGAAGGGATCTCATGTGTTACAGGAAGGGTTAAGTGCTTTCTCACGTAGACTATCAGGTAGTTAAGTAGATATTGGAAAAAACTGCATATAGGCGATGCAAGGTAATTGGATTCAGAAAATAACTTTATCTGTTAAGTTTTTATCTTTTATTCCTGCACAGATTTATGTTTGGTAAGATTTATTTTCAGTAGTGATTAATTTTTCATACAAGAACATAATGGGCATAATTCTTCAGTATGGATATACAGACAATTGCAAATTATGTTTAGGTAGCGATACAAGGAAAAGAAGACGGACTTAGTCAGATGAGAGAAGAAGAGACGAGAGGAAAGGGCGGACGGATAGACGGACGGAAGAGGGACGGACGTACGTCAGACGAGAGACAAGAACAGGATGGAACATAAAAAGTATTAAAATAATAATAATCCCTATTGACTTTGAAAGTAATGTCTTTAAAATTACAATGCAGAGCAAGGACGTCGGTACCCTGAACATTCATACGACAGTATCTTTATAGTAAACAGTTAAAACATTATAAAATTAAGAATAAAGCTACAGTGACGTGCAAAATAAATGGGTCAATCACGAAGTGCTATAAATAGGTACGTATATTTTTTCAAAATTAAACGCCAGCGCCTCGTAACCAAAATCGTTCAAACCTTATGTCATCTCATCTCAATCGATATCCCAGCTCAATTACTATTTTGTAAGAGTGAGACACCGATTGAGAAATGAGATTAACATGAGTTTGAACGATTTTGTTACGAGAATAGAGCCCCTGCACAGTCAGTGCTATAAATCTATACTTCTATACTAATACTAATTACTCATTACTAATATTACTAATCTATACTAAAATTATAAAGGAGTAAAATTTGTGTGTTTGTATATTTGTTAAATTGTAAGGGGTAATCTCGGGATCTACTGAACCGATTTTAAAAATTCTTTCACCAATAGAAAGCCACATTATTGCTGAGTGTCACCAAAAAATAAAAAGGCTTTTATGTGGTAGTCGGTTTTGCAAAGTGAATCAGAGAAAAAACGGCCGAATGAAAGCGTTTCTTACGAACGCCTGTACTAAAAAAGGATTATTAACATTATGCCCAACGAAGTAGGCACGGGTCTCCTAGTATGTCATAACTTTAGTACCTTATCAATATTAACATTGTTGACATGCTCACTGAAAATGAACACTTTTTGACGTTAACATTTTGTAACAAAGTGACCAGTTTATTTGGCACTTTAGTGTAAGAGAAATTAAATTTCAATTAACAACCGGGCGATTGTTGAAAGGTGAATGTCAATTTGCATATTTTATTAAATTAACTGCGACGTCAAATAAGTTTCTTATAAATATAAGTATGTATCTTTACAAAAAAGGATATTGGTAAAGATTATTATTATTATTATTATTATGTACAGTCAGCAACATAAATATGCTGTCATTTTAGTAACTTGTCCCCTTAACGTTGTTGACATATTTACTCAAAAGTAATCAAAAGTAGTAAGGCAACAAGTAACAAAGATACCCAGGTTTTATGCTAAAGCCATGCTAATGTAGGCTGGTTTGAAAACAGTGCCTCTGCCAATCTACATTGAAGCAGAGTAAGCCCTGATCCCATGATTGAAGGTAGACCGTATCGCTGTAGTGGGATAATTATGGGTATATACAATGAAAACCTAAAGAAAATGAAGAAACAGGACGGACATTTCCTACAACCCTTTCTTTGTCATATCTTCATAGGTGGATAACGTATTCAAGATTCTTGTAGTACTGGAAGTCCATGGGCAGAGATCACCACCTCGTTTGTCCTTTTCTGTTGTCCACTGTCATCAAAATTGCCATTATTATAGTGATTTCTTACCATCAGATTACCCGCTTGTTTTTCCTCTTTTGTCATTAAAAAAATGTATCCATCCGAGTTTTTTATTTCATACTACAAAGGTGGTAAACAAGCATACGGCCGGCCTGATGATAAACCGTCACCGTAGCCTAGTTACATTAAATTTGTAAATTAAACCTCCAGACAGAGTAAAATGCGATGGCGACAAGAAACTTATTGAAATGTATTATGTAAGTACTGAGTAAGTTTATTATTTTTTAACCTTTTAAAACTTTTTATTGGTTTGCTGTTGGTTTGTAAATGCACTAAATACATACACGGATTTCCGCTGTCACATGTCACTTATGCTTAATTAAAAATATTGATAGCATCGCTACCTAACTTTAAAATAAGTTGTCTCAAATGATTATGAGAAATTACTTTACAAAGAAAGTGTTTTACATGTAGTTAAAATTGATTTCTGTGAGTTTCTGTAAGTAAAAGGATCGCTTGCACGGGCCTGATAAGTTTCAGTTAGTTTATCTGTCAAATAAATCATCAGTATCGTTACAAACCGAACTCTTTTTTAATAAACATTTTGTTTTTATAACTCATATTGTCTATGTTTTATACCTACGTCTATTTTATATTTTACTGTCAATCACTTCACTTTTCACCCTCTCGCCATTCAACCATTTTTTTCAACATTTTTCTTTAATATAAGTTTTATTCATCCCTTCCTCTTTGCCTAATCTCTCCATCCTTTATAAGTATTTTGTATGACTTTTCAATCATTGATAGGAGAGTTAACGTGTTGCACTTTCCATCAGATGGCAAGTTAGCAACGCTAATTGAATTCTTCAATTCAATCCAGTAGTTGAGAAGAGTCAACAAAGTAATAGGCTGACCAAGTCCATAAATATGATTAAAGTATTAGAGATTTCTAAATATTGCGTGCAGGCATTTACTAAAAAAAATAGTACAATATGAATACTATTACAAGTTAATTATATTTTTTAAATATTTCATCGTTTATTATGTTTTCAAGTTTATTTTTTGGTTACAAAACTTTAAATAATAACGCTTTGTCGTACGACGATTGCATCATTAATTTAATTACTGTTCTAATAAGATCACTTTTTAGGCAATAATTACGATCTCGTAATATTTTTAAATCGTCCATTACCAAAGAGGTGTTTAATTGTCTCGCAAATTACGAAAACGGCTTCACGCACCTGATGCTCTGATAAGAAAAGGTTCACATGCACCTGAAACGAAATTCTGTAAATACGAACGGACGTGTCGTTGAATTCCAACCAGTTTTGAACGTTATTCTACGACGACCTCAGTGGCGTAATGGTTACCACGCCAGACCGCCGCGCAGGAGGTCCCGGGTTCGAATTCCAGTCGGGTCATGATGAAAAACGAACTTTTTCTGATTGGCCTCGGGTCTTGATGTTTATCTATATATGTATTTGTTATAAAAAAAATATCGTTGAGTTAGTATCCCATAACACAAGTTTCGAACTTACTTTGGGGCAAGCTCAATCTGTGTAAATTGTCCCTATAAATGTATTTATTTATTAATTATTCTAACTAGTAATGTCCTTTTTGACATGACTACGTGTTTCGTGGTTTCGGATGGACACTTTCATGGTTCCAAAACATAACGAAAAGACACAAACGAATATATATGGACGTGAAATAGCGGTGATATTCCGCTGTGTTTCATGCGAATAATAATAACGATAAATATTAATAATTTAATTGTAAAATTTGTAGTAGTTTTAATTGTAGAATTATACATCACAAATATATAATATGTGTAAAAATTATAATAATGATAAATAATAATTTAATTGTAAAATTTGTTTTTATGCTATTTTTTTATTCTTTTTGTTATTATTTTGTTCTTATTTTTATATTTTAGTTCAGTTAAAATTATTTAAAATAGTGTTAATAATTTCACTCATACCTTGAAAAGGTGGTTTTACAATTTTATACAAGACCTATATTGACCACTCTTACTGTGTGAACTTCATTGTAAACCATTTTACGTGAATAAATGAATATGAATATGGATGACTGGTTCCTTCTCCCTTTTTCACTTTCTCCTTCCCCCGTCCTACCTTTTTCATTCCTTCATAGGTGGGCACCGCATGTACCGTCACCTCCATAAATATGTAATCACTTTTGTACCTTGTCACTATCGTATATAATTTCAATTATTTAAGAGCCACAGCACACGGCGTATTTTATACGCGCAGGGGACGCGCGTTTCGTGCTACATTGAGCCCTTTGTATGCTAGACGTCACGATGAAATGATTGCAACACTGCCTTGGATAACGATACGCGCATCATCTGCGCGTTTAAAATACGCCGTGTGCTGTGGCTCTAAGACATTTGAGTCACTTTGAGTGAACATGTCAACAATGTAATAGTGACAAGGTATTAAAATGATTACATATTTATGGAGGTGACTGTACATGGGCAGCGATGTTTGCTTACCACCACGGTGTCCCACTAGCAGCACGTTAGTTCTCCTCTGTTATAAAAAAAATAGTATCTACTTTACTCACAAGCATATACAAACATATAGAAACAGACATAGCTACCTTTGTTGTTTATTGTCAGAAAAATGCATCACCTACAGCTACAACATGTCCTACCGCTTTGGGGAAGCGACAGGGGTCTGGTCTGTCTCTCCTCTTTTGCCACTAAGAATCACTAAAAACCTGTCTGCCACCTTAACAGTTAAGTACTAGGCTAGCAGAAAGTTTTGAAATAATAATTATTTTTATTTCCATGTAAACTAACCCTTAGTTGCGTTGTTTTATGTGCATAAGGCAAAAGACGATTCTTTTGTGTACAAAACTGTATTGTATTGTTTTTCATGAGCGGACTCTTTCGAAAAGTATGGCAGCTTTCCCAACTAACAATCATTGCTTTTTAATGTTGTTTGTTATTAACCGCAGACGTAACTATAAATAGATACAGCAATTATGCTATAATACGAGATCTGACCCTGACACTGGTAATAAAAAATTTTTGATGCTCCGGCAGTAGATTTACGCGAGCCTCACTTTCGGATGAGACATTTGTGATTTTGACAGGGAGGTATTCACTTTATTATATTATATGTATGTAGTTAGTTAGGATTCAACCAATGACCTACATGTAAAAATAATGCCCGTCCTCACCTTAGCGTCCGCTGCCTCCTAACTCATACTAATTTGTACTCATACTCATGAAAACGGGTATAAGAGTCACTTTTATCATAACCTAGCTGTTACCCGCGGCTTTTAATCTGCTATTGATTACTTTAATTTTTTCCGTGAGAATAAGATGTTTTTCCGGGAAAAAACTCTATATGTAATGTAATTTAAACAGAACCGAAACAGCTAAGAACAGAATCGAAAAATGATTCTCCACTATTTTGACACTGACCTTGCCCCACGGAAGCACTCTTGTAGCATCTATTTGATATAATGTCTGCGACTGTTACGCTAATTGCGATAATCATGTGAAATTATTAAACAATGAAGCAATTATTACGCTTAAAAGTAGTTTAATTAAACGATATAAGCGCGTACTATTAACTATTTGACAATATACTCACTCATATCATATTTTAAATGCTAATGTGCATTTGTATTTTATTTCACATTAAAATGAAGTAACTGACAATAGGCGCAATGCAATTTCAGTTGCTTAAAATAACTATGTTTTTTTTTGATAATCAAAATAAATTTATCATCGTCATCATCATTCAGCCATAAGAAGCCCACTGCTGGACATAGGCCTCTCCCAAACGTTTTCAGCACGACTCGGTTGACAGTATCCAGAGGGAAGTAACTATTAAGTAATCTGTGCCAGAGGCTTCCTGCGAGTTTCCATAATAAATAAAAATCAAAATAGGTATCATTTCAACTACTGCAATTTCATCGTATTTTGTAAGTAGTTTGCTATATACAAGCGAGTAAATAATAATTTAATATTATGTACTACAGCGAAAGGTCAATGACTGACACGTTTAACATGTTTGTAAGTAATCACGAAAATTACTTGATCACTGAAGCACAAAATACCTAAGTTCTAGTACGTATACCAGCTGAAATCTGACCGGTTATATTAAGCATGTAAGCATGTAATTTTATCAGTGAATACCAATAACATGGGAGCTCGCATCTCGGTCTAAGCCGACCCCTTCATCTCAATGTTGTCGTAGGCCGAGGTGCAGCCCCCTTCTGGGGCATTCCTAGGCTGACACTGTGAACCTCCGCTCTCGCAGTTGCTCGGTACAGTAATAGAAGTCCGTATAACTCAGGACTCAGTACAAATTTTAAAAAAAACCTTTTTAATTCAAAATTGTGCGGAGAAAATTTTATAAGAATAGTCGTATAAGATTTCCTCCGCAACATCTCTCTCAAAATATCGCTTGTACGTATATAACTATAAATACCATAGGAGTACATTTTGGATATTGCGGATTTCATAAGGATCAAGAAGAATAGAAATAATTAATCTAGACAGTTGAGAAACATCTAAAAAGTAATCGTGAACTAGGTACTGTTACGTACGCTAATGTTAGATAAAAAAATAATGGAGCGCCGATACTCGATAGTACTACATTGTTTCGTAACTTCATAATAGGTGTTGGTATTTTAAACGCAGCGTGATACGTTTTTGCCCGCCTGCGAAATAATAATGAGTTAATGATCAGAAACGAATTTTAGAATCGAATTCTATCAGTCAATTTTATCTATTATGTATCTGCGAGTTTTTGGAAAGCTCCCATCATTACATAGTCCCACAGTATCTCCTGTAGACCCAGGATCAACAACGGCGACCTCAGATTGACAATAAGCAATGACGTCCCGGTTGAAACTACATGCTGTCTTGGAACTCACAACGAATATAATCAGAAAGGAATTGGAGTAGAAAGTAGGCAATTATGTGAGAGAGCAATTTTAAAGAAAAGGCATTATAGCCTAGACTAGATAGATGGAAAATCTAGAGAAGCTCGATTGCCGAGTACAACTATCTATTGTTACAATATTTTTGGGACCTAACTCTAGGAGCTGTTGTTTACTACTTTGATTTGATTCCAGTAATATAGATTGCAAACACCTTCATGATCACGTATCTGAATACCGAACTCAACTGAAATGGCTGCCTATCCGTCAACGTAGGGATTTACATATTCTGACCTTCCTATATACTATTCTTTATAGTCCTCAAGCTCCTTCCTATCTCAAAGAAAACTTTATTTTCACATCTTCTTCTCATGCTTTATCTCTTCGTTCCTCAGAAACCCTCACTCTTCTAATTCCTGTCCACTCTTCTAAATTCCTTGACCTATCTTTTACTATCCAGGCCATCAGACTGTGGAATAATCTACCTGTAGCTATCAGAACTTCTAAATCTATTTTAATTTTTAAAAAACTTGTAAAAGACCATTTCCTTTCACCATAAGCGAATGTTTTCTTCCTTTTCTTTAGGACCTACTACGACATTACTTAATTTATTTATCGTATGTTTATGATATATACATATGTATATGTGTGTATGTATGTATATAAGTTATATTTATATTATATATGAGATATATATGTATGTATGTATGTATGATTCGTGTATTCTTATGTAAGTATTATTATTCAAAATTAGTTCAGTTTTATTGATTTATGTACTTATTACGTTGCAAATTTTGTTAATAAGATTCTTGTTTTGCTTGCCCTGCCCGTTTCTTTCTTTAATTCGTTACCCAAAGGTTGCCTTGAAAAGATTGCTTTTAGCAATAAGGCCGCCTTGTTGCTAATACACTAGTATGTAAGATTTTAATGTAATATTTCTTTGTGCTGTTGGATGTGTATTGCAAATAAAGTATATTCTATCTATCTATCGATGACTACAGTCATGTTGCGTGAAAAATCATTTTCATTACAATGAAAATACTCGCTGATGTCATCGAACAAATTCTTATTTTCACAAAATGAATGGAAGCTCATTTATATTAGCTCTACTACACTCTCGCAAAGTTGAGTGAAAACGAGAGTGTGGACAGGCCCTTCGGCCTCGAATATTGTCACTTTTCCTTTGTCTAACTTCGTCACTAACTTAATTTTTTATAAACTTCACTTTACTTTGATCAACTTCTCGAGAATGTAGACTATCTCTATAAAAGATTTCTTTTAAATTAAATAAAATAAAATTTATCTTTATTACTACTGTTCAAGTTTATACAATACTGACTCAGAAATTATCTATAAAAGAGAAAATCACTGACTGATTCATCACGAAATCTCCGAAACTACAAGTGCCAGGAGTCTCAAATTTTGCATGGAGGTTCCTTTTGGGGCGTAGGTGCTCACTAAGAAAGGATTTTTGGAAATTCATCCTCTAAGGGGGTAAAACGGGGGTGCAAAGTTAGTATGAAACTTTGCCGTTTTTGAAGTTATTCGAATGAAATTCAGCATGAAGGTTCTTTACTGAAAAGCATGAAACATGAGTAAAATCTTTTTTTAAAAATTCATCCCTTAGGGGGTTAAACGGGGGTTCAAAGATAGTATGAAACTTTGCAGTTTTTGAAGTTATTCGAATGAAATTCAGCATGAAGGTTCTTTATTGAAAGACATAAAATACTAGTAAAATATTTTTCCCAAAAAACAACCCCTATGGGGTTAAACGAGGGCGCAAAGTTAGTATGAAACTTTGCCGTTTTTAAAGTTATTCAAATTAAACCTAAAAGCACGAAACATGAGTAAAATATTTTTTTCAAAATTCATCCCTTAGGAGGTTAAAATAAAATTTATCTTTATTACTACTGTTCAAGTTTATACAATACTGACTCAGAAATCTATATATATAAAAGAGAAAATCACTGACTGATTCATCACGAAATCTCCGAAACCACAAGTACCAGAAGTCTCAAATTTTGCATGGGGGTTTCTTTTGGGGCGTAGGTGCTCACTAAGAAACGATTTTTGGAAATTCATCCCCTAAGGGGGTAAAACAGGGGTGCAAAGTTAGTATGAAACTTTGCCGTTTTTGAAGTTATTCGAATGAAATTCAGCATGAAGGTTCTTTACTGAAAAGCATGAAGCATGAGTAAATTTTATTTTTAAATTCATCCCTTAGGGGGTTAAACGGGGGTGCAAAGATAGTATGAAACTTTGCCGTTTTTTAAAGTTGTTCGAATGAAATTCAGCATGAAGGTTCTTTATTGAAAGGCATGAAACACGAGTAAAATATTTTTCTCAAAAAACATCCCCTATGGGGTTAAACGGGGGCGTAAAGTTAGTATGAAACTTTGCCGTTTTTAAAGTTATTCAAATGAAATTCAGCATTAAGGTTCTTTACTGAAAGGCATGAAACACGAGTAAAATATTTTTCTCAAAAATCATCCCTTAGGGGGTTAAACGGGGGTGCAAAGTTAGTATGAAACATTGCCGTTTTTGAAGTTATTCGAATGAAATTCAGCATGAAGGTTCTATATTAAAAGGCATGAAACACGAGTAAAATATTTTTCTCAAAAATCATCCCTTAGGGGGTTAAACGGGGGCGCAAATTTCGTATGAAACTTTGCCGTTTTTGAAGTTATTTAAATGAAATTCAGCATTAAGGTTCTTTATTGAAAGGCATGAAACACGAGTAAAATTTTTTTTTCAAAAATTATCCCTTAGGGGGTTAAACGGGGGTGCAAAGTTAGTATGAAACTTTGCCGTTTTGAAGTTATTCGAATGAAATTCAGCATGAAGGTTCTTAAGGCGATACGAAGTTCGCCGGGTCAGCTAGTGATACATAAAGGCGTATGAGTTCGTCATTGACTAAACTCCCAACATTTGGGAAACTAAAATCGTTTTTACTGGCAACACTGTTGGCAAAAACAATGCGTAAAATATTAATTTCGATTTTAATACTATTTTGGTATAATTTTAACATAATTAAGCATTCTTATTTGTGAAAAGTGATACCACTTGCTTTGTTATTAGTTTGGGATCACGACATACATGTTTTAACAGTGCATTTAACCATTTTTGTGATATTATTGTGAGATACGCATTCACTGAACGTCAAACTACGACTAAGTCGGAAGAAATTCAACTAAGACTGTGGCATCAGTCGACGTGGCAGCGGGTATGTGTCAAACATTACGAATCTATAGTAAATAACAAATCACTGGAAACAACTCATTATGTATTGTTAACAAAGACATTATTTTAAATTGGTTTAGCGGACCATTGACGCAAAACTTTAATGACTATTGAAAATGTTGCCAACTGCTACGCCGCACCGCGTACCGTTAGTTAGACTGTGTAATCCATCTTTTTCAGAAAAAACAATGATGAATTGTAGTTTTCCGATCCAAATACAATGCTTTATTCGTTTAAAACATAATCCATCTTTTAAAGTTGGCAACGTGTACGTTCCTAGGATTTTAGTCTGGAATAGAAGACGCTATCAGGTCTTGCAATCGGGCTATTGTTGCCAAATGAAACCTGGATGTTGTTTTAATACGTTTATTAAGTTTAAATTAACATTAGGTCGTACTTGGAATATAATGTGCTCAGGACCGAGTAGGTTGGCGTCACAGTTTGAGTTAAAAGAGAGAACAAAAAGATTTCTCGCGATATGATTAGAAACATCGGTTGATGATATCTGCTTCAAAATTGAGTTCCAAGATTCCACCCGCGCTAACTTACATTGCAAGTTAATTATAAGCTTGTTATCTATAAAAGAGAAAATCACTGACTGATTCATCACGAAATCTCCGAAACTACAAGTGCCAGGAGTCTCAAATTTTGCATGGAGGTTCCTTTTGGGGCGTAGGTGCTCACTAAGAAAGGATTTTTGGAAATTCATCCTCTAAGGGGGTAAAACGGGGGTGCAAAGTTAGTATGAAACTTTGCCGTTTTTGAAGTTATTCAAATGAAATACACCATGAAGGTTCTTTATTGAAAGGCATAAAACACGAGTAAAATATCTTTCACAAAAATCATCCCTTAGGGGCTTAAACGGGGGTGCGGAGTTAGTATGAAACTTTGCCGTTTTTGAAGTTATTCGAATGAAATTCAGCATGAAGGTTTTTTATTGAAAGGCATGAAACATGAGTAAAATATTTTTGTCATAAATCATCCATTAAGGGCGGTAAAACGGGGGTTCAAAGTTAGTATGAAACTTTCCGAGTCACTGATTGGCGACTGACATAGGTGACCTACTACCTAGGCGACTGCACGTGTATTATCGAGGGCGCTCAACCAAGAAAGCTGAAATTGTGTATAAAGATTCCCTTTGTGATGTATACAAGGGATGTGACTTTTTTTAAATTCCCACGAGAACAGGAATAATAAGACTGCACGTGTTTTATGAGGTACGGTCAACTTAGAACGCTGAGATTTTGTATAGAGGTTCCTTTTATGATGTAGACAAGGATGAAGACGTATTTATGAATTCGTTTTTTTTTAATTCCCACGGGAACGAACTTATTGACATTTTCGCTTGACCACGCGGGCGGAGCCGCGGGTAACAGCTATTAAAATAATAAAACAACAGGATTTTGTACACAGTAGGTAGGCAAGATTAACAGCGGCGAGCAAATAGACAATGAGCAATGAAGAACACTGACGTCTCGGGGAAAACTACAGTAATAGGAGACTGTTAAATCCGTCTATACTACTTAATTAGTCACAAGTCCAATTCCACGCGGGCAAAGCCGCGGGCACAGCTAGTAATTTTTATAAAATACTTATTTTACAGCCCCTATCAATAGCCCCGCACCTTTATATACCTACTTATAGCTTTTTGCTCGAATCTCACAAACTCAGTTAAATATATGAGAATTAAATTAGTTTGAAGTTGGCTCTAAACTGTGTAGCCGACAAGGCGCAACTCACAGCGAGTTGCGCGTTGTCGGGTACACAGTAGGCTTGGAGCCCCCGCCGACCACAGACTTTTTATCGGCCGATAGTTTAGTCGGTCTCTTAAGGCGGGACGCAAACGTGGCCACTAGTGTGTTGTGTTAGGTACAAGCAACCGATGAATATTTATTTTATTTCTATAGAACCTCTATGAAATCATCCACTCCTTGCGCTGCATAAACATTTTTAGTTGCTTCCATTTAACACCTACTCATTACGACGCGACGCGCGACGGTTAAAGTATTCGGTGAGCGCCTTTATCAGTATTATGACATATGCAAGTGAGCATATTACAACGATTTGGTACAATACTGATTAAGATAAGAGACCGGTAAAACTATCGGCCAATAAAAGTCTGTGATCTGCGGGGGCTCTTATAAGTACTCAAAAGCCTCGTGTTTGAATAGTCGATCCCTCACCAAATCGACCATTCAAACTTAGCCTTTATTATCACTATCCGTTTTAGATGACTACATATTGTAAACTCAGATAGTGAAATGTTAACAATTTAGAACAAGGCAAACAACTGCAACACTAAATTAATAAGATTGCACGCAAAAAAGACTATTAGTGCACCTACTTACTTATTACAGTGTATTTGCTTTTTTTTATTGTAATGTAATCTTAATTCTTCTATTTCTCGGCACCACCAACTAAATATAATATTACTACGAAGTAACTATTATTAAGTTTAGTAATCTGTGACACTGATTACTTAAAAAACACCTTGAAT
Source organism: Endotricha flammealis (assembly GCA_905163395.2). NCBI lineage: Eukaryota > Metazoa > Arthropoda > Insecta > Lepidoptera > Pyralidae > Endotricha > Endotricha flammealis. The sequence goes on from LR990866.1 coordinate 13,641,027, forward strand.
ATACTTACTTATTTAACAAGTTTTTTTTTTCAATATTAATATAAACGTGACCTGAGCTACGACAGTGGAGTTAGCGGCTTACCTTACCTGATGATGCCTATTGCCTACCTAAGTAATCACCATTTTTGGTGCTATTTTAGAATAAGATTTTTTTGTTTAGTCAAGTGAATGTTTTTATAGCACCAAATAAAATTATTTTTCTTTCTTTCTTTTTTTCACCACTGCCCATTACTACCTACAATAACAATGTGTATAATGCTTTAGACAAAATATCAGTAGGTAAGTCCAACTCCCTGTCCTCTTACTTTTCTTCCTATTTCCATCCTTGTAGCGGGCAACGCAAGTATCGCCTCGTATACTGATGACCATTACCATGTTATGCCATGTTATAATCAAACCACATTCCATTAGATGGCCCGCTTGTTTATACAATTTTTTTTTCACACAGATTGAGCTAGCCCCAAAGTAAGTTCGAAACTTGTGTTATGGGATACTAACTCAACGATACTATATTTTATAACAAATACATAAATAGATAAATTTCCAAGACCAATCAGAAAAAGTTCGTTTTTCATCATGACCCGACCGGTATTCGAACCCGGGACCTCCTGCGTGGCGGTCTGGCGTGGTAACCATTACGTCACAGAGGTCGTCCGAAGTTTGACAGCCGTATTGACACAAAAAAAAATCGGATATTTCCGAAGTTTTTTTTTTTTTGCTTGTGGTAGGAGATGAGAAGATCCAAATAAAATAGCAATTAGAATATCGCGTGTAAAGAGATTTCATGTTACGATAATCTTATCACATTGAGCAACTTTTGCATACGTAATACCACAAGCAATAATTTGCAAAGTGATTACTGTGTAAATGTAACGAGTGAACTGAGTTATGGCCGTTAAATACTAACTGCGACTTTCGTTCTGATAAGTTTCACATTGAAACATAATATAGATACGTAGGAATTTTGAAAAGGAATGCCTAATATTGTAATGAAATTACAGAAAGACCAAATGAAATGAGACCAAATTACCAAAAAAAATGGGTGAAACGATGTACCTAACTTATTAAATAAGTAAGAAAGTATGTAAATAAAATGCACCACCTGGTCCCAAAGTACGTTTGTGTTATGTATGAGTTAGGTACAGACAAGAGCAGGTCGACCTTTACATATCGGACTTTGTACCAGTCTTAAGTTCTATGTCTTGAGCCAAAATTGTACTACAAGTGTAAAGCTCAACGTGCTCCTACCTAACCTAACTGTACCAGACAACGGATACTATTAGCAAATACTATAGAAGACTAATACTAATATTTGCTAATAGCAAATACTGTCAATTTTCGTTTTGCACGGTGGTCCGGGGGGACCACCGTGCAAAACGAAAATTGAGGGCGACATGAGGTGAGGTGAACGATTTCAAAACTTTTGTATGCAAAATGTTATAGCGCCCCTAGCGGCATGAGGTGAACTGTGCGTTTTGTATGCAAAATGTTATTGCGCCCCTAGCGGCATGAGGTGAACGGAGGTTGCCAAGTCATTGTATGAGAAACGTCAAGAGCTGTGCGTATTAAGGCGGAAACACACACACACTACCGTGTCGGGGCCTGTGTCGTGTCGCGCTCTGTCGTGACGGTGGGTGTGCACACTTACGTGTCGTGTCGGGGCGCGCTTCTGTTCAGAAATGAACGAAATAAACGCCAGACGTTTATTTCTTTCATTTCTGAACAGAAGCTCGCAGTGTTTGCCTTTGTCTGGGTGTTTTCTATAATGTATAATGGTATTTATTTACAAAAAAAAGTATTTAAGCATATTTATCAGGAATCTAGTACCTAGTAACTCATTATCACGCTGCAAAAATAAATTTAAAAAAAAAGCGTCCACTTGTTCGCGCCACGAGCCGCGCGCGGGTATAGAAACACATTTGCAGGGCGTGTCGTGTCGCGCCATAACCCCCACCCACCACCGCCGCCGTGGCGCAATCGGCGGCCAGCAGTCCGCGCCACGACAGAGCGAGTCACGACACGACACGCCCTACAAATGTGCTCCTAACCATATAAAATGTATGAACGCGATATGCTTCTGGCGCGACACGACACGCCTCGACACGGTAGTGTGTTTCCGCCATTACTCGTCTATAGTATTTGCTATTAGATATTAACATCATACTAATATTATAAATGAGAAAGTGAGTTTGTTTGTTTGTTATTCCTTCACGGCTTGACTAAGCAGCCTATGGAGAGAGAGATTTGGTTGATGAGTAAAACTCTTAGTCAGAAGGTGAAGTTGGAATGAATATTTATTACGCAATTTGCAAGGTTTATATACAAAATCTTTTAGCAAGGAAATCGTGTTTGACGAATGAAAACATCACTTATGCCCTGGTCACTGATTAAAAGGGTCCTGTTGTGTCGCCGTCTCGCTCCCACATGTCGCTCTTTCTCTGTCGCACGGTTCGTGCAACAAAACTGTTTGCCCTTGTGGCGCACGGTCATATTCGGCGGCGACGCGAGCGGAGACAGAGAAGAAGACGCGGCGAGCGGCGGTCGGAACACGATGTACTTGCATGGCGATGCTGCTTCTGTCTGCTTGGCTGAAAACTGGTGTCTGCTGCTTACTGGAAGTGCTTGAGCTTGATGTTGAGTGCTGTGCGTCGCGTCGTGTGTGAAGAACATTGCGTGCTGTGCGTGAAGTGTAAAAAGCTCTTTTCAGAGCTAATTAGTTTCTTAGATAACAACAGTTCTTTTCAGGGCTACTTGTTCCATATTTTTAACTGTTTCTAATATGATAAAAAGTTCTTATTAGAACTGGTAAGGTAATCTTGGTTGGTTTTGGATATTGAGGTATGATATGGTAATAGGTAAGTAGGTATGGTAATTGTGAGTATTCTGTAGCGTAGCCACAGGACTCCCCTTCAAGTGAAACGTACGGGCAATTTGACTGAACGGCCGATACGTGTTTTCGTAATCAGCTGTGATGCCACGTTGCTCGGCGGGGCGGGGGTGTCTTGCGGCGAGTTCACTTGAGGTAACGGTGATGTGATGTCTTGATCTCTTGACGATGAAGGTAAAATATCTTGCGGTGATAAAAGTGAGTTTTCTTCAATAATGTAGGCAGGCTTGAGTCGGTCGATTGAGATGTTAGATTCGCGATTACTCAACTGTATCGTGTAGGTTTTTTCCATTCTCTTGATAACACGATAAGGGCCTTCGTACGGTGGTTGTAATGGCTTCTTTACGGCGTCGACTCTGACGAATACGTGACTGCAGTGAAGAAGTTCTTTGTGTATGAAGATACGTTGTTTGTTGTGATGTGTTGTACTTTGTTGTGGTCTGTTTTCCTCTATTGTAGTTCGCAATTTTTCGACGTAAGTGTAGTCCATAGATGTAGGTATTGGACTCGGAGTGAAAAAGTCTCCTGGCAGGCGTAGATTATAACCATAGGTTAATTCAGCGGGGCTAACTCCGGCGTCTGTGCGTAGTGTGGCTCGTAGACCAAGAAGTACAGTAGGTAACTCGTCGATCCATGAGCTTGAGCTGGATAGTCTGGTGCGCAGCGCGGTTTTCAGAACGCGATGCCAACGCTCGAGTATTCCATTACTAATTGGATGGTATGAAGTGGTACGATTCTTTGTTATTCCCATTAGCTTCATTAAGTTCTGGAACAGATGACTTTCAAATTGACGTCCTTGGTCGCTTGTGAGTGTTGCCGGGCATCCGAATCGTGCTATCCAGTGGTTATAAACTGTCTTGGCGACTATATCAGCTGTTATTTCGTCGGTAGGTATCGCTTCCGGCCATTTCGTTTCTCGGTCGATCATAGTGATAAGATAACGATGACCTTGTTGCGTCGTAGGTAGAGGTCCGACGATGTCGATGTGCAGATGTTGAAAGCGATCCGTTGGCGGGAATTTCGAAATAGGGCTAACTGTATGGCGTTGAATCTTGTTTTTCTGACAGTCGATGCAGCTTCTTGTCCATTTTGAAATGTCGCTATTCATTGACGGCCAAAAGTATTTTTGTGCTGTTATCTTGCGAGTCGTACGCGTGCCGGGGTGACTGACATTGTGAACGCTTCTAAATACTTCTTCTCGATGTTTCTCGGGTATGTAAGGTCGTATGTGCGGTGACGATGTTTCGCAATAGAGTTCAATGTCCGTGTTTGGAATGATGACTTTCTTCAAAATTATGTTTTCTTGTTGTTGTAGTTCTGGAATGGTGGAATCTTGTTGTTGAGCTGTTGATATTTCTTCGTAATTGATTGTAGACGGATATGTTACTGTTTCTATGCGGCTGAGTGCGTCGGCGACGATATTTTGTTTACCGCTCACGTGACGAATGTCGGTCGTAAATTCGCTGATAAACAAAAGTTGTCTCGTGCGTCTTGGCGTTTCGGTTGTTGAAGTAATCTTGCTCATCGCAAAGATAAGTGGTTTGTGGTCGGTGAAAATGATGAGTGGTCGACCTTCGAACATCTTGCGGAAGTGTTTGACAGCCATGTAGATTGCTTGTAATTCTCTGTCGTATGTAGAATATCTTGATTGCGCATCGGAGAATTTCTTCGAAAAATAGCCGAGTGGTAGCCATTTTTCATCGACAAATTGTTGTAGGACGGCGCCAGCTGATTTGTCGGATGCGTCGCAGAATAACGCGTAGGTTGCGTGGTGCGATGGGTGAGCGAGTAAAACAGCGTTGCTAATGCTTGTCTTACACATCTCGAATGCTTGATTCGACTCTTCTGTCCATTGTACGATAGTCTTGTCGCGTTTTTTTGCGTTATGGAATTGCGCGTTGAGTGGCGCTTGTATGGATGCGGCGTTAGGTATGTGGTCGCGGTAGAAATTCATCATGCCGAGGAAACGACGTAATTCATCGATGGTTTTTGGCTTCGGGTAGTTCATGATGAGTTCGACCTTCTCCGCTGGAGGCTTGATACCGTCTCTTGTTACGTTAAAGCCTAAGAACTTAACTTCTGGTTGACCGAAGTGGCATTTGGCTGGATTGATTGTGATGCCATGTTCGTCGAATCTTCCTAGTACTGTTCTTAGGTGTTCTCGGTGAATAGTCTCGTTTTCTGAAGCTATTAATACGTCGTCGACGAAAGGAAACACGTAGGGCAGTCCGCTGAGTACTTGATGGATGTATCGTTGGAATGTTTGACCAGCATTCTTTAGTCCTGGGCACATTCTCGGAAACTCGAATAATCCCATCGGTGTAATAATGGCAGTTTTCTCTATGTCTTCTTCTCGGACCTTCAGTTGTTGGTAGGCTCTGTTCAGGTCGATGGTTGTGAAAACTGTTTTTCCCTCGAGTTGGTGAGTGAAATCCTTTACGCGTGGTATAGGGTAGCGGTCGGGTTTCGTGACGGCATTAAGTCTGCGGTAGTCCCCACAAACACGTAGGTCTCCATTCTTCTTAGGAACAATGTGAAGAGGTGACGACCATGGGCTCTTGCTGGGTCGACATAGTCCTTGTTCAATCATATTTTGGAATTCTTTCTTCACTATTTCGTAGCGATGTGGCGGTATTGGACGTGCGCGGCAGTGTAAGGGTTGACCTTCGGTTTCGATGAAATGTTCGACGTTGATCTTGTTCTCGTTAATGTTCATCGCAGTTAGTCGCGTAGTACCGGGAAATTCGGCGAGAATATCGTGGTAGGAGTCCGTCTTATTTATGGTGTTGACTGAAGGTGTGGATGTCGCTCGAATCGGTGCGCTGATTTGTAGATTGGTTACGTTGTCGATGAGTTTCTTGTTCTTGAGATCTACGATGAGATGATGATGTTTGAGAAAATCAGCTCCTAGTATCGGCTTTGTCACATCGGCGACTACAAACTTCCATTTGTATGGACGTCGAAGATTGAGGTCAAGTTCGAGTGTTTTCTCTCCATATGTTGAAATGACGGTGTTATTCGCGGCGTAGAGTTTGAATGGCAGCGGTGTAGTTAGATGAGTTTTTCTTCTAGGTAGGACGGATATATTAGCTCCCGTGTCTACCAAGAAAGAAATGCCAGTTTTCTTGTCCGTAACGAATAGGCGGTATGAATATTCTTGAACGCCGGTGTCCGCCTCTGCCAACGTTCTATCTAGTTTTCCTGAGGTTTTTCCGTTTTCGTCGCGAATGAACACGGTGTAGTACATTTTCTTGCTTGAGCGCCGAAACGTCGATGATAATAGCAGAATGGCGACGGCGAATTACTTCTTGACTGAGATGATATGTCGCGGGAACGAAAATCTTCGCGGCCTCGAGACGGATATCGGTTTCTCCGGTAATTGTTGTATTGCGGTGAATGTGTTCGCAACTCGTCGATTTCGAGCGATAATCGTCTTATTTCGTCGATGAGAAATTGCGTTCCAGTGGTTTGAGATGTCTGTGGTGGCGGTGGTAAGCTGACTGCTGCTACTTCGCGATGTTGCTCCATCATTTTGTCGGCAAGTAAGGCGAGTTCTTCTAGTGCGGTTTTCGTGCTGAAGGAATCGCTCACAGCTAATACTGAGCGAACGTGTGATGGCAAGTGATTCGTCCACATAAGTCGAAGAGTGGCGTCCGGGATTCGATCTCGGGCAAGATCACGCATTCGGCGTAATAGCTGGGATGGCTTCTGATCGCCTAAATCCATTTCAGATAGTAATTTCTGAAATTGACGGCTATCTGACTCTTCGTAGGCAGTGATGAGACGCTCCTTGATAGCCTGATAGGGCTTCGCTGTAGGTGGGTTGTACAGTAGGTCGGAAATTTGCTCAATTTCTTGCTTTTCCAATCGTGCGATGACCATCTGTGCCATTTGCTGTTCACCCTTCTTCCGGTCGTGGGTGGCAGCTTCGAAACTGTAGAACCATAGTCGCGGTCGGTCGCGCCAGAATGGTGGAATACGAAGGGCCAGTGAGATATTGGAGATCTCGGGTTGGACTGGTGGCTGGACGGTGGCTTGGGCTTGTGGTGCAGCAGCGGCAGTATTTTCTTCCATTTTTCTTGAATTTATTCTCGCTTGAATTTGTTCTTGCTTGAATTTATTCTTTCTTGATAGCTGGGCAGGGATTCCGTTGATCCTGGGTCTTCTTGCTGTGTTGCTCGTCGGGGTCACCAATTATGGAGAGAGAGATTTGGTTGATGAGTAAAACTCTTAGTCAGAAGGTGAAGTTGGAATGAATATTTATTACGCAATTTGCAAGGTTTATATACAAAATCTTTTAGCAAGGAAATCGTGTTTGACGAATGAAAACATCACTTATGTCCTGGTCACTGATTAAAAGGGTCCTGTTGTGTCGCCGTCTCGCTCCCACATGTCGCTCTTTCTCTGTCGCACGGTTCGTGCAACAAAACTGTTTGCCCTTGTGGCGCACGGTCATATTCGGCGGCGACGCGAGCGGAGACAGAGAAGAAGACGCGGCGAGCGGCGGTCGGAACACGATGTACTTGCATGGCGATGCTGCTTCTGTCTGCTTGGCTGAAAACTGGTGTCTGCTGCTTACTGGAAGTGCTTGAGCTTGATGTTGAGTGCTGTGCGTCGCGTCGTGTGTGAAGAACATTGCGTGCTGTGCGTGAAGTGTAAAAAGCTCTTTTCAGAGCTAATTAGTTTCTTAGATAACAACAGTTCTTTTCAGGGCTACTTGTTCCATATTTTTAACTGTTTCTAATATGATAAAAAGTTCTTATTAGAACTGGTAAGGTAATCTTGGTTGGTTTTGGATATTGAGGTATGATATGGTAATAGGTAAGTAGGTATGGTAATTGTGAGTATTCTGTAGCGTAGCCACAAGCCGATCATTATGAAAATTTGTACTAACATAGGCTAATTTTTACGCGGGCGAAGCCGCGGGTAACAGCTAGTACACACACACAATACAATACCACAGATATTATAATACATAACAATACCCAGAGACTCGAGAATTGTATTGTGATATCTGTGCTCGAGAACAACACGGACGGGCGCGCGGCGCCCTCTGGTGCCAAACACACCGCGCCGGGCTGTCCAAAAGTCAAACAAAATATACATACCTACATTATTTTAGCAATAGATGGCAGCACCATTTAAAACCATTAATTTTATTATTGTGAAAATAATTGCATGCAAAATGCAAACACTTTTAAAAGATACACAACAAAAATCGGTCAAGAATTGACGGAGTAATCGGCGGACATACAAAAAAAAAATATATATATACAATGAAACATAGAACCTCCTCCTTTTTTGAAGTCGGTTAAAAAGTCATCGTCAAGTAAAGTTTTTTTTTTTTACAGTGACAGAGCGGCGCGGCGGCGCCGCGGCGGCGGCGACGACGCGGCGTGACCAAAATAATTAGTACCTACCTATAATACCTAGATAGAGAAGTTCCATTTTCTCTTTATTGTATTTTTTATTGGTAGGCCTGTACGCAACGTACACAATAATAATCAAACATAATAAAGTAAAAACTTTCTTTCTGTCTGTCCTAAGGTATCAAGGAGTGTACCTAGTAAATTTACATTAGGTAGACTGAGTTCAGCATCGATCATTCTGCAATAGCAATTCAAAATCTACGCAACAGATAGAAGGTACACAGATTGATTAGAAAATAGTTAACAGTACGTTTATGCCTACTATGTAGTTACGTGTTGAAACGAGCAATAAATCAAAAGTAAAATTGTAACCAATGAGAAAATCTTTGAAATAAATTGAAATAAAAAATCTTAAAGCTCGTAAACGATCGTTTTATATTATTTTAAGCACATTTTTCATTATAAGTTAAATTATATTATAAATTATAAGTTAAACATAAAATATTTTTTTTAAAATCAAAAGAAGTAGCGGTTGCCAACAATAAATTTCAAATGAATAATGAAAGTTGTTATCGATGGGACAGGCTGTCGACCAATCACAATGTCGCTTTTGACATTTCATTCTCCAACGACTTGAATTTGAAAACTTGAAACTTCAAACGTTTTTATTTAGCTCGTTGCATTTATTTTCGATGTTGGAGTCAGTGAAACCTAAATATAATAATAAAAATAAGTGGAAATACAATTAGTGTTTGAAAAGTGGTATAGTAAATAATATTGTTATAGTTATACTTCATTAATGATTTAATTTATGTGAAGGTGGGGTAATAAGTTGAAAAAATGAATAATACGGAAGACGTGAATACGCTATTGTAAGTAAAATTCTTGATTATTCATTAATAATATAACTCTAAATACCGATGTTTGAACCTCCACAACAAATTTATAATAAAATATTTTGAAATTGTTAGCACTACATCACAAAACAATACAATTTTTTTTTTTGCGACTACGCCCTTGAATAAGTGCACTGAAGCTTGATTATTGAAATAACGAATATTGTAAACGTAATTTTACTATCATAACCCGTTGTAATTCTTTAATACATGTCGTTTTCACTATGTCATTACTTGAAAATTCCTGCCCGTAACGCGACTGACCAAAATATGATAAGCTAAAATCCAATTATTGGGTGTACGTAGTTTTAAAACCGTTAAAACAAGCCCTCGATCTAGAGATAGAATAGCTACTCATGCTTTCCATACAACAATGTTCTAAACAATGTAGTAAACTCGCCGAAATTACAAATAAAATGTATTTTTGATTGGTTAGTTTTCAAATTATGTAAACACAATTACATAGAAATGAAATATATATAATTTTTACACATTGTTCCTGTTTCTAAGGTGACTGACAGCGAGTTGCACACACTTAATAATAAATTTATTACATACCCATAACGCGACTAACCCAATTTTTAGATTTAACAATATGGACTAGAAAGTATCCCTTATTTCATTCCACTATACTTAACAAATGCTTATCATTTGATTTTAAAGATTGAATCAGTTACAAATCATTTTATTGTGTTATCAACATTATGTTACCACAGTAAGGTGACAAGCTAATTCAAACACAATCATTGAATTTCCCTGAAAATCTGGTGCGAAGTAGGTAGGTATATCGGATTGTAATATAGTTAGTGGTGCGGTGTGGTAGGAAAAAATTGTGATGATTTGAAAGAGCTTGTATAATTTTTCACTTTGACTTTCCAAAAAAAGACATGTCTGAAAAAAACTTCGTAATATTATAAATTTATTAATTATTAATTAAATTGTCAGCAATGAAGTCCTGCAGGAGATATCTCAAAATGTACGCAACATGATGGAGGAGCTATGGCTGAATTGGGCCAACCTTGGAGTGGACGACAACACAAAAGTCAACAACATAGCGAAGTTGGTGCAGATTGAGAAAGAACTCCACCGTGATGTCATCTCGGAGACCAGGCAGAAACTCAAGAATATGCAGGCTCAAGTGGACAGTAAGTTCTGTCATAATCAAAGTCTTTCAAATATTCATCTTGTTATCAATTTAAATATTACTGTCATAGCTCAAAATTGTGCGGAATGGTCAATGTTTTGTGTAAACATAATCTTTGTCTATTTGTTAGTTTTTTTAAATAAATAAATTAATGAATCCCATCTTTTCATTGTATAAAATAAAGTTTCTCTGTCTGTCTGACCTTATGTATGCTTAGATCTTTAAAACTACGGATCAGAGTTTGATGCGTTTTTTTTTATAGATAGAGTGATTCAAGAGAAAGTTTTATACATAATAATAAATTCCGAAATTCCCACGGGAAACCAGGATACACATAAAACGAAGTTGCGTGAGTTTAACTAGTTACTTCCATTCCATTATATCTTCCATTATTATGTAATAGGCTTTGTGAAGTAATTTTTTGATGAGGTTTGAAAATTAGGTTAAAAAAAATATGTTATATGGCAAGGCAGGCAAGCAAACAATTTATAAATTATATAGAAGAAGAAGAAGAAATTATATAAAAAATATTTCTTTATAGAGCTCAAAGAAGAGACAGAGGAGCTGAGCAAATGTCTCTCTGTAGACATCACAATTTTAGACTTCAAAGAAGATATGCTGCTGGTTGACTACAAGAAGGAGCTGGAGGAGCAGATTGCTGGGTAATTATTAACTACCATTTTTTTTGGAACAAGTCCAGCACACATTCCTACCACTGTATCTCCTGTATAGCTAGGTTCAACCACGGCAACATCAGATTGACAATAACCAATGAAGTCTGTTGATGTCCCAGCGGAGAAACTACAGCTGCCTTGGAACTCCTAACAAATTTAATCAGAATTTTTTATAATACCATTTATTTAATGTTATTGTGTGAGCCTTTTTAGCAGTCATGCATTAAATGTAATCAGGGTGCTTAGGGAGAAAACATACTAAAAGTCCTGAGGTCTAGGAAGTGAGTCGGAGGCACGGGAGGTGATATAGGTTGCCGTTATATAAACAAACACTAAAAACAAAATAAAATATAAAGGGGGCTTCCGTACAATAAAGTGATTTCTTCAGTGGTAAGTGGTTCTTACTGGGAGTGCTCTAAATCATGTTGTAGAGAATTTTATAAGCTTTCATTTCGTTTAGATCATTTGTCGCTGTACATATCGTTTGTAAGATATTAGCGAAAAACTTAAAATTGGAACCTTTGTCCTTTGTCCTAGCAGTCAGGACTTTTAGTATGTCTTCTCCCTAAGCATTCTGATTAGGTTTTTGAAGAAGTCGCTTAGGCAGGATTATATTGCGTGCAGAAGAGGATGCCAAGCAGAGGTCACTCTAGTAGTCCAGTCATCTCAATTTCTTTATAAAGCTTGCAATGAGTGAAGTCACCAACTTATCTGCAGACAAAATGATAGCAACATATTACACCAAACTCAGTGGGTCGCTAAATTATGTCCATCAGTTTAGCAGTCCAGTGAAATTAATGCCTGTGGGATGACGACTACTTATTTTTATTTTATTTATTTAGGTACAGAGAACTAGTGGAAAAGAGACGCATGAAGATGGAGAGGCTGCTCGAATGGCAGCGTGACCTGGCTGAGAAACTCGGTGTTACCATACAAGAACTGAAGGATGTACCGTTGCCATCTGAAGAAGAATTGGATAGACTGAAAGACCACCTTGAGGTCTTGCAGATGGAGAGAGACAAGAGGGCAGAGATATTCTTGCACACTCAAGTTGAGATTAAGGATATTATGGGTAAATATTAACTCATGTTAATTATAATGATATGCCGAAGAGTCAGCCATACTAGTTGGGCCAAAACTTTTGGATTATAATCCAGATCAGTACCTAACTGTAAACAAATTCTTTTTCATGTTGTCATTGTAATCTGTATTGTTTGCTATGATAATACTTAAAACATTTTCATTCAGTTTACAAAGTAGAAGTAATCTGTGGTTTCTGCTATGGTTTTTATTTTGTTTAATTTTTTTTTTGCATTAGTTGGACATTGGTTGCTTAAAACAATACAAGTATTCTTTTTTTTTTTTCTAAGCATCTCTGTCACTCACTGCTTCCCTTCAACAAATATTTATAATTCATTATATTTTTTCAATGTCAATATTTGCATAGAAAACACACCTTTAATGCCAAGCGCAGTTGTTGCGTTGTACGCGTCGAAGTACTTGAAGAGGATTAAAGAGTACTGGTAAATAATACAATACATAATGCTTACAATGACTTATATTTTCAGAAAAACTTCAAATCAAACCGCAGAACAAGTTTGAGCATATGGTGGTGACATCTCTGTCAGTGGACTTCAAGGTGACTGACCTGAACATGGATCGGCTTGCTAAACTGCATCAGGACCTGCACGAAAAATATGAACATACTAACAACAGGGTAATGTTACTTTCATGCATAATAAAATAAAATAAAATCTGGAAATAATAAAACATAATAGTAATAACATTGGTCTAAAACTCTAAACTCTTAAAGTATAAATTTACAAGCCAAACCCGCGCTTCTTTCTTTTACATGCAAACGAAGTTACGCGCGTTTTACCGCTTTCCCGTGGGAATTTTGAACATTTATACTAAACCATCCTGAATCTATTGTTAATAACTGCATTATTATCAGTTTAACAGCCAGCTTTTCTTAAACGCAATTTTAGAGCTAATGAATGACGCATTAAATATAACTGTCACTTTGAAATTAACCCTTCGCGCGCGTACGAAGTGCCAGTTACGAACAAATGCGTTCTACGGTTAGATCACTTCGCGCGCGAGTGCTAAGAAGAATAAAAGAATGAAAAGAAAAACTAGTCACGCTTTTTCATGTTCATTTAATGTTGTTTCTTTTGTAATTTCTATCTTCCATCTCCCAGGTGTTGGAACTACGTGAGCGGCTGACTAAGCTATGGGATTGCCTCGACGAAGATCAGATATACAGAGAGAACTTCCTGCATGCACATCCTGGATGTCATCCGCACACCGAGTCTGCCATCAAGGAGGAGATCAAACGTTGTGAGCAGATTAAACGTCAGAAGATACAGGTATACTCCTATAAAACTATTTGTTGACCACATATTATTAGCTCACACGTTTTACGTTTGTCATAAATGATGTTACAGATGAGATTTTACTATTTTTCCAACCCCCTATACATATATTAGTATTAAAGCCATAGTCTCAAGTCACACTTTTTTGATTAAATGAATGATGACTAAGTCGCTGGCCTTCAGGCGGATGTCCACATCCTCCACATTGGAGCAGCGTGGCAGAGTATGCTCTGATCCCCTTCGCTCTGACTCCCTGAAGTGCGATGATTATAAGTTTATGTGATGATAATGTGATTTGTGTTCCAATAAAAGAAACTGAACAGTTCTTGTTAACCTGCCCTCCTAAGCACCGAGAAGCTTGCGATATCGAAACATTGGTTAGAGTCGACGTTAAACTCGCGTGTTTGTCTAGAGTTCGATACACAGTGATGCCATCGAGCTTCTCATCTTATTGGTATACAATAATAGTGAATTCTGAAACACCTAAGTGTTCACTATTCATTCTAATGAATCATTATTTTGTAGGTGTTCGTAGCCAACGTCCGGACGAAGATAAAGCTTATGTGGGACAACGTGATGTATTCAACGCGCGAGCGCGAGGAGTTCCTGCATTACTTCCAGGATATCTTCACTGAGGACACTCTCACGCTGCACGAACTGTATTTGGAGAAGATCACTAAGTTCTACAATGAAAACAAGTAAATATACAATATATCCATAGTAATATTATAAATAAAGATTTGATTGGGGGATATTTATAAATAGTGTGTATGTGAATCGCAGGCACATCTTCGAGCTGGTGGCGACGCGGCGCGGCCTGTGGCTGAAGATGTCGGAGCTGGAGGCGCGCGCTTCGGAGCCGGGCCGCTACCACAACCGCGGCGGGCAGCTGCTCAAGGAGGAGAAGGAGCGGAAGGCCATCGCCAGCAACGTAAGCCATATTCCTGCTTACTCGCCCTCGCAGGGGCTTATTACACAATATAAACATTCTTCTTATTGTTATAGCTTCCGAAAATCGAAGCTCAACTTCGCGAACTGGTAACAGAGTTTGAAGCCAAAACGAATACTACGTTCACTGTCGACGGAAAACCGCTCTTGCAGCTTATTGAAGAAGAATGGGAGAATAAAAAAGCCGTAAGTTTATTCATATATTATCAAAGTTAAATCTTAAAGTACTCTTGAAATTTCTTACTTAAAAAAGGCTTCTTATTTGTTTAAATACAACAATAATGTCGAGTGGTTGAAGAGACATGTCAAATTTTAGAAATCGACTGGTGAAATGTCATTGAATTGAATTTGATAGTTTAGCATACAATTTGTTTGGCACAGGAGCGGCACGCGGCGGTGTCGGCGCGGCGGCAAGGCGCGACGCCCACGACGCCGCTCTTCCGCTCGCTCGCCACTTCGCCGCTCGGGAAGCGGAACCGCACCGCCGCCGGGTTCGTGGCCACAGCTGAGAAGAACAGGTATAAATTGTATAACAATGCTGTTCGCTTTGGATCTTCCGGTATTATCTCTCTAACGTTAGCAAGGTCGTTATCACTAGCGGAATGTCCTATTGATTTTGCGTACTACTGCCATCAGATCTCGCAGAAAATATACCAGAACTTTCTTATGTGTCATTTTTTGAAAAGTAGTTTTTTTGGACATGCAGATTACATCTCGGGTTTTATTATCATTTCCGTCAAAAATCTTAAATTTTATATAACGAAAATTCAAATTAATGGTGCTCATACTGATATTTGAACTAGAAACCAGTCGGTCAATATCAAATTACGGTTGAACGAAAAACGATTCGATTGATGCTAACTCAGGTCATTCGCCCCCGCAGGCCGCCGTCGAAGCGCCAGCTGATCACCGGCAGCGCCGCCAAGGCCGTCACCACCGTCTCCAGCAACCTCTCGGCGCTCAAGCGATCCGCCATCACCACTGTCAAGAGGTAAGATCGAACTAAGCGACGCAAAGTGGGTCGCGCGACTAAACCGAGCGACCGGTGGGCATGACTAGTACAAAGTCATACCAAAGCAGTGTTTCGGGTCGCCGTCGCACGTCTATATTGTAAAAACAATATCAAAATCGCTTCAGTAGATCCTAAGATTATCTCCCATATACAATCTCACAAACTTTACTTCTTATTAGTTTATATTACATACTCCACTGGATAATGGCACTGGCTAGTCCCAAATGGGACTACTAGTATTTTTCCCCAGAGATTCTAATAACTGGACTACTGGTATTTTAATCCCAGTTCCATTTTTAAAAAACAAACAAATATGGGTCGACCAAATTTTGGAAATTCCCAAACAAAACCAGGTCAACCACGTAGGCCAAATTGTTTCCAACTTTTGGGTATTTCCAAAGATTCTGGAAACAATTTAGCAATTTGGGAATTTTATATTATTATATATACATACCAGGGGCCCAAGTCTGTTATTTTAAATTAGGCGACTAACTATTGCCATTCCTTCACCAGCCTATTGTCATTATATTTTCATAGTGCCAAATTTGGTATTCTGTAAAAGTTTACTAATATCTTTGTGTGTTGACTATAGACTCTATAGTACCATTCCGTTCCGTTAGAATGGTCCACAGTTAAAATCTACCATGAACTACTATTTCAGTTAAATCGCTTTTATGTGAAAGATACTACCGAAAATATCAATAGTAGTTCGATAGTATGTCAATGAAATGGCTTCGGACTTAAACAAATATTATCAATCAATCAATCAATCAAATAGTTTATTTGCAAGAATACATTTGTTACACAAGGTCTTAAATTGAAATTACAGTTCATGTATCCAGTCTGCGCGCAGACGTGCAAAAATTCACATTATATAAGTAGTATTTAATAGCCATAAAAATTCAATAGACTAACATTTCACTAATTTAATAATAATTCATAAATTCAAATAAAAATAATTCTGATACTCAAAAAAGTAAAATAAAAATATAATAATATGAATAAATTAATAAATCATCGTCGTCATGTTTTTCGCTCAGATAGAAAATCTTTCACACTGTAAAAACATTTGCCCAAGAGCCACTTTACAATTTCGTTTTTGAATGTTCTCCATCCAAACTCTTTAATTCATTCGGAAGTTTATTGTAAAGCAATATACTCATGTTATAGGCATTTTTCTCGTATACATATTTATGACATGCGGGTGTTAGATAACTCCCTAATATGTCAGGTGATTAAGATCATTAGAAGGAAATAAGTATCAAGAAAGTAAATTAAACAAAGTAGGTAATTAGTAAATTATATATTTTCAATTAAAACCAAAACTTTTAACTACTTTATAAACTACCACCATTTCGGAAATAAACCAAAATGACCACCGGTAAAAGAAATGGCGAAAGAAAACCGGTTATGGCCTTTTTTATCGATCAGGTATTTTAACACATCTTTTTCATACAAATACAAAATTACAATAATAATAAAAACAATTGGAACTTATCTTTAATGTCCGGCGGCCTCACAATGAATGCCGCCTAACGTTCTACCATGTCCTTATATAACCTCGCTCCCCGCCAATCGTCACCTCCCCGCCAATCGTTACAACAAGTCAAAATAGCAACTCCGTTTACTTCTAATTTTAAAATTATTATTTAAATTAATATAATAAACGTAAAACAATTTTAACATAAATTTAACAAGGATTTAAAACATATAAATAAATCGTTAACCAAGTTATTTTCAGAACGGAAGTACGACTTGTAACATTTAACAAGTCGAACCGGAAGTGCAGAGTATCATTTATTAATTTTATTACATCATAAGTAATAATAATATGATTAAAGATTATCACTTGCATTTATCATTTGTACTAATTTATTTGTGACTAAGTGACATTCAAGTTAAACACTTGAAACACTAATTTATTTGTGAACCGGAAGTGCCAACTGACAATCCAAGTCTATACACAATATCATCATATTATCATTTATCAGTACTATTTGAAACATTAGCTAACATTTACTTGTGAACCGGAAGTGCCAACTGACAATCCAAGTCAATACACAATATCATCATATTATCATTTATCAGTACTATTTGAAACATTAGCTAACATTTACTTGTGAACCGGAAGTGCCAACTGACAATCCAAGTCAATACACAATATCATCATATTATCATTTATCAGTACTATTTGAAACATTAGCTAACATTTACTTGTGAACCGGAAGTGCCAAATAACAATCTAAGTTAATACACAATATCATCATATTATCATTTATCAGTACTATTTGAAACATTAGCTAACACGGCCATACTGACCGTACAGCGTTCTCGATGTACGTTAATTTTTTTTTTGAAAAAAAGAAAACTATGTGCAACTATCGCTTTTCACATTAAATTACATTTGGCATTGTTACTGTTATAGTCTTGCTTTTCACATTAAGCTAACAAGTAACAACGGTCATTTGCTTTAAAAATCACATAAATTCTAGCCCCACACCTGCTGCACATGAGATAGGCAAGAAACAAAGCAAAATGACTTCAGCAGTTCATCAAGGCTTAACATTATATACATTTGGCATTGTTACTGTTACAGTCACGCTTTTCACATTAAGCTAACAAGTAACAACGGTCATTTGCTTTAAAAATCACATAAATTCTAGCCCCACACCTGCTGCACATGAGATAGGCAAGAAACAAAGCAAAATGACTTCAGCAGTTCATCAAGGCTTAACATTATATACATTTGGCATTGTTACTGTTACAGTCACGCTTTTCACATTAAGCTAACAAGTAACAACGGTCATTTGCTTTAAAAATCACATAAATTCTAGCCCCACACCTGCTGCACATGAGATAGGCAAGAAACAAAGCAAAATGACTTCAGCAGTTCATCAAGGCTTAACATTATATTTACATTTGCTTTATACAGTCTAGCCCCACATCTGCTGCGCAGCAGTTCATCAGTCAAGTCAAGTTAAATCATTCGTCAGTTTAAATCTTTCATAATTATTAACAGTTTTAAAATAATTCATACTTATTACATCTGATATGTATTATCATCATATTATTTATTATTACATCTGACTAGGACTATTAAAATAATGCAAAATTTATATTATAATATAAATTAAACGCCGTTTAATCTTGGGGTTTCTAAGGACCCTGCGCGGCGACTCTCGTATACAAAAACTCTTAATAAATCGCGGTTTGTCTAAACAATATACCGTTAAGTTTTAAATTTAGAGTGTGACCTATTTTAGTTAAACTTTAATGTAACATATTTAGTCGTTATTTAAGATTTCCAATCGTCTTATTTTTAATAATCAATAATTGTGATGCCAATATGCAGTTTGATCAAATTGTTGGCATAGGAAAAATCTAAATTTATCCACAAATTAAATATAAAGAAAATTTGTAGTTAAACAAACAGAGTTTAGAAAAAAAATATGTCAAAAAGAAAAAAAAAACACTGTTAGACAAAATAATATGAATCTTCCTAATATCTGCGTTTCTACAGGTTATCCTATTATGTTATTGAATTTGAATGAATTTATGGATCTTAGATCGCGACGCGATGACGCTTATTTTGCAAATTATTTTCATATATTGTATGTTACATAACATATCGCTCACTATAATACGAAGGGATGAAGAAAACTTATGAGAAAATGTACAGACGTGAGAAAAAAAACGTGAAGGTGAAATTACATGGAAAAACAGACAAGTTTTTCAAAAGAGTTCGATTTGAAACTATGTAAAAGTTGTCATAAAAAAATCGAAATCGACCGTATTTAATTCAATGTAACCCGTTCGGCCAACCTGATATTCAGCCCGCGAGGACTTCCGTGGTTCTAACGCGACGATTGTTAATATTTATCAAATCTCACGGGAACTATTAGATGGATATAACATCTGGTAAAGTCACAGTTTAGTCTAATGTTATTTTATTAAATTATCTTTGTATTGAAATTCTAACACAATTTTATTATATTAAAACAGTTTAATTAAAAAAATTATCACTTATTCATTCCTTAGAGTATTTGTTGGAGGTTTTTTTTTCATCAAGTTTTTTTTTATATTTTATTTTATTTTAATTTTAAACAATTACATTAATTTATTAAATTAATTCAAAAACCGTAGTTGGTTTAAAATACGAATGAACCGTTCGACATCATCGCAACAAAAACTTAGTCTAAATAAATTCTTTAGCTACAGACAATTATTACTACATTTAAAAGAAAATATAATATTATATATTAGTATTTCTAAGTAGGTAATAAATAACATAGGTGACGGTGGTGTAGTCTAAATCTATTATTAACTTTGTTACTTCTTGATCTTGACCGGTATATTGCACTTTAGCAATAAAGCTTTACAGGTAACAATAAACTCGACTAGTTGTTATGCCCCAGCAAATGAAATTTCGAATCACGGTAATGCAGAACCCTTGAAGGGTTTACCTGCTTCTGCAATCTGAGCTAGGCTGCACCAGCAAGTTGCTCGGTGCCGTCGCACCAGACCGCAGCTTCGTCATGCGGTTTTTCTGTCACTGCATTTGAATCGCGGCGAGCAGACTCCCAAGCACAGCCAGATCCATATAGTTCTATGTCTGAAATATTTTTTTTTTTCAAAATATTAATACCATGTTAACACGCGGATCTATCCCACTTCTGATGTTAGATAACTCCCTAATATGTCAGGTGATTAAGATCATTAGAAGGAAATAAGTATCAAGAAAGTAAATTAAACAAAGTAGGTAATTAGTAAATTATATATTTTCAATTAAAACCAAAACTTGGGCAGATAATCAAAATGTTTATTAAATCAATTAACTACTTTATAAACTACCACCATTTCGGAAATAAACCAAAATGACCACCGGTAAAAGAAATGGCGAAAGAAAACCGGTTATGGCCTTTTTTATCGATCAGGTATTTTAACACATCTTTTTCATACAAATACAAAATTACAATAATAATAAAAACAATTGGAACTTATCTTTAATGTCCGGCGGCCTCACAATGAATGCCGCCTAACGTTCTACCATGTCCTTATATAACCTCGCTCCCCGCCAATCGTCACCTCCCCGCCAATCGTTACAACAAGTCAAAATAGCAACTCCGTTTACTTCTAATTTTAAAATTATTATTTAAATTAATATAATAAACGTAAAACAATTTTAACATAAATTTAACAAGGATTTAAAACATATAAATAAATCGTTAACCAAGTTATTTTCAGAACGGAAGTACGACTTGTAACATTTAACAAGTCGAACCGGAAGTGCAGAGTATCATTTATTAATTTTATTACATCATAAGTAATAATAATATGATTAAAGATTATCACTTGCATTTATCATTTGTACTAATTTATTTGTGACTAAGTGACATTCAAGTTAAACACTTGAAACACTAATTTATTTGTGAACCGGAAGTGCCAACTGACAATCCAAGTCTATACACAATATCATCATATTATCATTTATCAGTACTATTTGAAACATTAGCTAACATTTACTTGTGAACCGGAAGTGCCAACTGACAATCCAAGTCAATACACAATATCATCATATTATCATTTATCAGTACTATTTGAAACATTAGCTAACATTTACTTGTGAACCGGAAGTGCCAACTGACAATCCAAGTCAATACACAATATCATCATATTATCATTTATCAGTACTATTTGAAACATTAGCTAACATTTACTTGTGAACCGGAAGTGCCAAATAACAATCTAAGTTAATACACAATATCATCATATTATCATTTATCAGTACTATTTGAAACATTAGCTAACACGGGCTGGTATAACAGGCACGAGTACTGTGGCCTAATCAACCTCGTCCTACCTTCTATCCGTTTTTTAAAATAATGTTGGTATTGATTGACGAATAGGCAGGCTTCCTTATTGTACATACTGGCCAACGGTAGAATTTTGAATTTTTTGAACAGTGGCTCACAACTGTCTATCGTCCATGCGTTGTCTAAGGCTCGGATACATCTCTTCTGCATTTTAAACGCTCTGTCTATGTCAACGGAGTTGCCCCACAACAACAATCCATAGAATACCAAATTAGAATACCAAATGTCAAAAACTATTCAAGTGACACACTCTCGACACTATTGGTGCGTTTGTATTTAGCAGACGGGCCCCAGCAGTCCTATCATGGAACTACTCCACTACTGAAAATACACCCGAAATAATGGCAGATAATAACATTGTTCATTCCTTACCGTTGCAGCGCTCGTTTGTGAAATGAAGCGAGAAAATGTTACGTGTAATCGCGTCCAGTTGAATAACGTTATGTAAGGAATAAGAAATGTTATGTCGCCATTTTGTAATAGTAATTGAAGTAGTTCATCTGATGTAGAAGTCGTATGTAGATTTATTTGTCTTATAAGTAGTCTTTAGAGCCCTAGATTAGCTTTTAGTTGTGGCGATCGGTGTTTTTTTGACAGCTAAGTGCATCGAAAAACATGAACATAACATTAATCGGTCAACGCCAATCGCCACAACAAAGTAGCTAGTCTGGCCGACCCCTTAGTCTCACTATTATAATATTGAATATTTAGATGATTGTTCCTCAATTATTAAAAAAAAGTATGAATGAAATTTAAAGTAATAAAGGTAGTTTACATTATGTTATTATATCACAAATTCACAATACATCGCGGTAGACTGTGGCGTATATAAAGTACGTCACATACGAGTACCTGGTGTGGAGTGTTTTTGAGACACCTATCAGCCGTGTATTTGGCTTCACGGCTGTTATCTATCGAGAGCTGTCGGGACCTGCATCTTAACGTGTCCTTCGAAGTGCGGAGAAATTTTTTAAAGCCATCTAAATATTGTCTTGGTTTGTCGTTGTTTAACTTGGGTGATAATTTCCCTTTGATACCCACTACGACGCCGTGGAGATCCTCATCAAACGTACGTAAAAATTTAATATCCCTGTCCGCAGTGTCGATGGGTCTCGCTTCTGAGACGACTTTATATGAAGTTGACCAAATGCGAAGTTGTCATTGAGAGAAGTGGACATTTCGAGAAGTTGTCTATTTGCGACGCTACGAAATGTGCACTTTTTGTCCGGTTGACATTATGACCTGAAAGGGAGAGTCAACTTGTTTTTCCCGTAAATCTACTTGCAAAATAAATGATTTGATTGTTGCCCAGGCGCATAAGCGGGCGGTTGGCAGCGCGAGCCGTGGCCGACGGGCGGCCGGAGCACGCCAAGCGCAAGCTGGAGTACGGCGACGGGAAGAGGACGCCCAAGGTCAACGGCAGCATACTCAAACACAAGAGAACGGTGAGACAACTTATTCCTCAACAAATCTCTGACAACAAATAAATCCTTGGTGTAGGACCAAATTACCAATCCACATAGAGTGAACACAAAATTACGCCTAAAAGTTTTAGTTGTTAGGCGAACTAACAAAATCTAACAGCCAGTTTTAACATTTTAATTTGAATTCCACGTTAAGTCCATTTTTTCTTTAATTTGGGGAAGTTTAAAAGTGGTGCTCTGAAAACTTTAAAAATGGTTTTGAACAATTCACCTTAATATTCGCCAACGCGAAAGTTGAGGCTGATACGCATGACAGTATTACAGTATTCTTACTAATATTATAAATGAGAAAGTTGAGTTTGTTTGTTTGTTTGTTATTCCTTCACGGCTTGACTAAGCAGGCTATCATTATGAAAATTTGCATACATATTGTTAGGGGTACAGAGCCCAACATAGGCTACTTTTTATCCCGTGAAAGTATGTCGTTCCAATAGGAAAATAATTTTACTACTATAGAGGGAGCTGTATCGGCCAACAGATGGCGCACACACAAGTCGCGCTATGGGCTGTTTTGTTGTCAAACGAGATCTATGTCATAAACTTAACGCGAGCGAAGCCGCGGGGACAAGCTAGTAATATTATAAATGAGAAAGTGAGTTTGTTTGTTATTCCTTCACGGCTTGACTAATCAGCCGATCATTATGAAAATTAAATTTGTATAAATATTGTCAGGGGTACAGAGCCCAACATAGGCTAGTAAGTATGTCATTCCAATAGAAAAATATTTTTTCTTCTATTGAGTGCGCTGTATGGCATGGGCTATAGGCCAACAGATGGCGCCACAAGTCGCGCTATTGGTTGTTTTGTTGTCAAACAAGCCGCCGGGAAAAGCTAGTACTATAATAACCCTGTAACCGTTCCAGTCTCTGGGCAAGCGGCGCAGCGCGGGCAGGCGCTCCATGAACGGCACGAACTCGACGGCGACTTCGACGAATTCGCGCGAAGCTCACAAGAACCCTCTTATGGAAACCACCATGCTTACCACTTACACTGATTTCAAGGTCAGTTGCTGCATTACTTGTTACTACAGTATTTTCAATTCATTTTTTTTATACCAATAAAGTGGCAAACAAGCTTACGGCCCGCTTTATGGTAAGCGGTCACTGTAACATGGGCTCTTGCAACACCGAGAGTATCACTCGCGCGTTGCTTATGTTATACGACCCTTTATGTACTACACTATACCACATTACTTTGTATAATAATTTTATACATTACTAGTTACGAAAACATGCGTTTTAATTGCTTTCCGAAACGATAATGAAATTCTCTCCGCGTTCATCAAACATTTTATATCATACATTTATGTTCATCCATGACAAAATACTCCACTATGCCATTTCTTTAAACTATTAACCTGAGTGGCATTCGCTGCCGCTGTAAGTAGAGGTAAATACCGCGCGGGTTACGCTCAAGTATTTAGATAAATAGATAGAATAAGCTTTATTTTGCAACACACAAACAAGTTATACAGTAAACAGTAAAAGTTACAAACTAGTGTTATGCAACAAGGCGGCCTTATTGCTCGAATCAATCTTAGTATTGCAGTTTAGTATTCAGTTCCGCGACCAAAGCAGAATTTAGTGTGAACAGTAATATTACCGCGTACCCACTGGGTTTTTTCTGCCGCATATGGTCACTACCATATGCGGCAGAAAATATCGCTTAAAGTCAAAGTTACTTTTTTCTGTAGGCCCTTGCGGGAACTTAGACACGTCATTTTATTATTCTGTATTAAAAATAAATAAACTATTCTATAAACTACCAACTTTCCGGAAACAGGAGGGCTACTACGAAACGTTAATCCGATATTTCCGCCGAAGTATCGGAAGAATTTTTTAACCGTGAAATACAAGGTATTTCATGGTTATTTTAGTAATTCCTTGAATTCTATCCATGAAATACCTTGTACTTTATGGTTATTTTAGTAGTTCAGTTGTTTAGGAGGGCAAAATAACCATTGGGAAAACAAATGGCGAAAATGGCGTCTTAGTTCTGTATTATACCTTTATGCTATACTTATAAGTGCTGTTTATATTTCAGGAGGCGTTAAACGAAAAGAAAATCAGTCGCAGTTCAATGGCGGTAAACTCACAGAACCAAGCACCACCCACAATAGTATACACAACAATTGAAGAGAAAAACACACCGACCACCCCAAAAAAAACTCCACGAACAAAAACCCCACTAACACCTAAAGTAGGAAAGGAGAATATACAACACGTCAATCTACCTATGACACCTAAAAATAACCTCCTCTACACACCTACAAGACTCACTCGGTCCACTATGAAACTCAGTAACGACGGCTTCGCGACACCCAGAGCCCCACTCAGTGCGAATAAGGTTAATCTACAACGTCAAAACACAGTAAGTAGTCTGACTGTTAAGACGACGCCTAACAATGTCAGTCGTTCCAAATCTCACACTCATTTAATCAGAGCCAAGAATTTACCGCCTCTCATTTGAGAACAAGACTGGACGAACGCGTATTTCAATATTTTACTTTTAAATATCACTTGACGTAACTCTTTTATTGTCTGTGGTCTCTGTGCCATGTGACGTCATAGGTTCTCAATATATTTGAATGTTAAAATTCTATAGGGGAAACGTTATATTGATGGCATTAGTTTCTGTAAATAATTGACAGCAGATGAGCTATAAAAATAGAAATTATCATTATGGATATTTTAGTTCAGTACACGAATTTCACTTTAATATGCAACCGCTTGAGATTGTAAGATCTACCGCCGCTAAAATGCATATTAAACTAGAACCGCGCGATTAGCCAGTGCGCAGGAGTGCTAAAATCGTGACGTAATGGCTCAAACTACAGTGTATGTGTCAGTATGGTGTCAATATCCGTAGAAAGGGGCGGCGCTCGCGGCTGCATCGTTCAAGCAATTTGAAGGAACTATGAGACCATTTGTGACCCATAAACTGTACTTATAAAGTAATATATTGAGATACGCGAACGCTGTGATACTAATTTAACAATAAAGATTTTCTTCTGTAACGAAAATCAACGATTTTATCCATTGACATCTTTCTAATTATAATTTTCGTGTTATTTTTTCCAATTTCTTATTGTATATTTGAATCTCTGGACAATTTTTATGTGAATTTGTTTTATATTTTGCGGCAATCCATAGTGATGGGTATAACGACGTAAAACCGTTTCGAAAACTGTTCTACCGTTTTTTATTCTAAGTTATCGTTATGTTATTTTGCCGTGAAATGTATGTTGTTTATAGAATGTTATTAATTATGAATAGTATTTTGATTTGATTCTAGTTTAGTAAGTTTATTTTAGTTTTTAAAGGAGAATTTACTCTTAGAATAGTTTTGATACTTTTAATGTTAATCTGTGAATCTTTATTTGTAATAAAATGGGATTATATTGAAACATTTGTGAGGTCAAATTGTGTAAAACTTCCAGTAAAATCTATAAAAAGCTTGGATCACGTGGATCGTGGAATACGCACTTTCGTTTGAAATGTTTTCTTGTACTTCAACATCTATGGAACTAAACGCAACGTGATTACAAAAAGTTTTACATCATGTACGTTAACGTTGCTATTAAAGCCATTTTAGTTCCAAATTCTTGCACAGTAACAAAACGGCGCCACTGGACTGCTAAAAACTATTCGTGTGTTTGATTTGATTGTTTTAAAGGCAGCTTTACGCACGCACATTTCGGCTAGGTACAGTGCGGATGTCCTAATATTTCAGTCGTGGATGATTTCTGCTTCACACGACGCGAATCCGTATCTTAGTGAAAGAACTGTATGCGTTAAGTATATTATATCGTTCGTTATGGACATCCGCGTCGCACTGTACCCAGTCCTTATATTAGGTACTTAAATAAATCAGTATTTCAGGTTAAGGCACCCAACAGCTTTGCAATGTCCAACTCAAAATGTTGCGATAATTTGATATAATTTTAATTATTATAATGATGTAAATTATGATTGTAATATATTTGCATAGTTTAATTACGTTGTTTTTATTTTAACCTTTTTCGTTAAAAAGATCTAACTTATTAGATGTATCGAACACGCCATACCGGGAAGCAAGTCGGTCGATTGATGATAATATAATCTGTTTTTTAACAAGAGTAGGAGGGGTCATTGTATCAACCAATACCCACGTTCACATTCATAACGCAACCAATAACAATGATTAAGTGCGTTTATAACTATTCGATATACGGGAAATTGAGCGAAAACGAGTGTGGACGGGATCTTCGTCCTACTTTGTCTTCTAACATAGAGCTTCAAGACATCACTACGCTCAATTTCCCGAGAGTGTATCGCTTATGTTATACGTTGGATCATGGTATAAAATATATATATATATACACATACATACAGGGTGTCCCGTAAATAATGGTCCAAGCTTAAGAGGCAGATAGCCTACATAAGTACCTAAAACTAATTTGAATTAAAAAATAAATAAATCGTAGGATTGCCAAGAATTTTTTTTTAGATTTTGACCATTTTCACTTCCCTGGTTCAGATTTTTTGAAGCTGTCGCTACAAATGTTAACATTACCAAAAATCTGACCTAAGAAATGTTAATATTTGTAGCGACAGCTTCAAAAAATCTGAACCAGGGTAGTGAAAATAGAATAGTAGTATAGAAAATCCTACGATATTTTTTTTTAATTCAAATTAGTTTTAGCTACTTATGTAGGCTATCTGCCCCGTAAGCTTGGACCATTATTTACGGGACACCCTGTATATTCTTTTTCTAAATATGCAATCGGTATTCTACCATAAGCAGATATTTTGTAAGAATGGGTCATGTCAGTGCGTCCTCCATTGAAGACAGCTACAGTATAGTTTTCATAGCTGCGTGTGACTCGCCGAAAGTAAATTCGGGTATTTTTCCAACCGCGTTTTAAAAACGCTTCTCGAGGCCTTAATCTCCTTCACCGTGGTCATGTTTAGGTGTATGGATCTCCGTGTTCGTAATAAACCATGGGCATTGGGCTATTGTTCTTAATATTGTATTTTGCATTCTGTGTAATATTGTGACGTTTGAGTCACTTGCACTGCCCCTGAGCTGAATGCCTTATGTCCAAACTGGTAAATAATAATTAGAATTTTATTCCAATCATAATAATCCATGTGACGGCAAAGAGATGACGCCACAAGTCGTACTATGGGTTGGTTTTCTAAAATTACGCGATGCGAGCGATGCTGCATCCACGTTTTTATAGTTTTTACAATATTTGACTAACCATGGCCACTTAGATCACAGTATAATAAATATTTTCATGTAACTATGTCAATATATTTTGATTTCGATGTTGGACCGTCTCGCAGAAGATTCAGACGGGCGATTGACGCCGATAAAGCAGAAATACTGCTGTTCTGGAAACCAGAAGACACCGCACTATTATTTGGTGAAGTTGACATAAGTATTTTAATGTAAGATCATAAAGCTATCATTAGTTATGCCAGTCCTTTATTTTATAAAAATCGCTCTAGTTCTTCTATCGAACTATTCAAAACTATTACTGAGAATTGAACTAGTGAAAATAATTTGTAGGAATTAAGTAACTACTCTCTAATCCATCCATACTAATATTATAAATGGGAAAGTGTGTGTGTCTGTTTGTTTGTCCGTCCGTCTTTCACGGCAAAACGGAGCAACGGATTGACGTGATTTTTTAAGTGGAGATAGTTGAAGGGATGAAGAGTGACATAGGCTACGTCTCTTTCTAACCCCCCACTTCCCTAAAATGGGGGGTGGAAGTTTGTATGGAGCATTCCGCAATTTTCAAAGTAGCTAGCCAAAATTGGTATGCGGACTATTGTGACTAACGAAAAATACCTGCGGAAGGGGAACCGTGTTACTCCAAAAACGCGAGCGAAGCCGCGGGCAAAAGCTAGTTACTAATAATTGCGAAAGTCTGTAAGTGTGGTTACTTTATCATGCAAAAACGACTTCATGGATTTGCTTAAAATTTGGTATACGTGTAGTTTATACGTTATATAGGATAGTTGTAATCCCTGTATCCTCCTATTCCCGGGAACGAGAATAGCAGGATTTCGCGGATAAATCCGCGAGCATCAGCTAGTTTTGGAATATTTTGAAATAGTTCTCACTAATACAAATCTGACGTCCTTTCAATACCTCCTACTCCGACTATCTTCTTTCTAAATTTGTTGCGAGTTCCAAAACAGCTGTAGTTTTCTCCCCCGGGACGTCAATAAGCTTTATTGCTTATTGTCAATCTGAGATCGCCGTTGTTGATCCTGGCTACACAGGAGACACATTGGTGGGAATGTGTGTTGGGCTTGTCCCGAAATCTGACGTCTGAACTGGTAGGAAAATTGTGACGATTCGAAAGAGCTTGTATGTAATAGACATTTGAATATATTTTTTATTTGACCACGAGCCGAAAACAAATATTTTTGTATGTTATATATACACTTTAGTGAGGTATCCACGCTTTCGATATGCATGATAAACGAAAGAAAAGAGGTGTTGGGCTTCATGGCGCTGAGCGACCACCCGCCAGTGCCGGCCGTTGACCCCTCCAGCTGGACGCTATGGATTCGGACTAAATTCGAGTAAGTTCTGATTCACATACTTATCTATTGTCTTGTTGCAAATACAAAGACTGGTTTTCAAGTACCAGATATCTGACAGATTAATTGACAGTTTTTTTTAGACAATTTAACCATGCTAATCAGATAATCTAAAATGAATCAGCGTAACGTAATCAACGAAATTTCAAAAGTTTTTCCTGTTTTTCCAACATTTCAAGTCTCTTGATGACCTCCGTGACATAATGGTTACCATGCCGGACCGCCACCCAGGAGGTTCCGGGTTCGAATCCCGGTCGGGTCATGATGAAAAACGTACTTTTTCTGATTGGTCTCGGGTCTTGGATGTTTTTATACCACACAGGTGGCAAACCAGCTTACGGTCGGCCTGATGGTAAGCCGTCACCGTAGCCTATAGACGTAAGCAATAAAGGGGGTATCACTCACGCGTTGCCAACCCTCCCAACCCCCCCAAGTGGAGCTCTGGAGACCTTACTCACCGTAGGAACACAACATGGCCGAGACCAATGCTATTTGGCTACGATCTTCTGTAAGGTGGAGGTCCTTCCCCAGACGGGCTGCTCCGATTTGAGCGGATTATCCGCTGTGCCCTATTGTTTTGTCTATATGTATTTGTTATAAAATATAGTATCGTTGAGTTAGTATCCCATAACACAAGTTTCGAACTTACTTTGGGGCTAGCTCAATCTGTGGGATTTGTCCCTATATATTTATTTAATTATAAGTTAACGGTAAGTTTTATTCAAACACATAGGTATACAAAATTATTTCCACAGTCGCCACTACCGCTCTCGCAACACCCTCTTTATATCCTTCATATGTTGCAAGGACGAAGTTTTGGAGTTCTTCCTCAACGAAGCATTCATTACTGTGTTCGACAGTGACTCCTACTTAAACAATATTGTGCTTTTCGTACCCCATGGATGTCCTAAAGGTAAATATACAAGCTTATTTTCATAGTACATTCCACAAATAAAAAAGGTACCTAACCATGGCAGAGCCAAAGCTTCTGGCTCACAGTTCATAAAACAATTTAAAATCGATTGTCGTTAGTTGATATTGTTTTAAATGTTTGAGTTCCGAACTTTATTTTATGTTATTACATAATACATTATGAATAATTTTATAAGAACCCTCGCAACTTCGTTTACGTATATCTCGCTTTCCCGTGGGAATTTTGAAAAATCCTTTGTTAGTACATACACCCCTAGACGTCGTCGTAAGGAACCTACATTCCACATTTGGAATCTCTAGACCCAGCGGTTTGGGCTGTGCGTTGATATATAGTTAAGTCGTCAGTCAGTCAGGACTTTGAATTTTATATTTTATGAGAAATTAAAATTCAAATAAATCTTTTCATGCAGTATTTAGAAATCTTGATCTTGGTAAATTATCTTATTATTTTGCTGGCTATTATTATCACTCATTGGTTGACGTACAATGAAGACCTTGCTATTTTGCCATTAGTAGAAACATGTATACATTTCATTGCAGGCGACTATGATATAGTTTTTATATCGTTTTACAGAATGCTATTCAAAATACCCCGTGTACATGCGATACGGCGTTCGGCACTATAGAAGTCTCAACGATATTGAACACTCGGAGCTATTGATTACTGCTATACGTCAAGAGTTCATTCCCAAATTGAAGATGAGGCGAGCAGTGTAAGTCATTTTGTGTGTTTTATATTTTTTATCTATCGACGACCTTCGTGGCGTAAAAGTTATCACGCCGGACCGCCACCCAGGAGGTCCCGGGTTCGAATTCCGGTCGGGTCATCATGAAAAACTTAACTTTCTGATTGGCCTCGGGTCTTGGATGTCTATCTATATATGTATTTGTTATAAAATATAGTATCGTTGAGTTAGTATCCCATAACACATGTTTCGAACTTACTATGGGGCTAGCTCAAACACTTGTGTGTGCGTCGCACTATAAACGAACTCGCTGGTCAAGCAACGTCGACCATACCCAATGTTTGGATTGGTTTCATTATCTCCAGCTTCGAAGGAGACGTTAAGTCAGTCCCGCCTGTTGATGGATGACAGTCGTGAAGCCAAGTTGCCACTAAAATCTGTTTGTGTGATTTACCTCACTAGCAACGTGAGATAGCGATAGGTACGACAGCAATTAGAAACATTCTAAGGCAAATCAAGTGAAACTCGACTGCCGAATAAAATGGTCCGTTTTTACTCAGTATTCTATTAATTTATTTAATTAACATTGAGTCTGTACGAAATATTTTTTAACAGGGAGGAAGATAATGACGACATACTTTCGATTTTGGACAAATTATGCCCAATAATGAAGGATATTTATGGCGAATATTACATAAGCGAGATGGTCGGCCGACATCCTAACAGTGGAAGGAAAATCATTGTAGGGGAAGTAAGTATACTTTTTATTTTATTTACTTTTCTTGAGGAGCTCGATATCTTTGTTGTGAGTGTCATATCAAAATGATCACCCAATCAAGCCTAGCCAGTACTTGTGTTTTTTTATACCACAAAGGTGGCAAACAAGCATACGGCCGGCCTGATGGTAAGCCGTCACCGTAGCCTAGGGGGGGGGGGGGGGGGGGGTATATATACGCGCTGCTAACACCCTCCCCAGTGGACCCTACCGTAGGAACACAACATGGCCGAGACCAATGCTATTTGGCTACGAACTTCTGTAAGGGGAGGTTCTTCCCCAGACGGGCTGCGAAAAATGCGGAGCGGATTATCCGCTGTGCCCTACATCTCTTAAAATGGATGGGTTTAAAAATTCAGAGGGCACGTTATGATGCCGGTCCTGACTCTGTTGATACAGATGACGACGGGCGTATTAGTCGTTGAGCCAAGTCATTGTGGCATTCTGGCAGCTTGAAAACACTGGCTTGTACGAATCCGCAGTGGAGTATATACGCTCTAGTTCCCTTCAATTGAAAGGGTTGATATGAAGATTTAAATAATTTTTACCTTTTTATGGTATAGCTTGAAGACCGAGCAGTTGGCGTCATGTGTCTAAATTCCACCATAAACTATGAACTTCTGCAAACCTTGTACGAGCTTAAGCCGTTGTATGGCCTCAGAAAGGCCTATCCTTTAGTTAAGGAACAGCTGAAACGGCGGAACCCACTCATCACTACTTTTGGGTATGTATGAAATAAAAAAATTACACATTTTGTAAACTAAAGTTTATAACGTTTTTTACTCCACATAGAGCCTGGTCTACTAAGATAGAATCTGTGCTAAGTTCAGTAATGTTACGATTACGATAGATATAATATTTTTTTTTTTACTATTTTAATGTTAATACTCTGTAACATATTTATACTCATATAAATAAAAATGATTTGTTTTTTTATTTGGAAAAAGCCTATGTCTAGCAGTGGACTTCTTGTAGCTGAGATGATGACACAATTTGTAGGTATCACATATGACTTTTTTTTGTAGAAATTTTCATTGTAACATGTTAAATGACCATGAAAAAATAAAGTAGACAAGACATTGTGAAATCGGGCCTAAATTTATTAAAAATATAATTTTCAGACGCCCCATATTGCTTGGTAAATTCAATCCGTTTGGAGAAACGTTTCATGTGAAGAAATCTGCTTTTGCAGACGATGACGTAAGTTTAAAGTAGATTTGAAACAGTGTAGACAAGAGGTTTCATATCAATTACGCTTGGCCTTCAAAATACTGAAGTTTGGAATTAGTTTTAGACCTTGTAGCCGGCAATGTGCAACTCGCTGTAACCTTTGTTTTGAACTGGGTGTAGTACATTTAAAACAATTCTTAATAGCTTTACTGTCAGAGTCCTTAGTTCGGGTCTACATGGCGTAGTGGTAAGTCTTATGTAAAAAAAAAAATATACCACAAAGGTGGCAAACAAGCATACGGCCCGCCTGTTGGTAAGCATCACCGTAGCCTATAGACGCTTGCAATACCGGTGGTATCACTCGCGCGTTGCCAACTCTCCCAACCCCCCCAAGTGGAGCTCTGGAGACCTTACTCACCGTAGGAACACAACATGACCGAGACCAATGCTATTTGGCTACGATCTTCTGTAAGGTGGAGGTCCTTTCCCAGACGGGCTGCTCCGATTTAAGCGGATTATCCGCTGTGCCCTACCTCTCTTTTTTTTTAGGAAGAGCCAGTAAAAACCAAAAGCAAAGTAAGGAAATCAAGCAGGATTAACATTATTCGTTACTCATCACGATCATCAGTTAAAACACCTAGACATTCAAATTATGAAGTCAAAAGTCTAGGTAGGGCTTCAGAAATTACCTGGTATATGGGTGATTTGCTAGAGGAAGACCCGTTTGAGTATGAAATCGTGAATATTGATGACGACCTGCTAAAGATACCTGAACCCATATCTTCTGATATGGATTTGTTAGTACACATTTCAATAATATTGTTATTCTGTCAGTTTCTGAATTTTAATTTTAATTCTACATTGAGACTAGAGCCGGCTTTTCACTATGGGATGTAATATATATTAAAGCGCAGTGTGAACGGTCTCGTACAAAATGTATGATGAGCGATAAAACATTATATCTCAAGATGTATATATATTATATTATATCCCGTAGTGAAAAGTCGGCTTTATGCTATCTCTTTTTTTTTCTTTCTCTATGTTTCTTTGAGGCTTTTAGCCATGCTTGACTATGTCAGCCTCATAGGGAAGTTCGTTGGGCAAACTACTCCATGTCCCATTGCAAGTGTTGCAAAGATGTAAAACTTCTTATTGTATTCTTTAGTTTGACAGTGGACAGTGACTGCTACAAAAGACACTTAAAATTTGTGCGCTTTATTTTGCTTTGAATACACTATACGCCACCAGCCACCAGGGCTGACTCGCGCGAAGTTCGAAACAGACACAATATTGTGTACGAACTTCGTTAAACGCAACCGCGAGTCAGCTTTGGTGGTCTATAGTATAGTATAGTGTAGTGAGTATACTTAGTATACGTTTTACAGATGCAGCTATAGTGGTCCAGAATTACTAATGGGTTTAAAACGCAGGAAATTATCCATAATTCAGCACAGACGGTCGCGTATGTATCTAATTATACATTCACTGGCTGACTACACACTGCCTATTTATTTTACATATTTATTACAGGTAAAAGCAGACCAGACCTGCATTTTGCGAAGAACGAGACAGCTGAAAAAATTGTGTACAGCGGTGAGCCGAGTGCCTTTGCGATTGAACTTTTCGCACTTCAAGAGGATATGCATGAAAGGTACAGTCAACAAAGAAATGACTGCCCCCCCCCCCCCCGTAAGTTTTCTAAATATTGCGTGAAGGGATTTACTTAAAAATTTATTTGTCAATAGTATTCATATTGTACTTGTAATTACAAATTTTCGAGTAAATACCTTCACGCAATATTTAGAAATCTTTAATCATACACCTATACGCCTTATGGTTGCCTTGAAAAGATTGCTTTTTAGCAATAAGGCCGCCTTGTTTCATTTACACTAGTTTTTAAGATTATTTTTTTTGTACTTTTTCCTGTGTGAAATGCAAATAAAGAGTATTCTATCTATCTATCTATACAGGGGAGGGGGGGAGGGGACTGTACTACAGTCAGCAATTAACTTTAGTGCCATTTCAAACGAACCTGGTGCTGTAGATAGCTGTCTGTTGTTTAGATCTTTGTAATGACATGACTTCTGTTGCTGACCGTAGCGTATAGTATAAAATACAGATTATCATTACATTATTCCACTGCAAGAATACGGATCTTAATTCAATCGAAGGTGATTAGAGCGTACTCTGCCACGTTGCCCCAATGCGGATTGGCAGAAACCAGTGTTTTCAGGCCTTCTGAAGGTCACCGACTGTCTGAGATCGACAACAGCCGGGACTGGCTATAATACTCTATAGATTTTCCTAAAGAACTTTTTTTTTTACCACAAAGGTGGCAAACAAGCATACGGCCGCCTGATGGTAAGTGGTCACCGCAGCCTATGAACGTTTGCAATACCACGAGCATTACTAACGCGTTGCCGACCCTGTAAGAACCTCTTCACACCCTTTTCGAAGTACCCCATGTAGTAATCGATAGAAATCATCGACAGTTGGTTCGGTGAAGAAAACCTTGCTTATTTTACAGAAATATATTTGAATTTTTGGTGGCAGCATTCGAAGTAATGAAGGAATTTGATTATTGCATTATACGCGTTCCATATGACGAACAAGCGTCATTGTTGCTACAACATTTTACTGTAAGTATTTTTTTGTTTAAATTTAATTGAATACAGTGAACAAAGGAATGGGCGTAATTATAATGTAACTAGCTTTTCCCCGCGGCTTCGCTCGTGTGCTCGTTTGACAACAAAACAACCCATAGCGCGACTTGTGGCTTCATCTGTGGGCCGATACAGCGCCCTCTATAGTAGAAAAAATATTTTCCCATTGGAACGACATACTTTCACGGGATAAAAAGTAGCATATGTTGGGCTCTGTACCCCTAACAATATGTATGCAAATTTTCATAATGATCGGCTGCTTAGTCAAGACGTGAAGGAATAACAAACAAACAAACTCACTTTCTCATTTATAATATTAGTAAGGATATGACGTAATATTGTTATATTTTTTACAGTATGTACCGACAAGGGGCAACTTGTGTGGCGATTATGCTTTGTATGTGGCTCATAGATCAGCCGTCTTAGGGTAAGACATAAATCTTAAGTTTATTGCAGAATAGTTCTGAATCACATTCTAATTTCCTTTATAGTAAGAAGTACCTATGAATTTCTTAACTCTTTTTTTATACCACTAAGGTGGCAAACAAGTTTACGGTGATGATGGTGAGCGGTGAGAGTAACTAGCGCGTTTCCGACCCTGTAAATTTTTTTAATGCCCCTTTTGAAGAACCCCATATTATTGTCTAAAGGAAACACCTCTCTTTCTATGTTTTATTGAATTTATTGTATGAGAACTGAAAAAAGACCTATATCGACAATTGACACATTTCTTCTCGTCAATGGTCATTCCGAAATTCTGGTAAATTATAAAATTATAACTAACATTGTAAAAGATTGTACTAAGTGCCCGAGACTAAAGCTATTGACTTTGTAATTTCGATTTAAGTAGGTAATTTTATATGAACGCGTCAGTGATACCCCCGGTATTGCAAACGTCTATAGGCTACGGTGACGGCTTACCATCAGGCCGACCGTATGCTTGTTTGCCACCTGTGTTGTTTAAAAAATAATTATATAAGTAAAAGTGCAATCCTGTATGTCTTATGTTTATGGAAATACAACCTTAAAGTTACCATTTATTTTAGGGAAATTCGTGTTCGTGAAGCAGAGCTGTTAGACATACCTCAGATAGCTAACTTGATGCATAATTTTGATGGCACCGAAACTTTGTGGTCAATAGAAAATGCCATCATGAGGGAGACACAAAGTGCCTTTGTACTGCAGAGTGGGGCCAGTGTTGTTGGCTATGGGTTATTGGAGTAAGTATATTTATAAAGGCTGGGGCCATACAGACGGAATTCCGAAACGGTTTTCCGAATCGTAAAGCCTGTCCAGATGAGGCGTTAAAGCGCGTGTCATATGTAGGCAATATTAAAAATATTTTATGAATTGTGAGAATTTTTATTATTTGCTAATTAGTATCAAAAAAAAATTTTTCAAAGTAGCACTCGCTTCGGTCGAGCGGGTCATACAGACTGACGTTATTCCGTTTCGGAATCTCAACTGTATGGGGGCGCGGAATCGATTCCCGCACGGGGCAAACATGTGACATTTGGCATGTGGCATGTGGCATGTGGCATTTGTGTTTATCTCGAGTCTGGGCGTTTTATATTGTATTTTTACAATAATTGGTGCCCATAATATGAGCAGGTTAAAGTTTACTTTGAGATCGGTTGGCTGCTGTGTGAATTTTATAGAATTTATAAAAAAAATATGTTAAAACTTTACTTTCTTATAATACAGTAGGGATATTGTAAAGTATGGTTATTTTTTCTAGGCCATCAGAAGAAATAGATTTCATTCGTGCTAAATTCAACATGGATTCACACTATATTCACAAACACCATATGAGTCATACGACCTGCGGCTTCACAGCACTGAAGACTATGGTGGCTTACAATGTATTCCAACAACACTTCAGATTCTTCGCCAGAGAAATGTTGAGGATGTCTGGACATGACACTATGCTTTGGATAACCGCTTATAGACATAAATGGGTAAACCCTGTTTCTTAACTTGACCAATGAAGTAAACAATCTTAGCATGTCTTTTTAACGAAAATAGGCAATTAAAATTATCATTCACACAATAATAATAATATAGTTAGAAATGGCATTTAACAGAACACTCTTATACTCTGGCGATTTATCGATTTTACACATGGATATTTGAATAAAAAGACACGCTATGATTGTTTACTACTTTGGTCAAGTTAAAAGAAACAGGGTTTAAGTTAATGTACGATACTCAACCCGCGGTTTCGCCCGCGTGGTCCAGAGGATGTGCCATTGATTATTTTTTCCCGTCGGAATAATACATTTTTCCGGGATTAAATGAAACCTATGTTACACTCCAGACCTTAACCTTTCCAAAAAAACATGCCAATCCGTTCGTTTATGTCGACGTGAAAGAAGGACTTTTGACAGCTAAATGTATCGAAAAACAAGATAGAGTCGATTAAAAACGCCGATCGGCGCGAAATAGCTAGTCTGTATAAGCCCATTAAAAGTATTTCTTTTTTAGACTCCACATAAAGCAAACTCCATGGTGTCATCAATGGTACCCCTGCTTCCACGGAAATCAGAAAACGAACGTTCAAATTCGGTTGAATTGAAAATTATTCGCTACCTGTCTGAAAATGTGTAAGAATTTAAACTAATTAGATATTACTTCCTCAGGAGTCTCATCCCCAGCCTTACTAATAATTATAAATGCGAAAGTTTTGAATGAATAATAATAATATGGATGTATGTACCTTTATAGCTTTTCTCCCTCGAATCAAACTTTAATACTTTTCTCAGAATGCCCTTCACACCATGGTTTATGAGTAAGAAGTACTGCAGTGTACCAATGGCACCGATCAACACTAGGATCGTAGTCATAGGCGCCTCCAGCACTAGCATGGCCTTTCTTGATAGCTTGCTGTTCAGGTAAACATTTCAGTCAAAATCATTCATAAATAAATCTTTATTTATAGAGTTTATACTATAGAATTGAATTGTTCTAACAACGCCATCTAGTGACAAAAGAAATATGTAAACGTGTCGCAAGATGCCTTGATAGTATTTGTAACATAGTGTGTAATTTTATTATGATTACCTACGAATGATTACGTGGACAAATAGCAATACAGTAAAAAATTTAGACGAAATTTTACAAGAAAAAAAATTTTTTTTGGTAATTTTGTGTTGATTACTCTTCTTTTATCACCCTCTATCAGTTTCTGGTAATGTATTCAATGTTATTGTATGTATAGATTCGAAACTTCAGTGAATCCTGTATGGGTATTATAATAATATTACAAATATTCGTGCTATAAGCTTGTACTATGACGGGTACTAGATTGCCGATAAATTTACTTTATGTAAATAAATACTTATCTAATATATAAAAGGAGAAGCTGACTGACTGACTGACTGACATATCAACGCAGGGCCTAAACTATAAGGGTTAGAAACTTGAAATTTTGCACAGGGGTTCCTTTTATAACGTAGGGGAGCACTAAGAAAGGATTTTTCAAAATTCCCACGGGAAAGCGAGATATACGCAAACGAAGTTGCAAAGGATTTACTAGTTATATATAAACAGAGTACGGGTTGCACTCCGGGAGTGCTGGCAGAACTGAAAACTTAAACATCAACGCTGTGCATTTTTAAATATTTTGGAATGGTTAGGGAATCTTACGCTTTTTCGATCAGGCTACGGATGTGACGTTTAACATTTTTTACCCATTAAAAAAGTGCCAACCGCCTCTAAAGAAGCTTTCACTTCAAAAACATCCATACCAAATTATAAACACCCTTCAATATCTTTTCAGTGCCACATCCACATACTTATCATTCACAAACGTAACACTAATATCGATGAATGGTTTGCCCTACGTGAGCTCCACAAACCATCCCATAGAGACAATGTTTCCCAGACTTCGTACCACAAGCGAACAGTACCTAAAAAGCGTCCCTTATACTTACTATGTGAATGTAGTCGAAGGTCTTGTTGTGGAGATCGATAGGTAAGAAATTTTTACATGATTTTTCTTAGGTAATAGTTATCTATCTATATATTTTTAATAGCTGTTAACCGCGGCTTCGCCCGCCATGAAAAAGGGGAAAAACTATAATTTTTTTCTTATCAAATTTTGATCCCTTTTGTGTCCCGTCCCTATCAGTAACTTTCAAATGAATATATTCAATGTATAGACATGCGGGTCTGCGGGTTCTACTCTTATTATATGTGTAGAAGATTCAACACTCCAGTGAATCTTTTGTGGGAATCACACCTGGCGACACTTAAGCGAGAAGCACTAGGGCACCAAAATCGAATTTTAATATTGTTATGAATTGCTTTGAAAAATTTATCATTTCAGACAAAATCGAATGGTAATATTATCGAATGGAAGTAAATGCTATTACGACATGTTATTTTTAACTTTTGGCAAACAATATCAACATCCTAATTATTTTAAAGACGTTTTGGCGAGAGAGAGGAAATTCAGGTTACTATAATTTTGTTACGAAAATAGGCTGTATATGACGGTCATAAAGTAGCTATTGTTAGTCACTCGACTTGTCACATTTTATTTCAAGTAATTGTACGTACAATCTTTTTTTCAGAGATGGAACTTTAATTTATAAACGCCTAGACATACCCAGTTACCCAGAAGAGATCAGAACCTTCGAGAATGTTCCAGAAAATGTATTTATAGTGAATAACCCATCTGACGCCAACAAGGCACTTGGTTACGTGAGAAGTTTGACATGGAAAAATTTTCGTTGTACGTTAAGATGTTTATCTGAAAGTGGGCATCAAAATAGAATAATACGACTTCCGTGGCGTATGGTTACTACGCCAGACCGCCACCCAGTGGGTCCCGGGTTCGAATCCCGGTCCCACGATGATGAAAAACGATTTTTTCTGTTGGCCTCAGGTCTTGGATGTTAATCTATATATGTATTTATTATAAAATATAGTATTGTTGTGTTAGTATCCCATATCACAAGGTTAGCTCAATCTTTGTGATTTGTCCCTATATATTTATTTATTTAATAACTGACAAAAAGGCCGTTACTGGGTTTCCTTCGTCATTTCTTTTCCCAGTTGTTATTTTGCTTCGTTTCCGAAATGGTGTGCCCGGTGGCAGCCACTCGCTTCAGCAGTGTTTGCGACTCGCCATTTCGATTTTCATACATTTTGTGGCCGGTGGCAGCCACTCGCTACAGCAGTGTCCGGGATTCGCCATTTGTGAATGTGGTAGTGGCCCGTTTGCGCCGAGCCTTATCCTATCTGGTATAACTCTAGCATAATATGAGTATGAAACGTGGTATTACTATTTTAGATCAGATAATAGTGTACGGAGCATCGATACACGCATATTGTTGCATCGAGGCCCTTTTGGAGATGAACGTGCCTCCCGAGAATATAAATTTCGTGGAGTCATTCCCACCGGAAGATCCAAAGAAGACCAGAGTACCTATGTTCTGTAATGTTTATGTGAGTTACCTACTGTTTAATTGTTTATCTTTCATGGACAGCTCGGTGATGTGTTAGTTATGCTACCTTCCACACCAGAGGGGTTCGATTCCTTCGGGACCGCTGTGGTTGGAGCGGTACGAATTGACCTTCAAAAAGAGTACTGGGGCGTTTCGCACTGCGGTTTGAACTCGCGGTTAGATAATATAATATAACTGCGGTTCGAATCGACCCCTTCAAAATGTGTACAGGGGCGTTTTGCAACGCGGTGCGTACAGCCTCGTTCAAAAAAATACAGGGGCGTTTCACACCGCGGTGCGAACCACTCGCGGTGCGAACCGCCCCAACACCCGGCAAAACATTGGTGGTTGCTCCCGCACGGCCGGCGAAATTCAAATTTTCTTATGTTTTTAACAAATTGCTTCTCAATATTTTATTGCACATTCATAAAAATGCGATTCCCAAGCATAAACACAATATATATCTACTGAATAATCATCATAATATACATTATAATAGCGCTTTTTTTATTATTTGTGACAAATTCACGTTAATAGGAGAAAAAGTGCCTAGTTTACTTTGGGACTAGGTGGCGCTGTGTAAATCTTGTGGAATGATATTTTCAGATAGACCAGACTATGAGGGAAACATTGAACAGATTAAGAATTAATGTTTACCGTTCATATTACTTTAAAAATTGGACTGTAGACTCCATTAATCGAGTGACTCAGGTCGAGTTTCTTTCACATTTCAAGATGGTGACCCTGGACTGCTCAGTCTTTTTCTATTATGGAAAACGAGGGATAAATCCACATGCATTTGTTGGTAATTATAACATACTAGCTTTTTTGCCCGCGACTTCGTCCGCGTGAAGTTCCGGACCTGTTCCCGTGGAAACCACATTGAATTTCGGGAAAAGCTATATAGCCTATGTCACTCTCTGATAATGTAGCTTTCTACTGGTGAAAGAATTTTTGAAATCGGTCCAGTAGTTTCGGAGCCTATTCAATTCAAACAAACAATAAAATCTTTCCTCTTTATAATATTAGTACAGATTAAACTCGTTTTAGTTGAACCTAGGCTGATTTATTAAAATGACTAACGGTATATTTTTAGCAATACACAAGAGTGGTATCGGATACGACGGTGGTATTCTAATAGACCATGAGTTCCGGACCAAAGATCCTAGGATCTACGCTGCGGGACCCTGCACCAGATATTATAGAAGATATTTCGCTGAATCAAAACGCCAGAGATATTATGACTCTTATGACGTTGGCGAAAAGGTACCTACATTTTACAATAAGTTTTGGATTGCTTGATACAACCAAATTGAATAGAAATATTTTTTTAAATGCCACAAAGTTGGCAAACAAGCATACGGCTCGCCTGATGGTAAGCATCACCATAGCGCTTGCAATACCAGCGGTATCACTCACGCGTTGCCAACCCTACCCTCCCAACCCCAAGTGGAACTCTGGAGACCTTACTCACCGTAGGAACACAACATGGCCGAGACCAATGCTATTTGGCTACGATCTTCTGTAAGGTGGGGGGTCCTTCCCCAGACGTTACTTCTCTTTTAGCGTCCTAATATTACGAGTATAAATGCGAAAGTTTGGATGTTTGTTCCTCTTTCACGCAAAAACGGCTTGATAGATTTGTTTGAAATTTGGTCCATCCGTGGACCAAATTTCTTAGCATGAATTAACCTATAGGATGGTTTTTATCATGGATATCAGTGGGAACATCGGGATTTCGCTGGAAAACCGCGGGTATCAGCAAGTTTTACAATAAGTTTTCAACTGGTTGATAACCAAATAAAATAGAAAGACATACACCATACTTTATTCTGTAGACCCTCGTGGACTTAGACATATACAACTCATTGCCCTTCTATGTTAAATATAAAATAAATAAGTTACTCTATAGACTACCACCATTTCGGAAACAAAGCAAAAATACCACTGGGGATGGGGAAGGAAATGGCGAAGGGAACCCAGTTACGGCCTTTTTTGTCATTCAATTAGGTATCATGGTTGTATAAAATACTTATTTTTCAGTTGGGACAACTAATAAGAAATAAATTGGATCCACTGTTCTCAACAAAAGGTTCACAAAAAATACAAAAGAACAAAAGTCCAGATTCGAATAACAAAGTTAATTATAATGCCAGCACGAGTAGGTAATGTTAAGTTCCTTGTAATATAAAAAAAATAAGAATAGGCATGTTATTTCTAAGTACCTATATAATAGTTATTAATGTTAATAAAAATGACGCAAGTGCAGGTAGAAATGCCAATTTTTTTTCATCTACTCTTAGGTATTATACAACATTATTAATATGAAAAACATATAATATATCATTTTGCTATAAAAAGTAAACATTAGCATAAATATTTACCCATTTATCAAAATAACTACGGCCCATAAAGAGGGATATTTCTTCTATGACGGAAATCAACACGCATGGCATTTTCCCGCGCAGTTGCAGCGCCAAACTCACTCTCGCGCATTCTCGGGAGGTTGTGCGAAGTGAAATGAAGTTAGGCACGAAGGTAAAGTGCAGACGAAGAAGTACGAAGAACTCTCCACACTCGTTTTCGCTGAACTTCGCTCAACATTATTGCCATCATCACTAATTATTATAAGAATTTCATGTCTTTAGGAAAAAACCGTCTTTAGAAGTGGAGAA
This sequence comes from Endotricha flammealis, assembly GCA_905163395.2. Taxonomy (NCBI): domain Eukaryota; kingdom Metazoa; phylum Arthropoda; class Insecta; order Lepidoptera; family Pyralidae; genus Endotricha; species Endotricha flammealis. The sequence continues at coordinate 13,684,643 of LR990866.1, forward strand.
GGGTGTGCTTCCAGTGCTGAAAAAACCTTTAGTTATTAACTGCACCTTGCCAGGTGGGTTGCAGTACTTGGAAGTGCGATCACCCGGGTTGAAAATCCCGCATTACTACGTGCAAAGCTTAGCATATAATGTTAGTATATGTTATCATCATCTTTATTTCTTACAATTAATAGTTCTATTTAAAATTAATGGCTAATCCTAATACGTAAAGTCAGGAGCATAGAGCTTAAGAATGGTACAAAGTTCGATATGTAAAGGTCGACTTGCTCTTGAAACTTTAACCTTTACTATTTATTCGTTTTTAGTTTTTTCATTTAGTTTTATATTTAGTGAAAGCTAGTATAGTTTGTAAAGAGTACACAGGAATTTGGAAATTGAGTGAGGTAGGAGGAGTCAGACAATAGTTTCGTAAGGGTTGAAATGTCAGGATCTTTGTGTTCCGCCCACACACAAAAATAAGACCTAGAAGTAACAATTCAATGCCGATCGAGCGGAATTCTTTTCAAGAGTAACGCCTGTAGGTATAATTTAATCTACAAATTTACATAAAAGCAAAATGGCTTGTAAAGGATTAAAATATTGATCAAATTTTTCAGGGTTACATAATGGAAACATACAAAGATGGTTACTTTAAATTGCACGTGTCCAGTAACCAAGTGGTTGATGGCATAACGTGTTTATGCGCAAAGGATACTTCATTAGAGAACTTTAAAAACCTGTATGGATTGTCGACTGTTGCGCTAAATAATGTGCATTTGAGATATGCGGTATGTATCCATTTCAATGCCAATCTTCGAATGTAGACAACATACATTTATAAGACTAATGCCGCGTTTATATTTGCAATTTCTTGTGGAAGAACTCGCAAGTTTGCGTGAGTTATTCTTACAATTAGTTTTTGGCGACCTCCGTGGCGTAATGGTTTGGTACGACGCCAGACCGCCACGCAGGAGGTCCCGGGTTCGAATCCCGGGTCATGATGAAAAAGGAACTTTTTCTGATTGGCCTTGGGTCTTTGATGTTTATCTATATATGTATTTGTTATAAAATAAAGTATCGTTGAGTTAGTATCCCATAACACAAGTTTCGAACTTACTTTGGGGCTAGCTCAATCTGTGTGAATTGTCAAAAAATAAATATTTTGAAAGTGATAAGAATGGTTAGTTGAACCGTAACAACTATAAAAAAACAATCATAAATAGTTAAATCGTTTTTATTGATTGATTCAAATATCTATCTTATCTTACTGTATAAATAAATGTAAACTTGTTTCGTTCAACAATTATTTCTTTCTTTTCCATGTTTCAGGCAAAGAAAATATTAAGTTTCTACGAGTTCTTTAGTCAACCGTGGTGTTACTATTTGTACATTGACAAGGGTGTAGAATTATTTGCAATGGTCAAAGAGCTGCTGCCGAAGGTATGTTTCTGTTTTCGACTTCATGATTATGCTAACTTTTGTGCTAATTCGCTTTAGTGCCTTGTCACTTGTACATATTAAAGTGCCATTTCTGAAATGAAATGAAATGAAATCGTTTATTTCAGAAATTAGACCTTCACAGGCACTTTTCTTGTCATTTACAACTTGTTTAAGTAAAGAAAATAAACTACGTTATATACTACCACCATTTCGGACACGAGCAAAATGGCAACCGGTAAAAAGAAATTTCTTTTTTGTACATTGACACTTTTGTATAAATTGAAATGCCAACTCACTTTAGTGCATTGTCACTTTTGAAGACTTGAGCAGTCACTAATGTTACAGTGACAGGGTACCAAAGTAACAACATATTAATGCTGCTGATTGTACACATTTTGAAGGAACTATGGACTAGCCCGTACATGAATTACACAAATCATTTATTAGGGTATGTACATTCTGACAAGAGAACGAGTTTTTATAAACCTATTCTGTGAATAAAAGTTTTGAATCTGTGTGATGGTGAAGCAAAGACTCGTGTTATCGATAACAGAGAACAGATTAAAAATATACACTTTTCAGGGAGAGCACGACGTGACAGAAACAAAGACACTAAGGGAGGCACTCCATATGATTGGAGATAGGCTTACTACCAATAATGTAAGAGTGATTGCTTAGTATTGTTTGTTATATGTAGATTGGAAAATAAATAGCTTATTCCGTTGAACCACCTTAAAACTCCGCTCAGATTTGCATGTCTGCGGAAGTTCTTAATTTTCTATGACACCGCAAAGAGATTCGTAAGCTACACTTCGTAAATAACGCCTATATTGGAGGAGAGTTCTTAGGATGATTAATGTATTAATATTAAAAAGGCGAGTGTGAGTATCTTTGATACATCTTCACGATCAAATGGATGGGCCAATTTTTATGATATTTATTATGTAGGTTGCTGATACCTTGGATTAATACATACTTTTTATCCCGAAAAGTACGCGATTCCCGTAGGATTTTGTCAAAAGTCTGATAGTCACTGGCGTTTTACCGCAGCACAGCCCGGGCACTACATACAACGCGCGTGAAATAATTACCTATTTCAACTACATAGGCCAATGTCGTCTGTACACGCGCACACGTATGCGCATTCGTTCACTAAGCGCACACCTTTGCAACTTTTCCCGCCTCGACACCCGCTTGGGGTAAAGTAACGCGATTCGGTCCGGGGCGGAGAGTGGTCATTTTACCTCGGTTTATTACTTATTCTATGACCGCAGGCAGCATTATGTTTATGAGTAAGAAATTTTGCAGGTCTGATAATATTAAAGAAGTCTGTAAAACCTACTCAAAAGAATCATATAATTTTTTACAGTGCTATAAATTCGACTGGACAATCAGATCGAAGTTCGAAAAATCACACCACATGAAGGTGATCATGGATTATGTATTGGAATGGGTTTCGGAAAACGAAGTTATTCTGCCGATGTATCTCTACCCGGCTTTGAATGTTTATTTCACACACGACTTGGGTACTCATCCTGCGTTTAAAAAGAAAGAAGAAAAGGAAGAAAACAACACGGAAAAGAAAAAATCAGAAGCAAAGTAAACTGTGGCAATAACGGCGCGGACAATTTAAACCTCAGATACCAAGACCTCAGACAAAATATTTCCTAAAATTACGCGCAACAGTGACGCACACAGTCCAGCAACATAACGCGCATCCTGCAACATGACGCGCAACATTGACGCATATTGTACTACTTACTCTTCAATATAATCTCAATTTCGATATTGTATAATTTCAATTTAAAATTAATGGGTAATACGTGGTAATACTACTCTTGAAACTTTATACTTTACTATATATTTGGTTAGCATACAATGCGATTTCATTTAGTTTGGTATAGTTAGAGAGAGTCAGTGTCAGTCAGCAACAGTGACGCACATAGTCCGGCAACATAACGCGCATCCTGCAACATGACGCGCAACATTGACGCACAGAGTCCTGCAATACGCAACTTTTACGTAACGCGTCATTTCATGTACAGCTAAAAATGTCCCACTACATTTTCCCCGAAACTCGTTATTGACAAGCGTCCTGTTGCAGGCATTTTTTTTTTCATTTATTACTAGGGAACTACTAACAGCATTAGAAACAAACAATAACAAATGGTAATACCTAAATGCATTGCCAACAACGTTGATCACGGGTTACAAAAACATTTCAAGTATGTGAGATATTGTTGAGATGGCATTGTAACAAAAAAACAACAATCAAAACAGCTAACGCCCGAATTATGCAGAAACTGCGTACGGTGAAGACGCGGCGAAGGTGCGATGAATTGTAATGAAGCGACGCGGCGCAGGCACGACACAGACATGCCACTTGGTAGCCTGTCCCGCACCTTCACCGTACGCCTGTATGTTTTACGCCTATGAATATTATATGGTTAGGCTATCAAAAGACAATTAAACCCCCTTATTAATACGAATCCTTAGTCCGCGTGCACAGGGCCTAATCACGACAGGTATTGTCTCTGGTGTGCATCGAGTACGTAACCGTTGTATATATTCTCGATGCTGATGGGCTTCGAGCCGTTATCATTTGCGCAATCCCTGTTATGTATGATATGATATATAAACTTGATTTTTATGTTTAACTCAGCTTTCAGCCTCTATAAATGTTTTATTTATAATCTGAGCTTTCAAAAAAAAATACTTAAATTGATTTGTGATCGATTTTTTTAAATAAACCATGTTACCTAAACTCGGACGGCCACAAGGTGGTCGGACGACAAAAGAAAAATCGCATAAACCACCGCGTGTATCTCTTTTTAATTACGTCCATAAATTAACAGAAGAAATTGACACTCAAAAGTCGGAAGAGTCAAAGTCAAAAATTTTGACAATTGTAGCAAGTTTTCTCTAATTTAATATTTAATTAAAATTTTACCCAGTTTTTTTTTGATAAAGTTTTATTATCATAAATAAAAAAATGGCACAGCCGCCCGGTTGTAAAAAACCGTTAGTTTTAAATGAGCTGTTGATACAGAATGTTAACACGTGGGGTAACGTTCAATATAACATTCCTTTGAGGTTGTCCAACAATGAAACTCGGACGGCCACTACCATTGGTCACAGAGAAATACCCGCTATTCCACATAGCATGGATTGTGTGAGTACCTATTCTGTTCATAGTTTTTTTACATGCCTACTTAACGGCCTTTAAGCAATCGGCCTAACATTTTTTTACAAAATGTATTTAATGCATGTCTCGGAGACACGGACGGGACGGAAACGTGACCGTTTCATACAAGAAACTCACGTCCCCGTCCCGTCCGAGATGTATGTATGAATGTGCGAACCGCCCCGGCTTCACTCGGGTTTTACTATTGATGACTATAAAAAAAAAAAATGTCACCCGCGGATAGTGTTGCTTCCCAATGGTGAAAGAATTTTTCAAATCGGTCTTGTAGTATTTGAGTTTATTCAAAAATCTTTCCAGCGTAAGGACTGGCCGATCAGCGCGCTACACTGTCTCCACGTGATTGGTCCTAAAACACAGATTTTAGGACCGATTACATTCGTGTCGTGAGAGCGAAAGAGATGCACTATATAACGCTTATCTCGTGAAGGGCGGAGATGCAATGACGCAATAATTAGAAAATCTAATAGATGGCGATAGTTTTTTTTTTGTATGGCAGAAATAATGCGGTGTTCGTTCTTAAGAGCGCAACATTGCCTTTTAAATCAATGATGTTTCCTATTTATAATTTTAGTATAGATAAATACAACAGTAGTAATCATGGTAATAAGGTATTAGGTCAATTTATGTTATAGAAAATTGACAAACCCCTCCCTGAACGTGTGACCGGCCGTGATATGGTTGTCGAGAAAGAAACTTATAAGACAACAACAGGAGAATACTGTGTGAAACCTAATCCAAATAAGGCTATGGAGCGGTCTGACTGCGCCATCAACTGTCGGAGAGTCATTTTTATGACGGGCGTCGAAAAACGGGTAAGCCAAATGAACTATTTGTAATAGAATAAAATAAATATTATGTAGGTATCTGGGAAAAGACACTGACTTTTGTGATTCAAATTATGACATAGTACATAAATCAGGGACTTCAACATAGATTTCGAGATCGCTGCCTTGTCAACGAAGATGGCGACCTCGGATCCCCACCGTACAACGTTGCCCATTTATAATAGTGTGCTTTTTTGTTCATTTGAAATACTCGACATTGGCGAAATTGTCTATGTGTCGTGAAGACACGACAGAAACGCCATTATTTATGAAAGAAAAGAAAATAAAGACTTCAACATGTTTATGAGCTTTTAACGCATAAATCGTTGATTTAGGGCTCGACGCTTAGCGCTTTTTTTACAACCCTAAATCGTGCTCAAGAGACCTGCGATACTTTTAATGTCATTCTAATTAAAATCATACAAGACAATTTGAAGATTTCCCCCGTGAGGTCCAGCGATCTTCAATGTTATTATAAATATGTGGTCGCTGTAATTTCTGGCTACAGAAAACAATGGTGAAAATTGTAGTTTAATGAACTCAGAGTACCTACTTATGAAACCGAATGTGCTCTTCAAAATTATATTTATTTCATTATATAGGTATTTTTGTGAATTACAGTTGCAAGGCAAGAGTATTGTACAACCGACCGTGCTGTCAGAAATGAAGGACAACTTTCGTGGTCTAAGGAGGTCTCCGTCTGCGCCGCCCGACGTGACCGTCAACCCACCGGGCGAGGAATATATTTTCGACGTAAGTACACATTATAACAGGATGCAGTATATTTTTGAAAATATTTTAACTCTTATATCTGTTGCATAAGTAGTACTCCTATTATCACCAGTAATATTTGAAGAGGTTATGCAGATAAAAAGGTTATAACAAAAATTACGAATACACATTGCTAATTTATTAACAAAGATTATTTATAAATTTCAAGGTAAAGAAGACGCTGCTGATTTAAACATGACTGGCATATTTCCTGATACTGATTTATATTTTACCTACACATACCTAAAGTAAATATCAAAACTAACTGCGATTTAACCAATTAATTTTAAACTAACACATTTTGATTATTAGGTAGTGGCGTCAGGTAGGAATGAAGTGACACCTATTTTTGACACTGCATGCGGGTTCCGAAAACAAATGGACCCGTACCTTTCGACATACAGAGACTGCAACAAACCTTTCACGGTTGAAGACCAGTATGGCATCGGAGCGAAGGATCACATTACATTTTATTCTGAATTCAATGTGCCCAAGGTAAGATCTCCTTTTTTTCTCATCCAGAAGGTAGCATAGACAGAAACTGTTTATTTGTGAGATGTGTTGCAGCCTTGATATTTTTTATACGAACTAGTCTCGCTCGCCCGTAGGAAATGGTAAAAATGTAAATTTTTCAATAGATTTATTTCTGTCAGGTTTAGTTAGTAGATAGTCGTTAAGCCAAGGTGGCCATCAGGCGGCTTGAAATCACTGGCCACCGTAATAGACCAGTGTGGCCAACGCTCCAATTCCCTTCAATTGAAGAATCACACGCATACATTCACTATAAAATAACTTAAAACATTTTGAAACATCTTAGACTCTTAGTACATTTTCAGTATTTATTCTGGGAACATAAAAACATTAAAATTGTCACTCCTTTTATGTAGGTGGGCGTTGACATGTGCAACACAGTTTTCATACTTATGCACGTGTCATCGTATTGTTGTTCTTATTTACATTGTTAATTTGTTACAAATAAAGAATTATTATTATTATTAATCTCTTGATTGATTGAAGGGAGACCCGTATCCTTGCAGTGGGATGATTGTTGGTTGATATTGGATTTTATTATTTTATTGCTTCAGGTAAGAGGCTTCGGTCCACGCCATAAGGAGATATGGATGCCGCAACTGTCAAAAGTTCACAGGAATGTATATGACAGGATACATGTCAAGAAAGAAGCCAAAGAAGTGGCAGCGTGTCATAATCCTGTTAATAATATTAAGGGGTAAGTTTAGTACTTAGTCCTTGTCAGACGCATGCCAGACAGAAACGGCGCGGCCCCGGCGCGCTTGTGGCGCCATCAGCGCACCTCTTCTGTTTTGCACCATGGTTTAGATTAAACTTGTTTTGTCACTGTCATTCTTAAGGAAATAAAAGTGCGAAAGTGACAAAATAGGTTTTAGCCTTTGAGAGTAATAATATTTAAGGAATTATTTTGATATTTATGTTTCACCTTTTTATGTTTACCGACAGATAAAAGTCAAAAGAAATATAATTTTATTGAAATAGACTTATTACAAATTATACATTAGTTGAATCTTATCAAAGCTAAGCGAAGTTTATCTTCTCCAGTGTATTCGAGTCAGAAATGAAGAAGAAGTACAAGATCCCATTCACCACCTCCCCCCTATCCTCGTGGACTCACGGAGAAACCTTCGACTTGGCACCATTCCCACCCAATCCTTATCAAACCAATATTGCACCATTTATGTATTGCAGTGATTATTGCCATATTGCGCAAGGAACTTCACCATATACTGTAATCCCTCAAATTATTACTCCAATGACACCTCACCCACATTGTGTCGAGAGGTATATAGTATCGCAGAAATAAATTGTATCGTCTATACGTAACAGTATAGTCGTGGAATTTAAATTGTCGTGTATAATTTTGAATAAAATCTAGCAAGATCTTATCCATGAATTTCTTGACGGTGAGAGCCTTACGCACTCGCTGTCGTAGCACAAGATCTCTTGTTTGCTCATCACGCAGAATCGAGATAACAAAACCCATCCAAACATTGGCTAGGGTTGTTACTAACATGCGTGTTCGTTTTACAGTGCGACACACATCGACCGAGCACCTCGTATCGCTATTTTATCTTACCCAGCACCTAACCCAGCTTAGTCTGATGAACAACCATGTTTCAATTATTTTATTTTCAGATATTTCTGATTCTCTGGGTTAGGTTAATTAGCTTGTGATCGGCGGGGCAGTGGTTGTATCATTGTTCCCGCAGCCCCGCCCATCTAGGCGGATGAGATGGCAGTCGACTGACTGCCACCTAGTCGACTGACTGCCTACCCCGGTATACCCCAAGTGGTAAGAGGGGGAGCCCGACATACCCCCGCCGGTCCCCAAGCGGCGGGGCATGCAGCAATGCATTTTCCTGACTTAAAAAAAAGGGGTTAGCTTGTGACCATCAAAAGCCGAGCGACCGAAGGGGGCGAGGCCCTATTTAGGTATAATAACACATTTACTAGGAATTGTATACAATGACGGATTTTATTTCCGGTAACATATATATATACCAATACTTGTAAGAGAGGTAGGGCACAGCGGATAATACGCTCAAATCGGAGCAACCCGTCTGGGGAAGGACCTCCACCTTACAGAAGATCGTAGCCAAATAGCATTGGTCACGACCATGTTGTGTTCCTACGGTGAGTAAGGTCTCCAGAGCTCCACTTGTGGGGGTTGGGAGGGTTGGCAACGCGTGAGTGATACCACCGGTATTGCAAGCGTCTATAGGCTACGGTGATGCTTACCATCAGGCGGGCATGCTTGTTTGACACCTTTGTGGTAAAAAAAAAACCTACCAATTCTTTATTACCGACTTAGTTCGTACTTGTTTAATAACTTGTAGGCAATTTAAAGTATATAGGAATGTTTAGTTAGTCACTTTAATTTCTGAAAGTGTTCTTGCACGCGTTATTGTTATTATTACTATTATTATTACTTGTATCTAAATAAACAAAAGGCGTTATTACTTAACGCTTTTGTTTATTTCGTATAACAGTCCATTGTAAGGAAATAAATTTTCCTGACGTCAAAGTTGGTGACCTCTGTCGTATAAGAGACTACACAGCTATTTGCCCCATATTTTACTATTTATAAATCAAACCTTTGCGCTCCAATAAATAATTTCGTGTAGTTTTTATGAAAACAAAGATGATACGCGCAGCTCTTTGTGATTATGTTGCACAGCCTGTAAGCCTTTTCTTCCTTCCTTGTTCATTAAATTTGTGTTTTTGCCTTACTACAACTGACCACACTAATTGCCTCGATGGACGCGGTCAATAGCGATCACTAAACGTTTTGTCAGTGTACCAAAGCGTACCTAAATTTAGTTTTGGGATTTCCTTTGCGTTACATAACAGATCCAGTCATCTGTTCCACCGCGAATGAGGAAGCGGTTAGCAATTGGTCATTTTCTAGTTTTAAAAACGAAAGCCAGTGTCAATAAGTTTCAGTGTCAATAACATACACATGGGTACTTACTTAACCCGCTCAACTACGTAGTACTATTATCTATTCTGTGGCTCAACGCTATATCGTTTTCGACCCCTTGATTATCCTGTCGATGCAAGATATCTGAATATAATATTACTGCAAGTGAATTTACAAGAAATAATTCTGCGTGTGTATATTTTTTCTACTGGCACTTCGACATGGTCTGTTGCGAACTCCATAGATTCTTGTAAAATCCATCATAATATAATGTAAATAGTAAATACATGCAAATTTTCAAAATACTTTTTTATGCATACGAAATAAAGAGTGCGGACTCGAAAACAGCGGCGTGGTGTTCTGACGGGCGTACTGCGCATCAGTGTATCGCCACGCTCTCTCCGAGACCATTTCCATATAAATTTGTACATTTTGGGAGCGTCAATCGCCATGCCCCCGCGGCGGCGGTTCTCCTCGGTTGCCGCGGCCGCAATCTGTAGTTTACAATTTCTAGCTTCCTTCTAGCTAATGATGATGCTGGAACAAAGGCCTAATAAATTACAAACTAGGTAGGTACATAAAGAATAATTTATTACTCAAAATACTATATACATAACAATTAACCGCAAATATTATTAAAGAACACCAAGATACATATATTTAAATAATATTGTTATCTTGTATCAATTTTCCCTATAAGTCACACAATAGTACTCATTATTTAATATAAAATAATTGTGGTCATTTGTATAACACAAACCGATAGTCTACTACGTTTTCGAAGTCAACATGACGACTAAAACCATAATTATTTTTCTGTATTTTTTTATAATTTATACATCAGTGACCAGTTGTAAGACGAAAGTGCCTAACAAACAAGAAAAAGTACAAGCGGCAGTTGCTCAAGAGAGAGATTTGGAAACTCAAACTTATGGAATAATATTTGTCATGCCTCGGGCCTGCCCAGAAGGATTCATCCACCACGCTGGCAGTTGTGTGGATACAGGAAGTTATGAGGAATACGAAAGTTGAGATTAATTTGTGACCAAAAACTGAATTTATGTGCTTTGTAATATAATAAAAACCTTTAAAAATATTTTTCATTATTTTTTAAACTCCGCGGTGTCGAAGTTTTTAGAGGTGCGCGTGTACCTATATTTCCTTTTCTACTAGCACTAAACCATGTCGAACATGGTTTGTTGTGATGAAACGTCGCAAGGAACTCATTAGATTATGATTATAACTAAGTATTATAATTATTAATATTATGGCGAAATTCCTCCTCTCTGCTTTTGCAGCGCCCAACAGGGCCCATAAGTGAGTGTAGAATTATTGTAAATTATATTACTGTATAGTGTATTATGTAATCTGCATGTAATTTGAGGAGCAATAAAGAATTGAATTGAATAGATTCTGAAATAAACAACAAAACACAATGTTGGTATACTTATTATGTGCAACTTTTAATCTGTTTTAAACATGCGTAATTTATAATTATAAGACCTGCACGCTTAATCAGCAAAGAAACCTTTTGAACTTTGAACTTCGACACGTATATATAAATAATTAATTTTGTTAACTTGTATCAATTTTATATCTAACTAGCTTTTTTGCCCGCGACTTCCTCCGCGTAAAGTTCCGGACCCGTTCTCGTGGAAACCACATTGAATTTCGGAAAAAGCTATAGCCTATGTCACTCCCTGATAATGTAGCTTTCTACTGGTGAAAGAATTTTTGAAATCGGTCCAGTAGTTTCGGAGCTTATTCAATGCAAACAAACAAACAATCAAATCTTTCCTCTTTCTACTATTAGTATAGATTAATATAGATAATAAACTCGTAGTATAATATAAATAATTTGTACTCGTGTTCTCATTTCATTTGTTTGAGACAAACCGATAGTCAACTACGTTATGTAAACATGACGTCTAAGGCAATAATTATTTTTCTGTACTTTTTTATAATCTATATATCAGTGACCAGTTGTAAAACGATAGTTCCTAACAAACAAGAAGAAGGAGTTGCTCCTAGGAAAGATTATGATGTTCAGTATTTAATTATGGCCATGCCGAAGCTTTGCGCAAAAGGTTATTATTATAACTACCGCGCTCGCAATTGTGTGGGTCAAGAAAGTTATGACGAATATGGAAATTGAGATTACTTTGTGACCAAAAATTTGAATTTATGTGCTTCAATAAAAACCTTAAATAATATTTTTCATTATTTCTTTTAAACTCAGTGGTAATGAAGTTCAAGTAGTAGATAAATTGCAAGTAAAACAGAATATCCCAGGTTTTGTTAAAAAAGTCACCTACTTAATGGTTAATTCAGATCAGGAGGAAAAATGCTTGACTTATTCAGACGCTCTTATCCAACAAGAGATTGTTGCATCATCATCAGCCTACATTTGTCCACTGCTGGACATAGGCCTCCCCAACTGCACGCCACCGCGCACGATCCTCGGCCGGCCCACTGCCACTTCAGTTTGCTAATCCGGTGAGCTATGTCGATGACTCTGGTTCTCTGTCGGATCACTTCGTTTCGAATTCGATCCTTCAGAGACACTCCGAGCATGCCCTTTCCATAGCTCGCTGAGCGACTTTAAATTTGTGGACCAGACCAACCGTGAGTGTCCACGTCTCGGCACCGTATGTCATAACAGGTAGGACGCACTGATTGAAAACTTTCGTCTTTAGACTTTGTGGAAACATGTGACTCGTTGCATACTTACTGTTTTCAAGTAAAAGTTGATTTAATTACTTTTTTTGTCTGATCTGAATTTATCCATTGAATTAAGTCAGTTTTCAACAATACTAGTAGTTGCGACTATCATGATCATCTCAGCCCGTTTTCCTGCTCACTGTGGAACAAGCTTCTCTTCTTGTACGCCAACCAACTCGCTCCTGTGTCATTCTCATCCAGGAACTACCTGCGACTTAATTCTGCTATTTCTACTGGACGTCAAACACCTCTTTCCTTTGCAACTACATATATTAGGAGTAGTTCTTTATATGCATTGCGTTGTGGCCCGCTATAATGTAAGCTATCTATAAGCACGTACGATCAGTAGTGTTTGAGTTAATTGCGAACATGCAGACAGACGCGCCGCGGAGGTCTTTACATTATAATAATAAAATGTGCACGAATTAGTACAATTTATTTATATTAAATTACGTGTGACATTTAGGGAAAATTGACCTTGTATAAATTTTCCCTAAATGTCGCACGTAATTTAATATAAATAAATTGTACTCGTGTTTTCATTTCATTTGTTTGACACAAACCGATAGTCAACTACGTTTTCGAAATCAACATGACGTCTAAAACATTAATTATATTTTTGTATTTTTCTATAATTTATACATTAGTGTACAGTTGTAAAACGCAAGTGCCTAACAAACAAGAAAAAGTACAAGCAGTTGTTCAAGAGCCCCAAGAGGAATATGAAGATTATGAAACTCAGACTTATGGAATGATTTATATGTTGCCTCGGGTCTGCCCAAAAGGATACATTCACCACGCTGGCAATTGTAAGCTAAAAAGTTATGACGAATATGGAAGTTGAGATTATTTTGTGACCAAAAACTGAATGTGCTTTGTAATATAATAAAAACCTTTAAATATATTTTTTATTATTTTTTAAATTCCGCGGTGTCGAAGTTTTTTTAGAGGTGCGCGTGTATATTTTCTTTTCTACTAGCACTAAACCATGTCGAACATGGTTTGTTGAGATGAAACGCCGCAAGAAATTCAATAGATTTTAATAAAAGCCTCATTGTAAATTATGTGCAACGTTTAATCTGTTTTATACACACGTAATTTATAATTATAAGACCTGCACACTTAATTAGCAAAGAAACCTTTTGAACTTTGAACTTCGATACGTATATTTAAATAATAAAATTATCTTGTATCAATTTTATATCTAATTTATAACACACTCGTAATTTAATTTGTTTCATTTGTTTGAGACAAACCGATAGTCAACTACGTTAAGGCGTGTACGCACGACCGAACACGAACATGGTGAACATCGAACACGAACACTTTGTTCACACGTGCGTACCACTAACGAACATCAAACAATTTGTTCGTCAAAAGTGTTCGTGTCGATCCAATTTGGTTGTTCTGTGTGGACGATGTTCTCAGCACGACCGAACAAGAACATTGTTATCACGAACATCGAACCAAAAGAGTAAGGCTTGGTAGCCTCTTTTGTTCGACACCATGTTCTTGTTCGCTCGTGAGTGGTTGCGCGCGAACACAAGTAGAACTATGTTTGTAGGTGTTCATGTTCGTTTTGCTAATTTACGTCCACACGTGCGAACCACATGTTCCATGTTCGTGTTCGATGTTAACCATGTTCGTGTTCGGTCGTGCGTACACGCCTTTAAGTAAGTCAACATGACGTCTAAGGCAATAATTATTTATTTGTACTTTTTAATAATCTATATATCAGTGACCAGTTGTAAAACGATAGTTCCTAACAAACAAGAAGAAGCAGTTGTTCCAATGAAAGATTATAATGATACAGTTCGGGCCCGATTCTACTAACACAAATGCACCAATAATGGACTCTCAATGGTGTCTCAATCGTGTACTACCATAATTCCACTGATAGTCAGTGGAATAGTTTTTGACATTTGTTATGGACTTAAACAATAACATAATGTTTAACTTATTGTTAAAGTCCATAACAAATGTCAAAAACTATTCCACAGATACACTATCGGCATTCTTTTGAGACACGATTGAGACACCATTGAGAGTCCATTGGTGCATTTGTGTTAGTAGAATCGGGCCCTGCCGAAGCTTTGCGCAAAAGGATAATAAGTATTATCCATAGAATTAGGTCATTTTTTAACAATATTAGTAGATGCGACTATCATCATGATCATCTCAGCCCGTTTTCCTGCCCTCTGTTGAGCATAGGCCATCTTTTTGTACGCCAACCAACTCGATTCTGTACCATTCTTATCCAGGTACTTCCTGCGACTTAAGCTATGACGTCAAATACCTCTTTCCTCTGCAATCTGAAACTATATCTTTATATGCATTGCGTTGTGGCCCGCTATGCTATAATGTACGCTATCCAAAGCGTCCGCCTATTTCGCTATTGGTCGTCAAATACCTCTTTCCTCTGTATATTACGAGTATTTTTTTTCATGCATTGTGTTGTAGCCCGCTATAATGTACGTTATCCATAGGCACGTACAATCAGAAGTTTTTGAGTTTATCATGAACAGACAGACAGACGCGCCGCGGAAAACTTTAGGAAAACTTTATTTTGTAAAAATAACTAGCGGTTACCTGCGGCTTCGCCCGCGTAAAAAGTTGTCTATGTTAGGCTCTGTACCCCTGACAATATTTATACAAATTTTCATAATGATCGGCTGCTTAGTCAAGCCGTGAAGGAATAACAAACAAACTCACTTTTTCATTTATAAGATTAGTATGAAGTATGATAATAAAAGCTTTTAAAAAGTAGGATTCATTTTCGTGTTTCACATATTAAACTACAACGCCATCTAGTGAAACATATCAAAACTACTATTAAACAAACAAGCAATACGAACCTATGGCGCTATTATCGCAACGAATCTTTTACAGAGTGAACTTTTTAACATATATTGTGTTGATACCTAATACTTTTTGTTTCTTTAAGTTGTTTCAACTGCGCCAGAGGTAATGTCTTTTTGCCATACGTTTTTAATTTTATGCACAAGATTTAGTATACTAGCGTACCTATATAATAAATCTATGTACGTACATAACTCTCCATTTTTACCAGTATTTTAATCAAATCCTACGGGATTCGCGTACTATATCGGGATAAAAAATACCCTATGGGTAAATACAAGCCATTCCAAGGTATCAGCTACCTACATACCAAATATGACAGTTTGTGTGTAGCCATATGACCTGAGCGCGAAGAAGTAACAAACGTACGCACAAACTTAGAATATGCATGGATTATTATCTTGTATGACGTAGGTAATTTAATATAAATAAATTGTACTCGTGTTTTCATTTCATTTGTTTGACACAAACCGATAGTCAACTACGTTTTCGAAGTCAACATGACGTTTAAAACATTAATTATATTTCTGTATTTTTTTATAATTTATACATCAGTGACCAGTTGTAAAACAAGTGTGCCTAACAAACAAGAAAAAGTACAAGCAGTTGTTCAAGAGCCCCAAGAGGAATATGAAGATTATGAAACACAGACATTTGGAATAGTTTTTGAGATACCTCAGGTCTGTCCAGAAGGATACATTCGCTTCGCTGGCAATTGTAAACTAAAAAGTTATGACGAATATGGAAGTTGAAATCACTTTGTAACGAAAACTGAATATACCTATGTGCTTTGTAATCAAAAAAATGTCTGCATTTGTAAATTTTTTCGCTGCAATGTATTATCCATAACTTACGTTAATGTAATTCACGGATGACAAAGGTCAATAAAAGTTAAAAATATATATGTAAGGTGTCTGTGTACATCTTCACAGTCACTATCTAAAGTGATAAATATAATACGTAACTCAGTTGACAAAATAAATCGAGATATATTTAATTCTAGTTTATAATATTTAATTAAGTGGGAAAGTTAGTGAGTTTTAAACAACCCGCAGGGTGTTTGGTACAATTATGAGATAATGACAGAAAGGTGAGATGATCTGCTACTTGCTGAGCCAATTTTTTTAACCAAACTTTCTTCCTTCCTGAACTTGAAGTACTATAACTTTTTTTTAATGGATCTATCTGTCAGCCTATTTTTTTATCCTTATCTTAACTGTATGTAGCTTACTTTTAAATTGATATTTGTCGGTTAGACTTATCAGAAAAAATAAAACTACGAAAATCACGCGCCGAACTTTCACTTTGAACTGCTATAAAAAAATAACTAAAGGTAAGTAGTTCTAATTCTATGAAAACAGCTGTAGTTCATGCCCTATCTAATAGTATGTAATTTGCATAGGTAGTTATTATTTTAATTGTGCTTTTTCGTAAATTTTTCATAAAGCGGACCATTTCTGACCAAAGTAGTTTATGACAAAAAAAGTCAAATTAGCTTACGAAACATAAACCTGTATGGTTACACAAGGCTGGTAAATACGTGAACATTACTTTTCATCATTATCATCATCATTATTAGCTAGTATCCACTACTACTACTACCCAGTCGGACGAATAAAATTTATAATGAAATGAAAACGTTTTTAACTTCGACTCAAAGCTGGTACTGGAATCAATCAACAGAGAGAACAGACACGACAAGGTACACATAGGCTGGGTTCCAGGCCATATGGACATCCTAGTCAATGAAGCAGCGGATGAACTTGAGCAAGAAAGCTCTCAAAAACGTCATTACACAGCTTTATGTTATGCCATTCGACGATTAACATCACAGGGGTACAAGATCGCCACCGCACCGGGAGAGAGTCAACCGTGTGTAAACCGTGTGCAAACCGCGTACGTATGTGAAAGCGCTAAGAACGGTAAGCACCGCGCCGTTTAGACGGCAACCGTATTCATGTGAAAACGCACTAAAACGGTGCCGTACCTGTGGTGATGAGGCCACGCCCGCCGTTACGGACGAATCCAGTTACTAAATTAATACATACAAATAATACGTATTAATTAAATTATATTTTGTACACACGGACAATGTTAGGTCATGGACTTGAGATAAATTAGTTTAGGTACCTATTGTATGCAAGTACGTACCTATAGTATTTAATTATCCTTATTTTGTTTCGATTGACTGCCATATTGTAATCATAAATATATAAATAATATGTACTAAAATCATATAGACTAAGGCCGGGGAGGAATATTTTTATTCTGATAATTTTTGTCCTACTCACTATTTTTTATATATTTTTGAAGTGAAAACTTCTTTAGCGGCGCTTGGCACTTTTTTAGATGGGTAAAAAATGTTAAACTCGCGTCAGATCCGAAGCCTGATCGAAAAGTAAGATTCCCTAACCATTCCAAAATATTCGAAAATGTACAACGTTGATGTTTAAGTTTTCACTTCTGCCGGCACTCCCGGAGTGCAACCCCTCCTTTTTTTTTATTGGCTCAACAAACTCAAGCTGTTTTGCTCATACAAAAATAAGCGATAGCGATAGATGGGGCTTGAGATGAGACTAGTTTTTATAACGAGAATAGACCCACAGTATAGTTGTAATCTGTTTGATTAAAAAATAATATTTGTGTGTCATAATAATGTCGAATAGACCCACAGTAGAGAGAGAGTTGTAATCTGTTTGAGTAAAAAATATTCGTGTGTCATAATAATGTCGAATAGGCATAGACCCACAGTAAAGAGTTGTAATCGATTTATTTGTGTAAAAAATAGAGTTGTAGTTAATCGGTTTAATATTTGTGTCCTAATAATGTTGTAATCGATTTATTTGTGTAAAAAATAGAGTTGTAGTTAATCGGTTTAATATTTGTGTCCTAATAATGTCTGCAACGTGATCCGAACTTAAATAAAAAATAAATAAAACAAATTTAATACATATTGAAAATGTGATTTATTTATGTTTTACTATACATGGTTTCATTGCCTTTTCATCTATTGTAATTAAAGTAGAGGCGTATGGCAAATACTTGTTTATCTGTAAAGAAAGATGATATTCTAAAAAATCGTTAATAATCATTTGTTACGACGACCTAATCATGGAGCTGGTACTGACTTTAAACATTTATAAACCATTTTTTCTCCTATAAACTTACATTGTCACAAAAATACAAAAAAGAAGCGCTACTATTTTTAATTTATATGGTGATTATTCAGTAGATATATTGTGTTTATATTGAGAATTGCATTCTTAAAATGTGCAATAAAAGATTGACCTGCAATATGATCCACCACCTTAAGTAAAATCGACTTACCAGTCTCTTAAAAGATGTCCACATTAATTTCATGATAAAATGGATAAACTATTATTTATCATGACCATCGGGATCTTCTTTAGGTACCTGAAAATGTCTTACAAGTTAAATAAAAACATAGGTAACAGAATAATAACAAGGCTACACCCTTACTCACGAGAATTATAATTATTCCCATTTGTATACATAATAAAAAAATTACACAACGCCATCTAGTATCTCCTCGGGGTAACTATTTAGTAATTGCCTTGGGTGGCTGCTGAACATCGGCGGTTGCTCCTCGCGATCTACATTATGCTCAGCTGTAGCCCATTTGCACTATTATCGCACATATAGTGCATTCTAGGCTCAAAGTCTATACTTTTGTTAATACTTTTTGCATTTTTTGTGCATGTCTTACAAAATAAAATGTCTTTATCTATGTACAGACATTCTATTTCACGAAGAGCGTGCGGCTATAAACATTGTATTCCGTGCGTATGCACATTGTTTTAATGTGCGTTTCCGAGGTTACGCACACTAAAACAATGTGCATTTGAACGTTACAACATTCATAGTTGAACGCGCTCGCAGCTTCGTGAAATGGAATGGAATCTGTATCTATCTATCCAGTCTGATAATACGATAATGAAAAAAAATACCTTTGGTCTTATGACAAAGCAGTTAACACATGGAGGCACCGTGAAGCACTCACATTTGTTAGCCTTTTTCTAAAAAAAAAAAAAAAAACCGTATAATTTAGAAATGCTGTTTATTTTCCCGCCCAGCTAGGTTACTCTGCATAGCAATCGCAGTTTTAATTTCAATCCTGAATAATTTCAAATGCAAAATTAACAGCAAATCCTAATTCGTACCGTTGAAATTTTATACTAACTATTTGGTTAGCATACAATCCGATTTCATTCAGTTTAGTATTTAGTTAGCGCTAGTTTAGCTGTAAAGAGTACCTAAAATTAACAATCCAATGGCGATCGTGCGGAATTATCTTCAAGAGTAAGGGGGCTGGTCAACCCTGTCCTTTGTTTACTGTACCTACTAAATTTACTTCTGTTACTAACCTTAGAATCGAGACTTACCGTCGGTTTTGCTTTCGGGTCGGGTTTACAATGTGATGACATTTTGTTTAACTGGAAAGTTAAAAGAACACGTTAAAATTAAGCTAAGTCGAACCTAGCCAATGTTTAGATGGGTCTTGTTATCTCGAGCTTCTCCGTGATTCGGAGGGCATGCACATAGATGCACGCAGAAGTCCTGCAGGAGGAGACAACTGATGGGAATTTGTGGTGGGCTTGTATGGTGGTCTTCAACTCCTTCAAGCGGTTTGAAAACACTGGCCTCTGCCAATCCGCATTGGAGCAGCGTGGCAGAGTACGCTCTAATCACCTTCGATTGAAGGGAGAACGGCAACCCTGCCTGTGACGTTTTTTTTTTCATTTATTATTTTAAACAAACAATAAATTACATCAATTTATTAATTCATTCCTAAAAACCATAGTAGATTTAAAAAACACGAAAGAACCGTTCGACATTCATCGCAACAATCAAAAAAATTTATAATAAAATATGAAAAGTCGTGGAAAATGGTACAGATAGACATTCGTCACGTGTACACTCAATCACAGTAACTTTTATGATTATTATGTACTTATTAATATTTTGTAACTTGTAGTAAGTACCTACAGTAAAATTTTATGTTCCTAAAATGTAAAAAATATATATTTTATCAAGTCTTAAATATAAAAAGTCGTAGGTATTTCTAAGCAACGAAAAAAGGAGTTAAATTAAATAAAATGTACTTACGCAGTTACTACAAGAATGACTGTCGGACATTTTCCAAAAATATTGTATTATCTTCAAAAAGAATTAGAATATGGAGGAAACTGCAGCAAAAATCTTAAATTGTTAGCGGTTAGGTCCAGTCCAGTGTTATAAGTATGTAGGATTCGTTATATTCTTCTGCGAGCAAACTAAAGCAATCTTAAATGGTTCAGTGTTCTTCTATTTTCTAGATTTTTCCTTCTTGGAATCGACTGATAATGTTCTAGATTTGTCCTTCTTGGAATCCACTGATGATGTCGACGACGTCCTTTTAGCTCCCTTCTTCCCCTTGGCACTGGGCTCCGGTTCGGGTGCCGGCTTCTTTGATATCCTTTCAAATTCTTTCTTAAACTCCGCAATTTGCTACATGTAAAAAAAAACAATTAGGTAAATAACACAAGTCTCGAACTTACTTTGGGTCTAGCTCAATCTATGTGATTTGTCTATATACATTAGAAAACTTAATTCTTGCTTCGTTTTTTTAGGTTTTTTCTGCGGCTGAATGTACAGACAAGAGCATGCCAACCTTTACATATCGGACTTTGTATCATTCTAGTCATAAGAGACAAAATTGCGCTGCAAGTGTAAAGCTCAACTTGCACCTGTATGTACGTATCGAGGTCGGCGGTCAAACAAACAGACATCTATACTAATATTATAAAGAAGTAAAGTTTGTGTGTTTGTATATTTGTTAAATTGTAAGGGGTAATCTCGGGATCTACTGAACCGATTTTAAAAATTCTTTCACCAATAGAAAGCCTCATTATTGCTGAGTGTCATAGGTTATATAAAAAACCAAAAAATAAAAAGGCTTTTACGTGGTAGTCGGTTTTAATCGGAGAAAAAACGGTCGAATGAAAGCGTTTCTTACGAACGCCTGTACTAAAAAAGGATTATTAACATTATGCCCAACGAAGTGGGCACGGGTCAGCTACGGGTCAGCTAGTTTTATATATAAAAGTACCTAAGTATAAAATATATTAGTACTTACACCAAGGCAGTTCTTGTTAATACATTTCTTACTTTCATTTTGCGTGCATAATTTACCCTGAAAAAATAAAAAAGCTTAGTTGTTAACAAGAATTATCTAATACTAGATAAAAAAATCCATATTTATTTCTTTATATATTTTCTCTTACTTTACTCTCATGAGTAGTGGCTGAGACACTTCTCTCGTCAAAGATTACAATACATTACAGCTTTAAATTATTAATTTATATAATTAATCTAGGGACTCTATAAACTACTACCATTTCGGAAAGAAAATAAAAATACAGGGCTGTACAGATCCAGGTACTGGTCTTTTTAAACTATAAAAAATACGTACATGAGGACACCTCTCCTCTGGACACGGTCCTCCTCTGGGCTTCCGAGGCGGTCTGCACGGTGGGTTATGGAAGCAATTATCTGGATTACTGCAAGGGGCGCTTGGTCGCGAAGGCCAGAAACAAGGCATGAGGTATGGGAAGCACGATGACGGCGGTATGCAGTGTGGCAAGTGGTGGCAAGACCTCGCTGCGTATGGCTGTTTCAGGTTAAAAAAGAAAATACAAAAGATACAAGGTAGGTACTTTACGTACATTTATTATAGAGAATTATTTTTAAGAGGTAGGGCACAGCGGAAAATCCGCTCTGCTTGCTCTTTTAAAATGGTACTGATAAAAGTTACAATTACAATATGTCACACATTCCATGTTCGCGCAGTTCGTCAATTAAATTAAGAGAGGTAGGGCACAGCGTATAATCCTCTCAAATCGGAGCAGCCCCGTCTGGGGAAGGACCTCCACCTTACAAAAGACCGTATATAGCCAAATAGCATTGATCTCGGCCATGTTGTGTTCCTACGGTGAGTAAGGCCTCCAGAACTCTATATCTAGATAATCTATTGAGTATCAAAATGGTTCATTGCATTGTAAAAACGATACCTCCAAAACGACAACTGGAAACTCCCCTGGGTTATTACTTTTTTAGTTAACAAATGGCATTTGTTAGCGAGTTTTTTATTATATAGGTGTCACATACATTAATTTCAACTTACCTTTTGAAGTATACAACTTGATCGCGGCGTTAATTCAGGCTGTAAAGACAACGTTGCATTAGCGTTGGTAATGTACAGTCAGGTGCACGTCGAGCTTTACACATGCAGTACAATTTTGGCTCTTATAACACAGAACTTAAGAATAGTACAAAGTCCAATATGTAAAGGTCGACCGGCTCTTGACTGTACATCAAAAAGTTAATTTAACGTTAAAAGTTAATTCCACATTTCTTCTTTATTTTTACAGGTACAGCTATAATTTTATGTGTTTTGAAATTAATATTACTTACAGCTGGCGGATCATATTTTGGCTTTCTGCTGACCGATATCTGTAATTAGAGACATTACTAAAATGTTCGCTAGAAGAAAATACATATCGACAGCATCATCAACATCTTGTTAGATCGTGAATATGATTTTTAAAATATTTAATTTATGGAATAAATAAAAAGTATATTGAATAGCCTAGGTTTTATTTTAAGCACAATAAAATACTACAGGTACAACAACAAAATTTTAAAATCCAGATTTCTACCTTTATACCTATCTGAAAGTAGAGTCTATCTATACATACATATACTAAACTTATTTGATTGTAATTGCTCCACACCTAGAGTAGGCGCAGCCATATGAAAATTGGCATACATAATCGTCAAGGGTACATAGAAGGACCTAAACTACCGCTACGGTGGACATTATGATAGAGTGGACCACGTGGTACTGAAGGCTTTTTCCTTCATCTCGTGTTTTTTTTCTCATTCTATCGGGATATTAAAAAAAAAACATTTTTCCATAGTAGTTGGCGCTGCAATCGCCAAATCGTAAGAATTGTCGGGGTGGTAGGACTAAAATTGTGACGATTCGAAAGAGCTTATATTAAGCCTATTTATAATTAACTAGCTTCTGCCCGCGGCTTCGCCCGCGTGGCCTAGTAACAATTAGCATATTTTTCTTCAGAAACAAATTCCGGTCCTGCACGGCCCGGTACGGTACGGTTCCATCCGGTCCGGTCGGTCCGGTCGGTCCGGTCAGTCCGGGCCGGTCCGGTCGGTCCGGTCCTGATATGGAACCTACATGCCAATTAGCATATTTTTCTACAGAAAAAAAAAACCGGTCCGGTCCGGCACGGCCCGGTACGGTGCGGTTCCTTCCGGACCGATCAGGTCTGATCCGTTCCGGTCCGGTCCGGTCCTTATATGGACCCTACATGACAAATTTGGCATCTTTGGACCCAGCGGTTTGGGCTGTGCGTCCTCTCGCAACTACGTTTGCGCATATCTCGGTTTCCCGTGGAATTTTTGAAAAATCCTTTCTTAGTACATCCCTAGACGTCGTAAGGAACCTACATACCAAATTTGATAGAGCCTCGCAACCTCGTTTGCGTATATCTCGCATTCCCGTGGGAATTTTGAAAAATCCTTTCTTAGTACATCCCTAGACATCGTAAGGAACCTACATGCCAAATTTGGAATCTTTAGACCAAGCGGTTTGGGCTGTGCGTTGATATACCCTCGCAACTTCGTTTGCGTATATCTCGGATTACCGTGGGAATTTTGAAAAGAAACACACTAAATGTTAAGTTGAGCAAATCGCCACATATTAGTGAAAACCGCATCCAAATCGGTTCAGCCGTTTCTGAGATTAGCGTGTGCAAACATACATACAAACATACAAACAGACGGACAAAAAAAAAACGGTCCGTTCCGGCACGGACTCGGTACGGTGCGGTTCCTTCCGGACCGATCAGGTCTGATCCGTTCCGGTCCGGTCCGGTCCGGTCCGGTCGGTCATTTCATTTATTTCATTAAACAATTTGCATTGTATCGAAATTTAAGTATACATAGCACAATAAATTAAAAATAATATTAAATAATTAATCATAATCAATCAAATTTAGTAAAAAATAAAAATATCAAATTAATTCACTCCGGTCCATATAAGGACCGTATAAGGACCCTACATGCCAAATTTGGCATCTCTAAACCCAACGGTTTGGTCTGTGCGTCCTCTTGCAACTTCGTTTGCGTATATCTCGCTTTCCCGTGGGAATTTTGAAAAATCCTTTCTTTGTATATCCCTAGACGTCGTAAGTAACCTACATGCCAAATTTGGAATCTCTAGACCCAGCGGTTTGGGCTGTGCGTTGATATACCCTCGCAACTTCGTTTGCGTATATCTCGGATTCCCGTGGGAATTTTGAAAAGAAACATACACTAAATGTTAAGTTGAGCAAATCGCCACATATTAGTGAAAACCGCATCCAAATCGGTTCAGCCGTTTCTGAGATTAGCGTGTACAAACATACATACAAACATACATACATACAAACAGACGGACAAAATTTTACGAAATTCTTGTTCTATTGCTTATTCTTCATCGCCCTAAACAATTTTTTTGGAAATATATTCAATGTACAGACAAACTTTTTTTACACTTTTATTATATTATATAGATTATAGATAAAAATATTTGACTGACTTCCAAATTACCTTTAATCCTGCTGATATACAATCCATGCATTTCGATGGTGCACAAGGGATCTAAAAAAATATATAGGAATTTGGAATAATAAGCATAGGAACATTAGAACTCAAGATTTTGAACAGAGTAAATGCTTTTTTTATTTTACCCACCTTACAAGTGCACTTTCCTTTTGGGCACGCGACACACTGAAAATTATAAAGTAATGTTAGCTCCCGTTATTAAATTGTGTATTTTGTAAATTCTTATAAAGTAGTAGTGCTTGATTTTAGACCAGGCCTAACACTACTGTACTGGTTGGTGATAGTTACACCAACTTTTATTCTTGACAACTAAGTACATTGAGATGTATCTCGTTAAAATTTATTTTCAATGTTAAAAACACTGTCATGATGGCGCGGCATCAACTATTGTCAACGATACTCGACCGGGCTTGCTCGACCGGGGAAGTTACACCCTCTCACAGAATATCGACGTGAAGCAGCAATGCGTTTCGTTCGGTGAGTGAGAGATCCGGAAGCCCAACTCCTTCCCTATCCCCTCTTTCCCGTCTTCTTTCCCTTCCCTTCCTCCTTCCTTTCATCCAACGCATCGGTAGCGCCCCTGGTGTTACTAATGTTCATAGGCGGCAGTGACCGCTTTCCATCAGGTGGCCCGCTTGCTTCTGAACCACACTGAACACTACTGTGGTGTCGTTTAGATTATTCACTGACATCATCAAAATATTTCATATTATTATATCATTCCTTGCGTACTTACTTTGGATGGACATGGAGGTGGTGCTGGGCAGGGTTTGCTCTAAAATAAATAGTTAATTTATAAAAATAAATAAATGAAACACTTAGACCCAGAACAGACGGTGAAACGCAACTGTAACAAACACTTTTGAAACCCAATGGCAAGTTGCCTGCATGCCAATTTCAATGAAACTAGTTTGCAACGCATATCAAACCGATTTCAAAGGTCCGTCAAAGGAGTCTATGACAGAAACTCAAATGCAACTCAAAAGTAACTAGAAGTTGCAGTTTCGTCACATTTGGGTTTCACCGTCTGCTGTGGGACTTACTTAGTGATACGATAGGAGGCGCAGAGAGAAGGATTTCGGCCAACAATAAAATCAAAATAACCCAGGGACGCGTCGTCGTCTCCATGAGCAAGAGAATCGCAACCATAAATATCGTCGTGCCACCTAATTCTATACATTGTCAACGTGTCTCTAAATGGCGATTTCATCGCGGCTATAAAATTGGGTTTAAACAATACTATCGTCGCGATTCTCTCGCTCGTGGAGATGGTCCCTTAGTAAAAGAGAACTTACGCAGGGTAATGGACATGGTGAGCAAAATATGCAGCTGGAGTCCATACAACAACCCCGACATCCTCCGCACTAGAAAAACCAAACCTCAGTAAATTTAAGGCTTCAGCGTATGGATCAATTTGTATACAACACTATCTAGAAAGTTTCCTATAGACTTTGCCCCCAAGGGTCGTGATATTAAATAGACTTCATTTGACTATAAAAATTCGGCACAGGCAGACACCAAAACCAAACACAAGTCTACCTACTGCTAGGTACTTAATATTATATGTATATATATATGCATATAATGTAAACACACTTTCTACCTTTATTTTATTTTTTACACCTTTAAATGTAGGTAACCTATATATGACATAATGTATACCAGTGTTATTAATCTTTATTTATATTATTTTTTTCATCATCTAAAATTGAAGATTTTTTTATATTTTCTGTCATTGTAATTAATTTTATCTTATTAATACCATTTTAAAAGAGCAAGTGCTAAGTTTCTTGCCAGTTTTTTCGTAGCACAAATCTGCCGTCTGATCTGGTAGGAAAAAATTGCACGATTCGAAAGAGCTTATAATTAGACGTATTTGAATAAAAATATTTTGAATTCAATTGAAAGATTTTTCAAAATCTGACATTCCAAAGATTTTCGTGATCAAACAAAATAAGCAAACTAAATTAGTTTTTTAATGGATTTTGAGAAAAAAATAAATACTAACTCTCAATGAAGCTGGGAGATCGGTTCGGCTCTGTAAAAAAATTATTGAAAAATTATTTTTTTTGTCAATTAGATTCTATGGAAAGAAGAAAAATCCATTCTGCTACAAGCAGTATGGATGATTGTTTCCGAAATCGTAGTAGCTTTTAAAGTACCTAGTCTATCTTATTTAAATTAAATTATACAAGTTTTTAATGACTGAATGAAAGTGCTTGTGAATACTAGGCTTTTACAAGATGTGAAGAAATTATTATTTGAACAATGTATGCTGCTCGGTCCAATCATGATTGTTACATAACACAAAGAATTCGAAGATGCAAGTTTCGAATTGCACAAATACCATCCATAAAAACGGCCAAATGACACGTGAAAGTAGGATCATTTTGCATGATTATCAGAGCCAAAAAAAGACAATTTAATAAATTAGCAAAAGTTTTGCATTCCATTCTCAGAGAAGTTAAAACCTAATTACACTTTATTAAGTCATTATTACAGTCCGTTATAGGGTTTTTTAATACATACCATGTGTCTACAGCAACCACTGCTCCCACAGCAGACTTGTACTATAGCCGTCTGGTGGAACACTGCCCGATCATCCTTACGAATCTTCTTGGAAGGTCGCGATCCAACGATGGTTATGTTTGAGAGACCAAACATGTTGTGCTCTTTGTCTAAGCGTATGATGGTGGACAAATATTTGTCGTTCACGCTGATACATCTTCCTAGGCCTTCGTCGGATTCGCAGTTTGTGCTTGTGGAGGAATCTTCCGGGCTGAGACATGGGGAACTAGAATGAAAAGACATGATTAATGTATAAAAATTTGCTTAATTCTGTGTTATACACAGAAGCGAAAAATTTTGATTAGAGGGTAACTTTTTCGGCGTACGATCGTATTCTTCCTATTTCAATAGACATTCTAAAAATAAAATAAGCATTGGCATTATTTTGTAACCAAATCGCTGCTATTTAATGCTACTATACCGAGCAGTTGCGAATAGAAATAAAATGTAGGTCTTCTTGGCGAAGGACGACACTGGGAGAGGAAGGTGGAACGGATTATATTAGTCTAAAATTGAATTGGTTTTACCTCATGTTTATTTTCATCTAGAGACCACTCGATCTTCTGTTTCTTACCTTCGCACCTGTTAATGCATTTCTTTCTCTGCAACGACACGACATCATTCTTCTTTACTTTGACTTCGCCTATCGAATCTAATATTATAAAGGTACCTACAAATCTTTAAAACCTAACCTGGAATCAGGAGAATCATCTCTGCCTTCTGTCAGCCATTTCATTTTGGTAAGTTTCAGTAAATTTGGACTTCTATCGCGTCGGATGTCTTCAAGGTCTGATGCTTCACTGTATGCTCCAGAAGTAGTTGCTGGCTGTGTAAATAAAGTAGAATATGCAATTAAATTATCGTTACAAAAAACAAGGTTATATAAATAGGGTAGCGTGCGCACTATCATTTATCATTTATACAACACATTTTATTGCCCTGTTGAACGAACAATTATGTTTAAAATAATACTAAAGCATTGTTTATACTACCGTTGAAATAGCCAAACTATTGTAATATTACCGGATGGGAAATGGTCGTAAAGTTAATAGTGAAATATACAATTGTATTTTGAAATTTCCCGAAATTTCTGATCAACAACACAAAGAAGCTACAAGGAATAAAGAAACTTACGTTTGGTGTGCTCAAACCAGATCTATTGTATGTTTTTTCATTCTTGTTATCTTTGTGGGAGTCTACGAGCTCGTGTAAGGCCTTTGATCTCTCTACTTGTATTTCTTCGTCTTCTTGGTCAACCTGGACAAAAAACTTGATTGCGATCTATCTCGAGAGACTCGAGGAGTCTGCTTAGGCGCAGGCGCTGTATCGTGGATGTCTATACATATAATAAAACAGTAGACCCCGATATGTATGGACATATTTGGCAAAAATGGCGAGGGAACAGCTCGTTCAAAATAAAATCTGAAGTTAGGTACCCATAAATTATAGTAAACCATAGCCTCAAGTAGGTACATACTCTGTACTGTATATGACTCGTCAGATCGACAAAAAACTGAAAGCAGTTCATCCTTGAACTGAAATACCCCTCATTAAATGCTTGTCACGTGTAATGCCCGATCATTAGCTGAATTTCTGATAATATCAACTGACAGCCAGAGACTGTTCACTGGTCTATAAACTATAATTTACTGCTCTTCACCTGCCCTCCTCTTAAATTCTCCCCTGAGACGACTCTCTCACCAAGAAACACCCTTGTTTGTTGACTGGACTTTATGACGATGATTTATGATGAATAAGACCTACCTCAGACTCTCCTTCAAGATTTGGATATGAATTATTGTCATCGAATTTTGGTGTGATATTGTTCACAGTGCATACGTAGGTGAAAAATACATTTTGGTCTGAAGCACTGCTGGCTAGTTTGAGTGTGGCGTCCATGGTTTGTTTGTTTTTGGTATAGTGTTGGTAATTAGTTACGGGTGTTCTTCAGGGTCCATTTTTTTCAGGTTTTGTTTCGTGTTCGTTGTTTCCTGTAATAACATTATTTTCAATATCTTTAAATCAGCTTTAATCAATATGGATTAAAACAAATTTTATTAATATTTCATACTTACTCTGAATTTAAACATGATGACTTGTGTTGAAAATTATTTCCAAATAGTATTTTATTTTCTGATTTGACAAAGATTTGACGCTAATTTAAAATCACGGAATAATTTTTAACTTCTTTCTTTGCGTCTGTCAATAATATCTATTATTTAAAATATACAGAAGAATGAAAGGAGTTTGTATACAAAATAGTAATATAACTCAAAAATTACCGCAAACAAAGTTAGGGGAAAAAAACAACGAAAAAGATAATGAAAGCTTCAAATTACAAAGTATCGAACATTACTTCCATCTAAACTTTATACTATATAGTATTATATTCAGCAAACAAAATATTATAAAATAATTAATAGTATTTTTAATCATCAAAATGATACAAAGTCATAAATCAAGTAAACAATAGCTCGCAAATTCCTAAGCGTGTAATTGTCCAAAATATAGTATCATTATCAGATTAGGAAGCAATTTTTCACGTGCCTCGAACAATGAGAACCATTGCGGCCTACATGACATCAAAGTGGAGTCAGCCACCTGTGACCATTAATGTATACTCGCTTTTGTTCGTTTATTGTTTTTGTTTTCTTGTAAGTACTTTCTTGTATGCCTTCAATGTGCAAAAAAAAGGACGGGTTGCACTCCGGAAGTGCCGGCAGAAGTGAAAACTTAAACATCAACGTTGTGTATTTTTGAATATTTTGGAATGGTTAGGGAATCTTACGCTTTTTCGATCAGACTACGGGTCTGACGCGAGTTTAACATTTTTTACCCATCCAAAAAAAGTGCCAAGCGCCGCTAAAGAAGCTTTCACTTCAAAAATTTATTAAAATATCCTTCGATCATATTATATCATTTGCAAATTGATTTTTCTTAAACTGACATGAGAAATAATTCGAACCTTTTTCGTTTCTGTATTTTTTCAATACCAAATTTCAATGCTGGCACAAAATAAAAAAAATCAGCAACTACTGATTTTTGAAATCGTTTAAAAAGATGTACTTTACTACCTTATTAGACACTCGATAGGCGTAACACTCAATTGTAAACATGTTACCGCAAAATCCAATTACCATCTAAGAATTGTATAGTAGTAGCGCAAAAGTGGAGATGCTTGTACTAGTGGTGTTAATGACATCGAACAAAAAACATATTACAAAGACAAGCTGCGAGGAATGTTGTCCACTAACAACTAAAATGCCTTGTTTCAACGCGCCATAAACAGTTGGCTAAATTAATTTGTGAGGGTACCTAAAGAATAAAGAGCAAGTGAACCTACTTATGTTCAAAATTCAAGTGACTTCCTAATACTTTTTAGTGAGATGTGAGATATTATTATTATAGTTTTTTCACGCCGGCGCCGTAAGCTAAAATGTGGTAGAATCTAAAACATTGTTTTTAGATTCTGCTACATTTTACTACATACTTGCAATACATATATTTGCAAATAAAGAATTTTGATTGATTGATTAAGTTTTCTAATTACAAGGAAAACTATCACGGCTAAGTAGGCTCTACTAGTTACCGACTACCGAGCAGTAGACGACGAAATTTTTTTTTTTAAATCATTAAAACGTACAAAATGTTATGAAACTTAAACATTGCACCAATCTGCAAATCAAAATCGTAGCAAATACGGAACAGATTGTACGTAGCTTGACACATACTTTCCCATAAAAAAAAATTAAATATACCTACGAAAATAAGAATTTGTATTAAGTATAGTTTAGCTTGCAATGGATTGAGTGCCGTCGCTCTAAAAATTGATTGCCCGAGATTAGCACGGCCACCGGCCCACAGGTCCCCGGTCGGGTTTTTGTGTCCTTTGTAAATGTAATTATTTTATTAGATACGTGCCTATGGGAATTTCATTCCTATCATTCTTTAGTGAGTACTACGTAGGAATAATATTTGGTGGGATATTTCAGATCTAGCTATCTCTTTTTAGGGTTCCGTAGTAAACTACAAGGAACCCTTAGAGTTTCCCCATGTCCGTCTGTCCATCCGCGGTCTAGCGCCTAGACGCTTGATGCTAGAAAGCTGTAATTTGGTATGTATACTCATATTAACAATGCTAACAAAGTGGTAGAATAAAATTTTGAAAAATAAATTTTTTTGGGGTTCACCACCACGTTACCTGCAGCGGAGGCCCCCTGCCGGTAAAGTGGTAATGAAATTTTTTTCACACTGACCCCATCTTGTGGGGTATCGTTAGATAGGTCTTTTAAAAACATCGAGGTAAGGGATGATCATTTTCCGATACAATGATCCGTTTGCGAATTATTTACATTTAACGTGTCAATTTTCGTTTGCACGGTGGTCCCCCCCCCCTCTATCCCCGAAAGACTTGAGTTTAGAAATTCGAAAAAATTCATGCTAGTAGTCCATATAGTGAACCTACAAGGAAAACTATAACGGTTAAATAGGCACTACTAGTTACCGAGTAATAGCCGACGAACTTATGAAGTAAAATTTCTTTGACGAAAACGTACAAACGTCATAGAATATGGAATTGTACTCATCTGTAAGCAAGAAATGCGTAGCCAATACGGTACCCTACATTGTGCGTGGCCCGACACGTACTTGTTTTTTTTTCCTCTTTAGTTTGACAGTAATTGCCATAATTTAATGTGTCACTAACTTTAAAAACTCATTTCAGAAATTAGCTTATTTGTATCGTTGCGAGAATTGAACTTGCAACCTGCTTTAAGCTTTTCCATCCACTCTACCATAGATAACTAGTGAAAAATTAATAATTAGTACTGTTGTGTAGTTGTAAACGGCACCCATCACATCCACTTTGTAGCGGTGATTCACACGCGACAGAAGTTGACAACTATTGGTACTTTTGCCAATCGTACCTTCGGGCTAGGGCAGGATTGTCAAAAATTGCAAAAAAATGTAGCTTTATTAAACTTGACGAAAGACAAAATAATTTAAAACAGCATTTAGTTTAGACGAATATGATGATATTATTTTTCAATCTTTATAAAACTCGTATTTTGAGCTACAAAGCAGCCGACAATGAAAAAACAAACGACAATTCCATTTTCAAAAGGTCGTTTTTATCTCAAGCAACAAACCCACCCACAGATATCCCTCGCCAGGATCAAAAACGGCGACCACAGATTGACCATAAGCAATGATGAAACTTATTGATAGGTCAGGAACTAGCAGCTGTCTTACACTCACAAGTGAACTAGTTTATTCAGAAAGATATTTGATGGATTTTCCTACTCCTTTTTAGAATTTTTAACATATTTTTGAAAGAGAAATTCCACCTCCCCGCCCCACGTGGCATTCCTTTTTGGGACTCCTCTATCTTTTCTATCCTCCTCCTGTGGACTTCAAATCGGAACATCAAACACAAACAATGAAATATTGCTATTATTTTTCATTTAAAAAAGGCGAAAAATGTTGAGCACTCCTGCGTAACACCGGCCCAAACGGAGGCTTTGTACCGTATCATTTTTGTAGTGAACTGAGCGCCGACACCACCAATGATTTATACATCTCATTTATAACAATAGATATATATTAAGATATATTATGTGATATTGTGCGTGTTACAACGTTTTATAGAGTTTTAATTATGAGTTTTAAAGTGCCAGTGTTATTGTGTTTGTTTGTATGGACCGTTTATGCACAGTTTGGAAGTAAGTTTTCCATTTTACGCTAAAAGTTATTCTGTTTCATCTTACTGGTCTTCCTATAAATCTGCCGTCTCAAATGATCATGGTAGGATCATCATCATCATCATCATCTCAGCCACAAGAAGTCCACTGCTGGACATAGGCGATAGACCCCCCAAATGTTTCCAAAGGATAAGAAAGGACAATTGAAATACTTATTTATTGCGTTATTAGGTGTGGTATTAAATGCGTATTTCTAAAAAATATTAGATTTTTTTTCTTCTTCAGCGGCGGTGATTGAAAACATCGTGACAACACGTCAAAGAAACCGTTCGAAAGACGTGTTTTTTTTTTTCATGACGATGTTGTGCAGGCTGGTGAAGCGCTAATGGGATACGCTTCACCAGCAACATTGGTTTTACGTGGGCGAGGTGTCAACCCGCCGCACAACCCCCGAAATGCTGGAGGACCACACCCGTCGTTGGTCAGCGAGTCCATCGGACTTAGCCGGTTAGTGTAGCTAGGCTGTACTACCGACCATTCCCCTATCCGCCACCTTGGGGACGCTCCCCTACGCTGTGAGGGCCAGCGCGGGGGAAAGACGTGTTTTAGGAAGGTCTGGTTTCTCGGTATTGTAAACGTCTGATGGCTGTCGCTCCATGACAAAATCTGTATTCTAACCATCCTTGGGCTTGGGTACCGAACCCCACCCCAGTCGTAATGGTTTAAAAGGATGATGATGATGACTACACTATCAAAATGTAGTTTATAAGAGTAGCTTATTCAATAACTAGCGAAACCAGCACAACTTAGTTTGTATGTATCCCGCTTTCCCGTGGGAATTTCGAAAAATATTAGGCAGGCATATTCTCTGCAAAAAGATTTTCATTACATTACATTTCGAAAAAATCTACCAAACTATCACACTTACATTCCTACTCAGACTTGAAACACAGTGCAAAAAAAACTAATTTCAAGAAAAATTACAACTTATTTTTTAAAGTGCTCATAATTTTATATGCAGTTGACTTAATTACTCTCATTAACTTAAATAATGTCTTAATAACTAGGCTACTAGAATAAATATTCAGTTTTACAGTTAATAATATTATGTACCGGTAAATATGAGATATAAATAAACTTTCAAGTTGTCCTTACTAATATAAGAAACGTGAATGTTTGTACGATGTTTGTTAGTTGCTCTTTTACGCACAAACGACTTGATTTGCTTGAAATTTAGTACCTATTGGGTAGTTTATAACCTGGATTAACACATTATACATAATGATAGTTTTTATCCAGGATAACAATCCGAAAATTAATGTTGAAAATTTGTAGTTTGACAAAGAAATTTCGAGTTAAATAAGTAGATATTTCTTTATGTAGAAACTAGCAAAACCCGGGCAACTTTGTTTGCGTAAATCCTGTTTTCGCGTAGGAATTATGGAAAAATCTTGTATGTACTTATTATAAATATAAAGTTCCTCTATCTATTACTAAAAACTGCATTAAAATTTAGTAATTTAAAAGATTAAGCGAACAGGACACCGGATGGTGGACTTCATTTTATATTATTTTAAGACTAGCTTTTCACTGCGGCTTCGCTTGTGGCGCCATCTGCTGGCCGATACAGCGCCCTCTTTAGTAGAAAAAATATTTTCCCATTGGAACGACATACTTTCACGGGATAAAAAGTAGCTTATGTTCGGCTCTGTACTGTACCCCTAACAATATGTATGTAAATTTTCATAATGATCGGCTGCTTAGTCAAGCCGTGAAGGAATAACAAACAAACTCACTTTATCATTTATAATATTAGTAAGGATTGAACATGACTAGCCCGGCTTCATTAAAAAAAAATATATAAAAAAAACATAATATTTATTCCGCGAGTAAGATTACATTACAGTATTAAATTTTTTATGTAATTAATCTACTATAAATATATAAACTACTACCATTTAAGGAAAAGAAGCAAAATGACAACTGGTAAAAGAATTAGCGAAAGAAAACCAAACCAACCCAACACACCCCAAAACCAGTTACGGCCTTTTTGTCATATATTACATTACATATAGGTACATTTCATATTTTTAAATAAAATACAGATCCAGGTACATACAGAAATTAAGTACTAAACGCGGGATGTCAATCCAAATAGTTCTATGGTCAAATCGTAAATATGTCAAATATGGTGTTGATAAAACGGGCAGACCAGTTCCCCATCCAGATCAAACTTTAGCCTCGGTATCTAGGTAGAGTCCAGTTAAAAGGAATACGTACTCTATAAGTATAACTTTGCCTAACTTCTGTACGCTAAACATTAAAACTATATTGCCGTTCAATTTTGACCCGATATTATAACACAGAACATAAAAACTATAGGTATAAAAAAATCTGAAAGGCTGGACGTGATCTTGTCTGTGTTGACTGTAATAAAACGTATGCTCTTAGTCGATATAATAAAGAACAAAAAAAGGTTAACATAATATAGCTACGCAAGATAAAAACGTATTATTATCTGTTCAAAAGATTGAAAACCAGGTCCATTAAAATTATTTTTAAACTCTCGTTTTCGTTAAAATTGCACAGAGCATAAATGCTACTTTTCAAACCCTGCATTATGCAGCGACCATATAATTTCTGATGTCATAATCACAGATCAAAGAGGATTAGAGTTACTGTGCATTAGACACGCTTTAGGTACATTGATAGCATTTTACATTATGGATTCCATTATCCATTTCACTTACGCCCGAACCCAATATGCAATCTCAATCCTCTTTTTCCAGATTGAAAAAGTCAACGTGCGTCTCTTTAACCAATTGATGCATTGTATTTTTAAAATATGGAGCTACGAATCAATACTTCCATCAATCACGAACAATCATAAATAAAAGATTAAGATCGCATATTATAGGTTTCGGCCGTTACTGTACCGATTTAATTGAAGTGAGATAAATGTACGGGAATCAAAATGTAGGCTTTACACTTTCGCGAAATTGATCGAAGCGAATTTAGAAGACAAAAAAGTAAAAATGAAATAGAGCGAAGTGCCCGTTAACACACACGTTTGCGCTGAACTTCGCAAGAGTGTAGAGCTGACGGTTGATGCTCGTAGTATATAATATTTTCTCCGCAAGACAGTTTTACTCTACACGTCGCCTAACCTCGTACGCGGGCTGGCTTTATGAAGTCTATCTGTTATACATAGTGTATTCGTCTATGCTCTGTGGATATACAAACATGTGAACCAATAATTGCGTGACACAATGATGTAGCCTCGATTACGATACTGATGGTGTATCGCGAAGGTCAGCCCCACTAACCCCGTGAAATCATGATTAACTCGAACAGATATCAAAATATTTTCATATATCACTGGAAAACTATTGAGTTTTAATTTGCGGATATATTTTTCTCATTTGTTTGACCGTCGAATTTTTTTTATAACATAAAGGTGACAAACATGTGGAGCTCTGGAGACCTTACTCACCGTAGGAACACAACATGGCCGAGACCAATGCTATTTGGCTACGATCAAGTACGATCTGTAAGGTGGGCTTCCCCAGACGGGCTGCTCCGATTTGAGCGGATTATCCGCTGTCCTACCTCTCTTAATTTAATTGACGAACTGCGCTAAGATGGAATAAGTGACATATTGTAATTGTAACTTTTATCAGTACCATTTTAAAAGAGCAAGTGCTAAGTTTCTTGCCAGTTCTTCTTAGTACGAATCTGTCGTCTGAACTGGTAGTAGGAACAAATATGACGACTGCCTATGAGTCGTGCCTATTTGAATAAAAATATTTGACTTTGGGTTCGTTAGAAAAACCTTATAAAAGAAAGGTAAACCTTATGACCCAACACCCAGAACCATAAAATGGAGTTCTCGATAAAATAAATCTGACAGTCGAACAAATGAGAAAATAAACTCACTAGTTCAACGATCGAACTGATGAATCGAACTAGTGTGAATAAAGGAAATCTAAGACAGCCTGTTGTTGAACATTGGTAGTCCTTCGGCACCAAAGGGTGCGGGGTCAATGCCTGCTCGGGGCACATGAGTTATGTAATGGCTTTTAAGTATGTTCTCGAGTCTGGATGTTTTTTTTGTGTTAGTGGGTAATATTAACAAAAAGTAATATTCGTTGTCTTTGGGGACATGCGCTGCTGTGTGAATTAGGTAGGTACCTATGTAGAATTTATTTATCTCATAATTTCTATTTTCAGGTATGACAATTAGCGTTGGAATGGGAGGCGTTCGTATGAATGATGAAGATGTAGATAATAAGGTATGCAATACAAGAATTATTATATTATTCTATTCTACTTAGGTAATTACTGTAATAGAGTCTTAACGTATTAGCATTTATACTAGTCGCCAATACGGCTGAGTCGCGCAGACGTAAAACGAAGTTCGAAACTCATACTTATGCATAAGAATAATCAATTTTCAATAAAATTGTTTTATAAAACGTGTGTGCGCGTACAGTAAAAACTGCGAGTATAATAACCAAATAAAAATTATTTTTGACAAAAGAACTAAGGTAATAACAACAAGATTGATAACAACGTATAATACTGGCCATAAATAAATCGATGTAAAAAAATTAAAACAAAAATGTGTTTTTTATCCAAGAAAACTCTATGGTTGCTGCAACATAAACTGGCGATAAAGAATTCGTGTAAAAAATTAATTAAAATTAGAACTTTCATTTGTTTTTTAGAAGAATTTCCAGTTCAAATTAATAATATCATTCTACGATTTCATAATATAAGAAAATACTATAGAAGACTAATACGCACAGCTCTTGACGTTTCTCATACAATGACTTGGCAACCTCCGTTCACCTCATGCCGCCCTCATGCCGTAGGGGCGCTAGTGTCGCGTCTTGCCCGAATTCTTCCGAAGCTGTGCGTATTAGTCTTCTATAGTATTTGATAAAAGTATCTTTTTTTTAAGTTAGTCTATCTGTTTTCAGGGTCCATGTCCACCAGACACAGTATGTATGCCAATCAGTTCGTGTCCCATGCTGGGAGATTTGTTAGATTTCTCCTGCTTTTCTTCAGACAAGTAAGAAATGCATGTTATCTTCACTGAACTAATAATAAAATAATTAAATTATAATTTAACCCATTCCCGGGAAAATTTTAATTTCCATAAACGTTAAGTCGCAGTGATGCCATCTACCTCATAGCAAATACTATAGAAACTCTACCGAGTTAATACGCACAGCTTCGGAAGAATTCGGGTAAGACGCGCGACACTAGCGCTACTATAGAAATATAGACGGCATGAGGTGAACGATTTCAAAACTTTTGTGCGTTTTGTATGCAAAATGTTAACGCGACACTAGCGCCCCTAGCGGCATGAGGTGAACAGGAGGTTGCCAAGTCATTGTATGAGAAACGTCAAGAGCTGTGCGTATTATATTTCTATAGTATTTGCTCATAGTTACGTAAGTAAGCAGGAAGCAGGAAGAAGAGCACTGAAAAAGCACTCGGCCAGATTTCGAGAGGACATCGAATCGAGGGTTCGAATCCCACTTGGGGCCGAGGTGAAATTTTTCTTTCAAATATATTTTCAAAATAAAAATTGTTGACACGTAATAAAGTAGGTATAAAACAATCGTTTATAAACCCTGTTTCTCTTAACTTGACCAATGTGTTGTCTTTTTATTCAATTATCCATGTGTGAAATCGATAAATCGCCAGAATAATAAGAGTGTTGTGTTAAATGCCATTTCTAACTATATTATTATTATTTGGGTGTGTGTGGATGATAATTTTAATTGCCTATTTTCGTTAAAAAGACGTTCTAAAATTGTTTACTACACTGGGCGTCAAAAGTAAGTAGTACAGTTTTAAAATTGCAATATCTCCTAAACTACAGAAGCTAGACCTTTCAAATAAAAAAAAGTTAAAAGACAATTTCATTTCATTTAATAAAAACGTCATGCATAATATCATTTTTTAAAGATTGACTGAAAAAAAAACTTAATAAACAAAAACACTCTTTTTTAAACTGTTGGCTTGTACTTTTGTTTTTTATTGTTTTCTTTATTTCTGATAAATCAATTGCAATTCAAAAGCAAATGTGTCTTCAGCGAGTAAACGTCACTAATCATGCCTCTTTCACCAGAAGAATGTGCAAGAATCATAACTTTTCTCGAAGTAGGCATCAGTATGCGTCATACTGCAAGAACTGTGGGTGTAACTCTAAGAACGATCCAGCAAGTAAAGCGAAGGTACTAAGAGACTGGAAACCATCTAAGGAGACCAAGTAATGGCAGACCCAGGTGCACTAGTACCGGAGAGACCGCTTAATTGTCTCTACTGTGTTAAGAAATCGTCACCTTAATGCAGTTAAGGTCCAGCAACAGCTTCTTCAGACCCGAAGAGACTACGTTAGTGAAAGTACAGTGAGGAGAAGACCTTGCTGAAGCCAACCTGAAGTCGTACAGGCCAGCAAATGGCCCCAAACTTGAGACAGGGCATCGAGTAGCAAGACTACGCTACGCCCGTCAACACGTACAATGGGACGAAGAAGAATGGACAAGAGTTTTGTTCACAGATGAGTCTTGGTTTTCTTTATTCACTTCCGATGGAACGCGGAGAGTATACAGGCGACCTGGTGAGCGATACATTCAAGGTTGCATCTCGGAAAGAGTTCAATACGGCGGGGGCTCTGTACACGTATGGCCTGGCATCTCTTCAGAGGGTCGCACAGAGCTAGTGGTCACAGAAAATGGCAGTCTGACTGGTGAAAGATATGCATTAGAGATCCTTATCGAGTATGCAGGGCCATATTTAGTAAATATGGGTGATGGAGCGATACTAATGCATGATAACGCCCGGCCACACACCGCTCACCTCGTACAAGAGTACATTCAGGAGGTTGGCATCAGCTTGATGGCTTGGCCATCAAGAAGCCCAGATCTTAACCCGATTGAACACACTTGGGATGAGCTTGGGAGGCTAGTCAGAAGACGCAGACCACCCCCCGCCACCCTCAGGGCTCTAAAACAGGCCCTGATAGAAGAATGGGTGAATATTCCCCAACACCGCCTCCGAAACTTAGTGTTCAGCATGCCAAACCGGCTCAAAGATGTCATCAGAGCCCGAGGCGGCAACACAAGTTACTAAAGTGGGATCAAGGCCCAAAACTTAAAAATTAAGTTCTTGATAGTTACTTCAAAATGGTTAGCTTTTTAGTTTTTTCTTAATTTTCAGTGTAAAACTTTACTAATGCTAAATAAAATATTATTTTTAGAAAACTTTGTTAAATTTGCTATAAAATGACTTTTATTTCAAAACTCTAACTTCTATAGTTTAAGAGTAATTGCAATTTTAAAACTGTACTACTTATTTTTGACGCCCAGTGTACATTCAAATTGGTCAAGTTAAGAAAAACAGGGTTTACGTATAAAACGTTTTGTCCTTTATGACTGATGGATCAACACACAGTCTAAACGCTGATTGTAGAGACCTGAATCTTGAAACTCTTTGTATGACGTGGATGCCTACGTCATACAAAGAGTTTCAAGCTTCAGGATCGGAAAAGATTTTTCGAAATTTTCACGGGTAAGCGGGATAACACGCAAAAAAAAGGAACGAGTTTCTCTCATAAATTAGATAATTATATTTTAGATACTTCCATCGTCTCAACGAGTTAACGTGTGGCCATGTCAACAATGAGGACTATGTTTGTTGCCCGTCCTGCGACTGCAGTCGGGTTTACACTGAAGGCACCCAACAGTGCGGCCAGACCATGGTTAAGGCGGTAAATTACAGCGGTATTGGAGGTCAGCCGTGGGTCGCCAGGATAGGATTTACACGTAAGCATAGAATAAGTAATAACCCGAGGTAGAATGGCCACTCTCCGCCCCGCACAGAATCGCGTTACTTTACCCCAGACGGGTATAGAGGCGGGTGCAGTCGCAAATGCGTTTAGTGAACGAATGTGTATATGTGTGCGCATACGTGTGCGCGTGTACAGACGACATTGGGCTATGTAGTAGAAATAGGTAATAATTTCACGCGTGTTGTATGGAGTGTCCGGGCTGTGACCTAAGTCTGTAGACTGTCCCTTTTAGACCCAGAATATAAAAATGACAACAAATTACGAGAAGCATTGATTGACATTTTGACGGAGAAACAGCAAAATTGTTTATAATGAATTATGTGAACAAAAAGTGGCAAATGTTTGAATTTAAAGTTAATTGCTGGAAAATCCTCTTCGTGCGATTGATCGAACTGTACGATCGAACTATGTTGCCGGAAGGGCTGGAACCGTGCTGGAATATGCGACAACATTTAAGCGTCCCCCGCTAAGCGGTAGTCGCACAGTATTCCGTCTTCTTATGAATATTTTCTGTCATTCTAGATGTGTAAAATAGATTACTATCGAGGAGGAAAGAGAATCAACTATAATTTTACGATAAAACTTTGAAACAACTTCACTTTAGCTAGCAATAATTCAGCTCAAACAGAAGTAGGTATTGTTATAGTGAGGAGCTCGATGGCGTCGCTGTGTGTCGCAC
This sequence comes from Endotricha flammealis, assembly GCA_905163395.2. Lineage (NCBI taxonomy): Eukaryota > Metazoa > Arthropoda > Insecta > Lepidoptera > Pyralidae > Endotricha > Endotricha flammealis. The sequence continues at coordinate 13,726,393 of LR990866.1, forward strand.
TCTAATATGAACACGCAAGTCAAGCGACGTCGACCCTAGCCAGTGTTTGGATGGGTTTATGACAGTCGTTAAGCCAAGTCGGTGGCCTTCGGGCGGCTTGAAAACACCGGCCTCTGCTAATCCGCATTGGAGCGTGGCAGAGTACGCTCTAGTCCCTTTCGATTGAAGTGGGATGTTTATGGTTAATATGATATGATATATGAGAAGTAGATATTTAAGGGTTTTTTAATTGTTTATTAATTTGATTGCAGATAAGGAGTCGGGAAACGTGAGATTCGCATGCAGTGGTTCCATAATATCGAAACGAGTTGTTTTAACAGCAGCGCATTGTGCCTTAGCTAAACCCGAAGGATATAAATTGTAAGTGTTTTTATTCTGAGTTCCACAATAAAAAAACATAGTTATGTTAAGGGTTAATGACACATAAACTTATTAATAAATTAAATGTTACTGTCACGTCAAATTTATTAAGAAAACAAGGGATGGTTCGAGACTATGTGGATTTAAAGTTAAAATGCATTTCTGCAGTTTTGATTATTTTATTTAATCAAAACATAATTTAATAAAGAAACAACGATAAGACGAAAAATCTAAACGGATTATCTTGTCTATACTATGAGTGTAAATTTTTTAGTCTCAGTAAAAGGTCAAAAAGATTCATTTCCCCCTAAGAATCTGCCATCGAGGCCATAATTAAATACGATAAAATTGTAATCATTAACCCGTAGTCATTCTATTGGTGGGATTTATATTATTTTTTTTGTCCTGAACGTTCTCCATATGTATTTATTTGTGTTGAATGACTGACTGACGAATCAACGCAAAACCGCTAATCGCAGAGACATGAACCTAAAGGGTGTATTTTTTGTATGACGTAGGAATCCGATAAGAAAGAATTTTCCAAAATTCCAACGGGAAAGCGAGATACATATATAGATAGATTCTTTAGCTACTTATAATGAAAGCAATTTTCAATTAAATGTAATTTATACACGTTCGTCAAATGAAGTAAAATCTAACTTAGAATGCTTATTATTAATTGAGCGGTATGTGACAACACCATTCAAAACTTTTCTTACAGATCAACGGTAGTTGTTGGAGAATGGGATACGGGTAAAAGTCCAGACTGCAATGACTTCTTCTGCGCACCCGCCACGCAGGCAATCAAGGTGGAAAACGTTGTAGTCCATGTGGGATATGAACAGAAGATATTTAGACACGATATAGCTTTGATCGTGCTTAAACAAGAAATCAAATATTCAGGTACCTATGAAGACAATTTTTTTACATTTATCATTTTTTGGGATTTTATAAGTTTAGCGCCTAATAATGGCAGTTGATACATAACGTGGTAGGAGCTATATTAGTTCAGATTCTAGAAACGACCCACTATAAGTATAAAATGGCATTCTTTACTTAACTGGGTTAAAAAATTTAGTTCAAATTCTAGAAATCAACATATTCATGTAGGAAGTAATAATTGCGATTATAATCAATTTATTATTTGGAATCCAAAAAAAGAAATAGTTATGTAAGATGATTTACATGAAACGAGGATACACTTAAGAGTGTGTAGGAATAACAGCTGATGGTCGAGGAATATAGGAATGACTTGCATGAAAGAGAATATACTAAATTAAATTATATTACCTAAAACAGATTCGCAAGATCTCACTACATACCGAATATTGTTTTGATATGTTCGTTATTATGTAAGTTACTCATAAGTGAACTGTAAATTTGATATGAGTAAAATACATAGTGTAAGTGTGGAAATGATAGCTGATAAAGAAGAGGATAGAAAAAAAACACAAATGGTACCAGGGCATGAGAAATTTCAAAAGGTACCATACAGTGCATTGGTTTGTTAATTTCGGTTCAACAACTGCGGAAGCTGTGCTAACCTTGGCCGTCAGATGTCAGATTTATCATCTCTCTTTCAGTGACAGCGGCGCCGATTTGCCTGTACGATAAAACGGAAGTGCTACTAAACGAGCGAGCATCGCTTGTTGGTTGGGGGAAATTATCTGGACAAAACAACGCGGTATGAATTAATTGCTTTTCAATGTCATGCTAACCTTGTATATTGTTATGTTAAATACCATCACCGATTCCGATATTTTACACATAAATAATACATATTTCATGATTCACGTTCAGAATAATTATAATATCATTATTTTTTTAGATTATGCAAGATGCAGGACATTATGTAAATGTTGTTTTGTGTTTGTGTTGCATTAATCCCTTTTTCCACTTTCATAACCAGTTATGATCTTAAAAGTACCAAAAAGTTGATTATGATAGGTATATGAAATTGGTAGAATCAGCCAATGAAAGAGGTGAGCAGGGCCCTAAATATGATTCAAGTTATCTAAATATTACGTGAAGGAATGTTTCCAAATTTTGTTTTAAGGCGAGATCAGGTTTTTTACTTCGTGTAATTTTTAACAAATAAAATGTAGTGACTTTATACATTTTATTACTGTCATTTAAAGGGTATTATATTGTCTATTGGACTGTTTATTTTATTATGCTAGCATTCTTAGTTTCCGAGATTTATAGGTTTCTTTAGGTGATCTGCATTCATTGCTCTCGAGTGTATTCATTTAATTTAATTGTCATATAAACATATAATAGGGTTGTTTCCAGGGTCAAAATAATTACATTATATTTAGTCCGTATTTTAGATTATAAAAAAATATTGGACACGTATTTTTCTTTTTTCGTTTAAACAACAAATAACAAAGATACAAGGCATAAAAAATTAGGAGTGAGGGCCTTTGACGTCACTCCGTGCGAAAAAATGCCACACGGCGTGACGTCACACGTAACTTTAATGGGCTATATCGCCTATATCTCATTTTTGGTCTAATTAGAAATGAAAAAATGAGTTGCCCTTATTCATATTCATATTCATATTCTTTAATGCTTCATTTGGTACATTAGGTGTTGTCATTACTTTTAGAAGTTCACAAATGAGCCCTGCAAGGGCGCTGCAATGTTATTATTTATTTTTGAGTAATCTAAAAGACGGACTAATTAAATTTTTTACGGCAACTATTACTAAGTTTCATAACGATGCTTCCATTATTAGCATAAAAATATCTATTTATCTACACTACTCGCCTCTTCCATTGGTTAACTGTAAGTAGACAATAATATTTTTTTATAATCTCCTAAATATTTCACCAGGTCAGTCGCCAACAAATGTTGGATGTGCCATTGGTAACCCTGGAGACATGTGAGCGTATCTTCGGGGAGTCGGTCCCAATCCATGAGGGTCAGCTCTGCGCTGGTGGGGAAGCAGGGAGAGATGCCTGTTCAGGGTTTGGAGGTGCTCCTTTACTTATCAAGAGGGATGGAAAATATTACCAGGTGAGAATTTCTGACAAAGGAATATTGAGAGGAGATAAGTTACTGTAATCAAAGATGAGATTGATTCCTGGTGAGCGATATAAAGAAAGAAAAATGGGGTAACGGCATGGACACCAATAATAGACGTTGAACCAGTTATGTACATCTTTTTCTATTAGCTAAAATATTAAGTAACTGTCTTTTATTTTTTTAACCAGCAACACTGTTACTGTCGTAATGACAACGTCACATGAAACGGCCATTTTGTTTTAAAATAACGCACGCCTCGCGGCGCTATCAGCCAAAATTACACATTTTTTGTGAGCCTTTTTGCACGTTCTGTGCGTTACTGCATTAATTGCATAAGTTCCATTTTCACAGACTAAATGACATAAATAGGCCCATAGTCTCATCTGTGTTGCCTGTTATCGAGACAAGCTCACCACACATTTCCACCACTGTGTCTCCTGTATAGCCAGGATCAACAACGGCCACCACAGCTTGACAATAAGCAATAAAGCTTATTGACGTCCCGGGGGAGAAACTATAGCTGTCTTGGAACTCACAACGAATTTAATCAGAAAAACATTAGACGGAGTAGGAAGCGTTGCTGTTAGGTATGGTGTAATTAAATATGTAAAAAAAATATTTCAGGTTGGCATCGTATCCTTTGGGTCGGAGAACTGCGGCAGTGAAGGAATACCTAGCGTTTACACCAACGTAGCTCATTATTACCAATGGATCGTTGATAATTCACCAACAGTTTGATTAGACAAATGATGAACATAATAATAATAGCCATGACAATATAATAACAATAGTTAATCCGAACTGTTCACATTTCTGTTTCAAAATTCATTCATAATCATCATATCAACCCATAGTCATCCCGACTCATCCCACTGCAGGGATACGGGTCATCCCACTGCAGGGATACGGGTCTTCAATCGGAGGGGATTAGAGCGTACTCTGCCACGCTGTTCTGTAAAAATGTGGGTAATATGGTCCTCCATTTTTCTTATGTCAAACCGTTCAGTATTTATTGATAATTCAATTTGTGTACAATTAGGTGAATAAAGCTTTTAACCAAATTAAAAAAATGAATTTATTTGCAAAAATTGTGACACATAAAATAAGGCACTTTTCCATTGCTGCGGTAACGCAATATGCGATACAATCAACGAACTGTCAACGATGGTTAAGGACCATCCATAAATTTCTACAATTACATTATTTTTTATCATACCATATGAATGTTAATCTATGGGAAAGAAGGAACTTATCATAATTCGAATGACGTTAATTGGAACCATGATGGATGCCGAAATAGTGTGTGACAGCTATTCATTCAGTTGCAAATACACACGCAGCAGTGGAACTGCGTCTTATACCTTAGATAGTAGATATCCGAAGGTGTCGCTCATATCAGCGTTGTGTTCTGGAAAAACAAAATGTTTCAATGGTAATTTGTTTCCGTTTACTTTCCATACACCGGCTTATTATTCCGATCGGTTACCCTAAAGAATTCGCCCTAGGGTGAATTCTGGGAAATGTCCGAGAATTCACCCTATTAATTCACCCTAGCTAGGGTTGCCGGGGCCTCAAACTGAAAGCCGGACATACGAGCTAGTTTGGCCGGACATTTGGGTGAAAAGGTTGGACACGTTTGTTACTTATTATTTAATTTAACATTTAAATACCAAAATATTGGTATGAAATGAAAATAAAAATAATTGAAGAATAGATCTTCATCATACTACTATTTTACAGTGGGCAACGTGTAAAAGGCCGGACACCGTTTAATTTGGTCGGCATGCATTCAAAAAGCCTAACTTTAGCTTAAGCCTAACTTAAGCCTTTATTTACTATTTTAGATCTTTGACTTTTTCTTAGAAAATGGATGTTAAATAATATTTTATTTATTTTGTATCTTATTGTATATATTTTTTTTATATCATTAGTAATCTAATTTAAGTATTAAAGTTAGCATTCCAAGCACAATGATAGTGTGGAAAAATAGTTTGTTATGTGTGCCGAAAATACGCTTAGTTTTTGCACAAATAACAATATTTGACAAACAAGCCGGTAAAAAATGTAAGCAAAAAATTCTTTGTTTCTCTCTATGTGAATAGTGTTTTTTTTTGTGGAAATAACCTCTTTCGTAAGTTCTCGGGCATACGTTTCCCAATTCACCCTAGGATGAATTCTTTGGGGTAATAGATCGGAATAACCGCAAACGACTACGTATCAACCGTGACAAAATACACAACGGTTATCAGGCGCGATTGTCTTTCGCTAATCTTTGGAGCCGATATACACGGACTGCTGCAAGCAGTCAGGATGAACTGCTTCAAGCTGCGACTGCATAATGAACTACAGTCTTCTACATACACACATAAACAAACTGCTCGAGCTTTTGCAACTGCTTCGGGCGGTTGTGCGATCAAGTTAGAAGCTATGACTTATCTTATCTTTTATCTTATATGACTATGACTGCAAGAGCGGTCCGTGTTGCTCGTGCAGTCTGTCTATGTCGGCTTTTAGTTGGGCAAGCTACAAAACTCGATAGTCAACGAAATGATAATGGGTGGTGGGTCTGTATTATCAGTTCAAAAGTATTACGACATGTCAAAACTATTTATTATAAAGGTCATATTAATATGTACTTCAAAGCCATCGTATTGTAATGTTCGGCGCACTGTTTCGTCTCCTTCAGTATCGAGCAGATTGTTCCTACCAAATCCACTTGCGATGAATCTTGTATTTGCTGGTTGAAGATCTGAAACATTGTATTCATAGTTATTGGATGTTTGATCATAAGTTGTAGTATCTAAAAATTCCTAGGTTTATGTTTCGGAATTTACCTACCAAAACCAAATGGATCGGAAAGCGAGATAACACTAATTTTGTTTAACGTTATAATATTATACTACACTCTGTTTTTGAACAGAAGAGTACTGAGTATGTCCCTTGCACATTTTCCGATATTGGCGGAGAATCATTGTATCGACCAACAGCAAAGCTCGCCATCGAAACGCAACCACTAGTTCAGGGTCGGCTACGCGCGAGTGATACCTACGGTGTTGCAAGTCTTCATAATCTACGGTGACTGCTTACCATCAGGCGGGCCGTATGCTTGTTTGCTACCTTAGTGGTATAAAAAAAAACACCAATATCAACCAATAGCGACGCAGTAAACAGTTCCGGTACGCGTTTGTAAAAAAAAAGACTAATCTTATAAAGAGGTAACGTTTGCGAGTATAGGAGGTAATCTCGAGATTTACTGTACCGATTTTGAAAATTCTTTTACCAATACAAAGCTACATTATTTGTGACTACTACTCACCCCATCTATTGTGACAGTAGGTATGAATGCTGGTCTCACTAATTTGTTAAGATATTCAGAGTCCAATTGCAGAGCAGTACCTTTCCCTGATGTCACACAATCTCTTACGGCTTCCAATGATATGTTCGCTTTGTCTACGCACTGTAATATTTTGAAAAATATTATAAGAGGACTTCAAAACTAAATGCAGATGAAGATCTTAATGAAAATAATAATGAATGATTGAAATAAAAAAATAGACAGTTTTGTCACAGTTAAAAAAAACATTATAATACTACGTATCATTCTTACTAATATCACAGAATAACAAATACCTAGTACTCTATTATTACAAACGCGAAAACATTTTGATAAGGACTTAAACAATAAGTTAAACATTATGTTATTGTTTAAGTCCTTGCAAATGTCAAAAACTATTCCACTGATAGGTACACTATCAGCATTCTTTTGAGACACGACTGAGACACCATTGAGAGTCCATTGGTGCATTTGTGTTAGTAGAATCGGGCCCTGTTTTTCTTAACTTGACCAATGTAGTAAACAATCTTAGCGTGTCTTTTTATTCAATTATCCATGTGTAAAATCGATAAATCGCCAGAATAATAAGAGTGTTGAGTTAAATGTCATTTCTAACTATATTATTATTATTTGGGTGTGAATGATAATTTTAATTGCCTATTTTCGTTAAAAAGACGTGCTAAGATTGGTCAAGTTAAGAAAAACAGGGTTTAAGTACTTATATGGAGATGTATGGAAGTTTGTAACTCTGTCATAGTAGATTCACAAAGAATAGTTTTTATCGCGTACTTATATCTTTCCGGGAATGTGAACATCGGGATTAATAATAATAATAATTTTCTCTATGCTCTAATAATGTAGATGATATTGATACCTCAAGACGCCCTCTGGTGCCAGCCAATGTTCTCATTTCACAGTACACGTAGTCCACCTTCTCAGCATCAGACCTGCCAGCCATCGCATCCAGGGCACACTCCTGGACTAGGTTTCCTAGGCATTCTGAAGGACCGTGCTGACATGTGAATCCGCCATATCCGTTGTTTATACTCTGAAATAATCCCACTAGTATTATAAAGGAGAATATTTGTGTGAATGTTTGCTACTTCTTCACGCTCAAATGGCTGTGCCAATTTTTATATTTGGTATATAGGTAGCTGATACCTTGGATTAACACATAGGGTATTTTATAACCTGAAAAGTTCGCGATTCTCGTAGGATTTGGTAAAATAGATGGCGCTGCACTCTTAGGAAGCTATCTTATTGTACCAGGTCACATTTTTTCGAAATTCTAAGGGTCATAGCACACATTGGCCGAGCCGCGGTTCCTCAGGAATCACACCCAGCCTGGCGGGAAGATGTTCCCTTTATGGCGTTTGTCTTCATATCACGCTCGCTTAATGTTTTGCCACAACACTTCAAGTTTTGATTTAAAATGGTCGCTCGAAAAAATATTAACTGCCCTTAAAACGATTTCCACGCGGACGAAGTCGCGGGCAAAAGCTAGTACAGAGAATCAGAAATATCTGTAAATAAAATAATCGAAACACGTTGTTCATCAGATTAAGCTTGGTTAGGTTAGGGTTAGCTTGTCATGCATGACCATCAAAAGCCGAGCGACCGAATGGACCGAGGTCCTCTTTATAATAACACATTTCCTAGGAATTGTATACATTTCCGAATATATAATAGTAACAGTACCTAAGCAGTATTCTTAACAGATCATTTATGAATTAAATATTTTATTCATAGACTGGGCCTTCACAGGCTCTTTCGTAATACATATAACATAACATTTAATAAATATTTCGGAAACAAAACAAAATGACAGGTAAAAGAAATGGCGTAAGTTTATGTCCTTTTTTTGTATTCAGATATTTTTATCTTTTTTATCCGTTGCATTTTGTTTCCATGAAATAGTAGTTTAATATTATTGTAAACTTCACAGCTAGTTTCAGAAACTAATTTTAATTCCACACTCTCTACTAAGTTTAACAGTGACATAAATATTTACATGTGCTATTAACTTTAAAATTGCTTTGTGCAACTCATCAATACACTCAAAAAGCTAATTAAGTACTTCAGTGAGGTACTTAATTAGCTTTTCGAGATTGAGTAGTAGGACTGGTGGGTGAGGACCTCACCCACCAGTCCCACCCACCACTCAGTAAAATAAACCTCCACTTCCCGCCTCCCTATTATCATATATTAGTACATATATTAGTAAGTTAAGTAATAATTAACTATTATATTCTATACATACAACCAATTTACAATACAATATAGGGGTGAGGCGTATTTATCGGAACAGTGACAAATCACTGTTACCGAACAATTCGGAACAGTCACTGCTCCTGGCGATACGAAATACCTGTTACGAAAAATACTAGCCTGTGACTTGTCACAGTTCACGAAGAGGGGAACTGTGACTTGTAACTATCGCCATCTCGTTTCATTTGTAGGTGCTGAAACGAGAAGCACCTAGTATTAAAATACTAGGTGCTTCTCGTTTTAGCACGTATAAATAAAACGAGACGGCGATAACTTATGATCTGTCAGTCTGTCTGTCACTGTGACTTTTTTTCCTTTCGTTTGGCAATCAGACTAAACACTGTGACTATTAAGTTTTTTACATTGTGGCAACCTAAGAACAAGGTAGCATGGCAAACCATGCGTGTCACCAGTCACCAGCAATGTAAAGCAAACAGTTCGTTAACAAAACGTTTTTTTATCACTGCGGAAGCCATATTATATATGCTGTGGATTTATGTTTTCTACCATAAAGTTCTTTTTCATTACATGATTTTTAGTTAATAAAAAAAATTAAAGTACCAAATCAAAAGTGGTTTCAGTAACATGCATTCGGAGGGTTGCCAAGTTAATATTTTTCATTAGCGATTTGAAAAAAAGGGTAGCCATCTCAAGATTTTTTTTAATTTGCCGCTGTTTTCGAGTGACACAATTGGACACGATTAGATTGCCAGACTTTTAATAAACAAGTTTAATGACTATATTTTCTGCCATTATCAAATTACTTTATCACAGGCAGAACTTATAAACTACGAACGTCTTTTTTACACACAAAGGATTACTTCCTCTTACCTATTATAATATTATAATTGGTATTTTAAATATTTTTTTAAGAACCTTATTTAGGTACATATATCCGAACACGTCGAAAATTACAACATCTTTTTCAACATTTTCCTCCAGCAGAACACTAAATAAAAGGTGGCGTTGGCTTATTAGATACTGTGGTTCTGGTCACTTATGCAAACTCTCGCCCCACGGGATTTTGCGAAATTCAACTCCCAAGGGGGCGAAACAAGATGGCAAAGTTTGTATGAGAGAACGCGATGTCTTGGCCCGATTAAATTAAATTTTTTGCATATTATGACATAGTTTATTGGTAAAATACATAATTTAATAACATGAAATTCAATAAAATTAAATAAAACTAAACTAACAATTTTTTGCTAGATTATAATATGGTCTCATAAAAATTACACCATAAAGTTAAAAAGTTTATAAGGATGCGAATGTGCTAAACAATATACGATTTAATCAAATCCATTTAGAAGTTTCATTGTAAATTTTAAGTACTTACAGTGTCCTGTAATATCATTAAAGTATTTAGTATTGTAGGATTTAGTATTATGACCATACTTAAGCTACGTGCGATAATGGTGAAGCAAGAAGAAGAAAACATTTATGGACAAAACTGTTAATGAAATATCTGTTATGAAAAATACCTGTGACTTGTCACAGTCATTAACAGGGGAACTGTGACTTTATAGCCTGTTATGTCATCAAGTATTTCTATTGCCATCTTGTTTCATTTGTACGTGCTGAAACGAGAGGCACCTAGTATAAAATACTAGGTGCTTCTCGTTTTAGCACGTATAAATTAAAGGAGACGGCGATAACCTGTGATCTGTCAAGCAAGTGTCACTGTGACTTTTATAATTAGTATTTTTTTTTACATTGTGGCAACTACTAATTCAAATTCAATGACTATATTAATATTTTCTGCCATTTGAACAACTTTGAAAAATTTCACCTGTTATTTAATAACAGGTATTTGGACCTGTTAATTCTTGGGAACAGAAACAGGCATAACAGGTATTAGATTTTACCTGTTATAACTCATCTCTAATACAATACAATCGGTACACTAAAGGGTACCGATTTTCAAAAATAATATCATACATAACTGTATTCAGATTAGAAGTGGGATTCCGGTCGTGCGGGAAAATACAACTAAACAACGGAACAGTCGAAATACTTGACCAACGACGAAAACAAAACCATAGCGCGATTCAGGAATGTAACAGCGCCATCTTTTATTAAGTAATGCAAGTTATTTATACACACACCGCTACACCACCGACCATAAACGAGCTACGAGCGTACTGAATCTTGATCAAAATGTAAAGCTAGGCTACACTTGTTAATGTCAAGGGTACCAGTCAACGGATATATTATTGTAAATATAATATAGACTCGTAAACACAAACATAAATGTACGCCCCGATCAGGAATCGAACCCTCGCCCTCTGATTATTCATCAACAATTTTATGATCTACCTTTGTCGAAGGCCTTATGAAAATCTGTGTTAACACCGTCAACTTGTGTGCAGACACAAAGACAGGTGTGTAACAAGCAGTTACGGAGTAGGTGTCTCCGTAACTGCTTGTTACACACCTGTCTTTGTGTCTGACCCCCAAAACGAAGTAAAAATTAAGTTTTTTAGGTAAGTACTTAAGGAAATGATTTTTTTTCACCCCCAACCCCATTATTTATTTATTATCATTAGATAGGTCTCTTCAAAACATTGAGGGAGTGGGAAATACATTTCATGATACAACGAAACTATTTTTTGGAAATTAAAAAAAATGGTAGTAGTCCATATGCTGAACCTTCAATCAAAACGGTTAAATAGGCTCTACTAGTTACCGAGTAATAGCCGACGTACTTATAAAATAAAATTTATTTTATGAAAACTTACAAACCTACACTGTGCGTGGCCCGACACGCACTTGACCGGTTTTTTAAATATCGTTGGACAGATTTCTTAGTCTGTTCCTCTCATTCTACTCATCATTGTTGCAAGGTCGTTCGCCGGCTTATTGCGAACCGAACAGGCTATTTAAGGACATCTAGTTATTTCACCCTACTTCAATTTGCAAATTATGCACGTGAGTACGGACTAGGTTAATTTAGGTATAGGTACCTAGGAAATATAATTTTAAGTAATTATTACTTACTTTGGCTTTTCCAAAAGGCACTAATCTTAACGTAATGTAGTCAGGAAGCAGGTCTATCGCCGGTTTCAACTGGTGCATCACAAAGGCTCTGCTGTCTGGACATTTGCTCTCATAATACACTGACAAGAATATCTGAAACAGGAATAAATTTATAAATATCATACTATCATACTAATATTATAAATGAGAAAGTGAGTTTGTTTGTGTGTTTGTTATTCCTTCACGGCTTAATTGATCAGCCGATCATTATGAAACTTTGTATATATATTGCCAGGGGTACAGAGCCCAACATAGGCTACTTTTTATCCCGTAAAAGTATGTTATTCCAATAGGAAAATATTTTTTCTACTATAGAGGGCGCTGTATCGGCCAACAGATGGCGCTACAAGTCGTCCTATGGATTGTTTTGTTGTAAAACGAGATCTATGTCAAAAAATTAACGCGAGCGAAGCTGCGGGGAAAAGCTAGTATTTTAATAATACACAATTCACACAGCGCTGTCTAGTCCCAGGTTAAGTATGTTGAACTCGTGGGCTTATTCCCGTAACAAAATCAATTAAAATCTAGTTTTACTTACTGTCTCTCTCATTTACATTTCTGAGCAAAATCGAATTTTGATTTTGTCAATTTTAGACAGTTCTCATTGATTTTAGTTAAGAGAATTCTATTTATTTTGTTTTATGACCGGGTAATGGATTCGAATGAAAATAATATTCAAACATATAGATAAAAAAGTGATATGACTATTCGAAAGAGCTTGTAATTTAGGTATACTTGAATAAAAAAGGTTTGAGTTTTTTTAAATAAGTATCTACATAAAATATACATGCAAAACAAAATCTTCATTATAAAAATGTTTAGCTTATTTATGCAGAGATGAAACTCTCTTCTGTTCCAAGGGTAGGCATACATTACTACATAAATTATCTGTTACCAATAATTTACCTTATAGTATTAGAAATAATTATTTAATTAAGTCAATTAACCTACATTACTTTTGATAAATGCATTCATAATTAAAGTTAAAGAATGAGTGACACTCTGATTATTATAATAATATTTTAACTAAATTAGTATATAATACTATTATATTATATTTTTTAAGGTTTTTAGTTATAAGTTCATTATAATTTATGTTTATAATATAAAGTTTAGTTTAGTTTTAATTTTTTTCTAGTACATACAAAAATTTACACTTAATTTGACGCATAGATAGCCACGTTATTTGTGAGTTTGTAAGGATGTGTAGATGTTGTTATAGAAGACATAATTTGCCCTATCACTCCTATCAGCTATGCATAATATAAAATCGTCCATGGTACAGCAAACTGATAAGTGATACAGTCCAGGACAACTTTCACTGGTCCAATTTCAAGTTAGCTGGCCTTGATTGAAGGTTTAAACCTTAGTTGATCACGTATTGCATATCCAAGTTATAGTTTAGCATATTATCGATTTATTCCCACTCCAAATTTTTGGAAGTAGAGACAGTTACAAAAATATGACGCGCAATGGTGACGCACAGTCCTGCAACACGACCCGCGACTTTAACGTGACGCTGGTCTCATTTCAGTACAGCTAAAATGTCAAACAAAATTGTCCCCGAGACTCTACACAATGATGAGCAACATATTGCGGGACATGTTGTCCAATTTGGCCCAAAGTAAATTATAAGTTTATGTAACTTCAATCTCACTATCGAAAGAATCTTCTTCAAGAATGGTCTCTATTATAGTACTAGCGAAACCCGTGCAACTTCGTTTCTTCGTTTGCGTGTATCTAGTTTTCCCGTAGGAATTTTTAAATTTTTCTCTCCGTAAGAACCATCCTCGTACTTCAAGGAATGTTCTAAAAAAAGAATTAGCGAAATCGGTCCAGCCGTTCTCGAGATTTGCGCTAAGCAACACATTTGGCGATTCATTTTTAGGGTTCCGTAGTAAACTACAAGGAACCCTTATAGTTTCGTCATGTCCGTCTGTCTGTCTGTCTGTCTGTCCGCGGTCTAGCGCCCAGACGATTTATGCTAGAAAGCTGTAATTTGGTATGCATACACATATTAACAACAAGTTAATACGATCCTATCAGGAACCTGTGAAATTAATCCATAAACTTAGACGTAGCTTTGAAGTACCTACTTAATTCAAGAAACAATACTTTGTTAATCTGATTAAAACAATAGTTTTGATTAACAGGTGTTTTTAACGATAATATATTTTACTAGTGAAACCCGCGCAACTTCGTTTGCGTGTATTTATTTATGCCCAGCAGTCAGTAGCGCCATCTATAACAGACTTTTGATGAAATCGTACGGGAATCGCGTATTTTTCGGGATAAAAAGTACTCTATGTGTTAATCCACATGTGTGTTGGGTTAGTATCCCATAACACAAGTTTCGAACTTACTTTGGGGCTAGCTCAATCTGTGTGAATTGTCCCTATATATTTATTTATTTATTTAATCCAAGGTATCAGCTACCAAATATAAATATTGGCCAAGCCATTTGAGCGTGAAGAAGTAACAAACGTACACATAACTTTTGCCTTTGTAATATTAGTAGGATATGATGATGAAATTATTTTCAGCATTAAAATAGATTTTATCTATAATAATAATAATATAATAAAAGTGTAAAAAAAGTTTGTCTGTACATTGAATATATTTCCAAAAAAATTGTTTAGGGCGATGAAGAATAAGCAATAGAACAAGAATTTCTTAAAATTTTGTTCGTCTGTTTGTATGTTTGTATGTATGTATGTTTGGATGTTTGTATGTTTGTATGTATGTTTGTACACGCTAATCTCAGAAACGGCTGAACCGATTTGGATGCGGTTTTCACTAATATGTGGCTAATTGCTCAACTTAACATTTAGTGTATGTTTCTTTTCAAAATTCCCACGGGAATCCGAGATATACGCAAACGAAGTTGCGAAGGTATTTCAACGCACAGCCCAAACCGCTGGGTCTGGAGATTCCAAATTTGGCATGTAGGTTACTTACGACGTCTAGGGATATACAAAGAAAGGATTTTTCAAAATTCCCACGGGAAAGCGAGATATACGCAAACGAAGTTGCAAGAGGACGCACAGACCAAACCGTTGGGTCTAGAGATACCAGATTTGGCATGTAGGGTCCTTATATGGTCCGGACCGACCGGACCGGACCGGACCGGACCGGACCGGACCGGACCGGAACGGACCGGAACGGACCGGACCGGACCCGAACGGATCAGACCTGATCGGTCCGGAAGGAACCGCACCGTACCGAGTCCGTGCCGGACCGGACCGAACCGGATCGGACCGGTTTTTTTTTCTAAAGAAATATATGTTAATTGTTATGTAGGTATCTTATCAGGACCGGACCGACCGGACCGGAGCGGACCGACTGGACCTGATCGGACCGGACTATATATATATATATATATATAAAATTCAAAGTCCTGACTGACTTAACTATACATATATCAACGCACAGCCCAAACCGGTGGGTCTAGAGATTCCAAACTTGGACTGTAGGTTCCTTACGACGGCGACGTCTAGGGGTGTACAAAGAAAGGATTTTTCGAAATTCCCACGGGAAACCGAGATATACGCAAACGAGGTTGCCAGGCTCTACCAAATTTGGTATGTAGGTTCCTTACGACGTCTAGGGATGTACTAAGAAAGGATTTTTCAAAATCCCACGGGAAAGCGAGATATGCGCAAACGTAGTTGCGAGAGGACGCACAGCCCAAAACGCTGGGTCTAGAGATGCCAAATTTGTCATGTAGGGTCCATATAAGGACCGGACCGGACCGGACCGGACCGGAACGGATCAGACCTGATCGGTCCGGAAGGAACCGCACCGTACCGGGCCGTGCCGGACCGGACCGGTTTTTTTTTCTGTAGAAAAATATGTTAATTGGCATGTAGGTTCCATATCAGGACCGGACCGACCGGACCGGCCCGGACTGACCGGACCGACCGGACCGGATGGAACCGTACCGTCCCGGGCCGTGCAGGACCGGAATTTGTTTCTGAAGAAAAATATGCTAATTGTTACTAGGCCACGCGGGCGAAGCCGCGGGCAGAAGCTAGTCTATATTATAATGTTAAATTGTATTTTCTTTTTATTGTTTAAATTTTAATAAATTGTATGACGTGCGATGTGTTTTCTGAGTCACGAGTAGCCTACGTGATTATTTTTTTTAATTTTATAGGTTGTCATTATGCGACATTTGTTTTTTAGTATCAAAAATTTCCTTTCCTTTGAAAAAGGAACTATTCAGATAAATACATCGGCCATTCTTCGATTAGCTAGATTTTGTGCGTCCGGGCTTGTATATTCGTATTATTATCAAATTCAAAAAGGGAAATATTTTTATATGTTAGTTAGCATCCATGTCTAGCTGGTAACAAAAACATAGGCCCCGATTACATAGGTATCTGGCTAAATTAATTTCACAAAACTCTGTTCTCTAAGCACCGTGCCCTGTCCGCACCCCAAAATGTGGTTAAAACTTGCTTGTAACTTTTATGATGTACGGATTTTATTTTTTCTATTCAACATTTTAATGAGTATTAGGCAACGGGTATCACATGAAAAAATATCCACTCAATAAAATCAGTCTGTAAATAATTATCATTGAGTAACCGCATGTCCGAACTAAAGTTATAATTGCCGTGACGTTTTCTTTTCGAGGGTGCACATTCCTAATTACGATATTTGGCACATAACTACTTGTACACGTCTCAAGCCCTCAGTTTCTGCCGCGGTCTTGCAGCAGGTGCAGGTCTTTTTCGTTAGTGTATAAGTCAATGAAGCACGTTAGTATATAATTACCGTATCCTTCGTTCAAAATTTTCTAATTACCGTGTACTTAATTTTATACTAGATTGGTTAAGGTAGACACTAATTGCTTATATAAATAGAGACAGTGCTTTGGTCTCAGTACAGTGTTGTAATGCAGTATTTCAATACTCTGTAGGTTTTCGAAAATTTTATGAAAAATCGGCGTTTTCTAATTACCGTATACCAATTACCATGTATTTCTAACTACCGTTGTATGAAATTATTAAACTTTTGCTGTGCCGATTTAGTTCCAAACTTCTTCCATTTCCTCAGTTACTCCAGCTACTTTCATGTCATTTGTCACGCCATCACTCCATCTCTTTTTTGGCCTACCCCTGCCCTTCCATCCATCCACATTCATTCTTGGCACCCTCTGGGTCACATGACTGTCCAGACTGTCCACCCTGCGCATCATATGGCCAAACCATCTCAGTCTCTGACCTCTCTTATCGGTTACAGGCGCCACCTTTAAACTCCCCCTTATGTGTACATTCCTGACTTTGTCCCTTCTCGTCACTTCACACATCCAACCACCTCAGCATCCTCCAGCAACATAACCCGAAGGAATAAGTATGGACTGAGCGTTGAACCCTACATCAACAGAAAAGCATTGTGTTGTACTGACGCGGGACCCGGTCGTAGGCCTTTTCGAGGTCCACGAATACCATATGTAGGTTTTTGTGTGCTCTTTTGTACTTTGTTGTGCCTCCATTATTTTCTCCCACAGCTTTAATGTGTGTGACATCAAGTTAATCCCCCTGTAGCTATTGCACTCCTGGACATCCTCCTTTCTTTTAAAAATAGGTACCAAGGAACTGTCTTGCCATTCCTCTGGGATGACATCCTGAACCAACAATTCATTAAGAAACAAAGTGAGCCACTGGCATCCATAATCCCCTAGAACCTTCCAGACTTCTATTGGTATTGTGTCCGGGCCAACTGCTTTTCCATTCTTCATTTTCCTCAAGGCGTTCTTTACCTCTAATTCATCTACCTTAGCTATCATGCCTATATCTATGTCATTAAGTTTTCTTTTCCATCATAATCATTCTCAACATTAAGTAATTTTTCAAAATATCCCTTCCATCGGTCTCTAATGTCACTATCTTTTACCAATGTTTTACCGCATTCGTCTTTCACACATTTTACGTGACAAATGTCTTTCGATCTTTGATTGCGCTGTTTAGCCATTCTGTATAGTTTTTTCTGACCTAGTTCATTATCTAATTCATTATATACTTTTTCTTCTACCCCGGATTTGGAACTCGCAACCATCACCTTTGCCCGTCTCCTCGCCTCGTTATACCTCTCCCTCAATTCAGTTTTCCTATGATCATGTCACGTAACTCTGCCATTCCTTGAATGCACTCTTTTTGATTTTTAATGCTTTTTGGACACTTTCGTTCCACCACCACGTTTCCTTTTCAATTTTCGCCCACCTCGTGTTTCCCCAAGGACTTCTTTTGCAGCAGTTCTTATTGCTTTAGCCATTTCCTTCCAATTAGCATCAACATTCATACCTCTTATCGTGTAGTTGTGTCTATACATGTTATACATGTCATTTTTATTATTATTTTAAATAGACATAATGATCTTTTCTAATTACCATTACATTAAGTAATAGATTTATCTAATTACCGTACCCATGAAATGTTTAAGTCTCATTAACTCGGAAACCGCTTTTAATAAACGAATGCCATTTTAATTGTTACATTCGCATGTTGCATGAGTTACATATTTCAATCCTTTTAAAACAAACTAGAGGAAAATAAAAAAGGGTACGGTAATTAGGCGAAGAACGCCTAATGTCGAGAATGACCGACATTATGAATGAAAAAAAAAATATGTTCTTTACTAATTTGAAATTATGTACTAGCGAAACCCGCGTAACTTCGTATAAGCAAATACTATAGAAATATAATACGCACAGCTCTTGACGTTTCTCATACAATGACTTGGCAACCTCCTGTTCACCTCATGCCGCCAGGGGCGCTAGTGTCGCGTTAACATTTTGCATACAAAACGCACAAAAGTTTTGAAATCGTTCACCTCATGCCGCCCTATTTCTATAGTAGCGCTAGTGTCGCGCGTCTTGCCCGAATTCTTCCGAAGCTGTGCGTATTAACTCGGTAGAGTTTCTATAGTATTTGGTATAAGTGTATAACTCTTTCCCTTGGGACTTTCGGAAAATACTTGTACGTATTATACATAATAAACCTTCCTCTTGAATCAATATATCTATTTAAAATAAATCGCATCAAAATACGTTACTAGTTGTAAAGATCTAAGCATACAGACAGTTTTTTTTTTGTTTTAAATGGACTATTTAGTTTCAGGTGTACTGAGTGACACCAAATACTATAGAAGACTAATACGCACAGCTCTTGACGTTTCTCATACAATGACTTGGCAACCTCCGTTCACCTCATGCCGCTAGGGGCGCTATAACATTTTGCATACAAAACGCACAAAAGTTTTGAAATCGTTCACCTCATGCCGTCCTCATGCCGTAGGGGCGCTAGTGTCGCCTCTTGCCCGAATTCTTCCGAAGCTGTGCGTATTAGTCTTCTATAGTATTTGGTGACACCCTTTTCTGATCTGACTGTCCGGTGTGGATAATTGCGGGAGCGTAGGGCTCTCACTGCCAAACATACAGACAGCGGGAAGCGACTTCTTTTTATATTATGGTAAAGATTTTGGTTTTAATTTCGGTTATCGGTTATAGTCTTATATTAAAGCGTTATTTTTAAGCTAACTGTCATTGTGTTATGACTGTTTTTGAATTTTCTTCATTTTATTTGTATAGTTTGCGTATTGATAGAAAAGAACATCATTGTTCCACTATTTATCTAACTGCGTGTTGTGTTGTGAACATAGTTTTTTTTACATAAAACCATGATTTCTCTAACTCATCATTCATTCACGATTTTTATGTGACAAGCTATTGATTCGTTGTCTTGTATTCAACGTTATAAAATTTCTAAACTGCTTAGAACAAAGCCCAATTAATTCCGTGGTCTTTTCAACGAGTTTGTAAATATATATTTTTAAGAGTCAGAAGACAAACAAGCAAGCTGGCCACCAATGGAAAGCTAACCTAGCTTAATTAATAGGCAAGGTTGGGCTTCCGGATCTCTCATTCACCGAACGAAATGCAATGTTTCTCGCTGATGTTTTAAGATAGCGTGATATTTCCCCGAGCTGACACATTTCGAAAATGCTTACTATTTCAAAAACTGTGTTTCATCATATCAACCCATAATCATCCCACTGCTGGGATACGGGTCTCCCTTCAGTCGAAGGTGATTAGAGCGTACTCTGCCACGCTGCTCCAATGCGGATTGGCAGAGGCCGGTGTTTTCAAACTGCCCTAAGGCCGCCGACTTGGCTTAACGACTGTCATTCATCAACAACAGCCGGGACCGACGGCTTAACGTGCCCTCCGAAGCTCGAGATAACGAAACCCATCCAAACGCTGGCTAGGGTCAACATCGCTTAACTTGCATGTTCATATTAGAGTGCCACACACAGCGACGCCATCGAGCTCCTCAACTCCTCCAAGAACTGTATTTAATCCTTTGTTATGCTGTAATCATTAAATTACCAGCCCGAATCTTTGTATCTAGAGGACTAAAATTTTGCAACATAAGTTCTCTTTGGAATGTAGACTAGAAATAAGATTCTCAAAATTCCCGTGGGATAAAATATGCAAACGAAATTGCGTAATAAATAAGTAAGTATACCAATTACCAAAAAATATGTAAAATGTTCTCACCTTTTGTGGTACATATGACTCACTATTTTGTAAAGTTACAATAATAAATATGAATACAAAAAATAGTTTTACAAGCACCATTTTTTCACAACACTTAAACCTGCTTAAACTATGTAATAATAGTAATTTTAGTCTTTAAAATAACTATCTGCACGCGCGTTTACCATCAGTACGCACGTGTTTATGACTGTAACATGTCGATAGTCCACTCTACTATAGATAAATATTATATCGATACACAAATAATTCACACCTTGACTCTGTAACAAGAAACGAAATTCGAAACTTCGGCCGAAGTTTCGGAAGAATTCTAACCCCGAAATACAAGGTGGTTATAATTCATTGAACTATTAAAATAACTATCTTTACATAACATCTTCTTTACATTGTATAAAATGAAGTCGCTTTTGCTGTCTGTTTGTCCCTATGTATGTTTAGATCTTTATTTATTTATTTATTTATTGTAATGGTTAACCAACAGCATATACATAGAAACATTGAACAAATAAGCAGATAAGGGTATCAATCTTATATATACACAAATTACAGGTTAACACAGCATTCGTATCTTTAAAACTACGCAACGGATTATGATAGGGTTTTTTTAAATAGATATAGTGATTCAAGATGAATGTTTATTTGTATAATACATTCCGAAATTCCTACGGGAAAGCGGGATACATGCAATCGAAGTTACGCGGGTTTCAAGTACAAAATTTGTCAGAGTTAAAATTCTTCCGAAACTCGGCCGAAGTTTAGGTAAATGTTACTTCATAATGTAATATCGAAAATATATTAGGCGCGTTTTCGTTATGTCATCTATCATTATTTTGTTATTTTTAACATTTTTCACTGCAAACGTTTGGTGTCCTGCTATGGACTTCATGTGGCTATGATGATAATACTCTTCGATGTTCACTATCGATATTCAAACTATCGATACTTATACAACACTATGTATACATGCAATTGTGTAAACAAACGTACCTGCTGTGTTGTTTCGAGGTCCTAGTGTTGCCATTCTTGTTCAGCGACCTCCATGTCGATATTTTGGGAGTGGCGTGGAGAAACTTATTTGTTTTAGAACTGGTTGACTTTTTTCTTTGTTAGAATATTCGAAAACCTTTACAATACTTAAATATCCGTGACTCGTCGTAACTATTTGAAAAGACGAAAACATTAACAAATTATCTAGAACTAATTATGATGAAAAATACTCTTTGTTTAATTACATAATCTATTTGAACTAGCAATTAATAAACGAGTCATTCATTACTGTTTTCAATTAGCTCTCGTACTTTTTTGATAAAATGTAGTTTCCAAACTCAATGACATCCGGTCAAGTATTTAAGAAAAAACATTCTTATATTTTTTATTCATAAACACACAATAATGTTCAGATATTAAATGTGTATCTGTTGATGTAACAAGTGTAACTAATTAATTAATAAAATTATTTTAAAAATAGAAATGAGAATTCAGTACCGATAAATTCGAGCCCCCCCCCCCCCCCCCCCATGGTTGCTGTTGCTGCAAAGCCAGTTGTCACAAGACTAGTATAGGTATTCTGAATTATCGATTTTATAACTCCCAATTTACTATTCCCAGTTTATTACTGGCAACACACGTTCCTTACATCTGGATATTATCACATCGTTTTTTGAGGGTAGTCTTAATTTTTTCAGTAGACAGCTTTATGTAGTGATTTCGCAGTTTGAATGTTGTTTCGTTTTAAATTGGTTCTCTGTGATTGAAACAATAATTTTATAACACAAGTCAGCATTTACATTTGGAATATCTCGAGGAAGAATTCTCATCAGTTATTGCAATATAGTTTACACATCATAACAAGAATAATAATGTAAGTACCTAGGTATATTTATACACTCCTGAAATTTGTTAAAACA
Source organism: Endotricha flammealis (assembly GCA_905163395.2). Taxonomy (NCBI): domain Eukaryota; kingdom Metazoa; phylum Arthropoda; class Insecta; order Lepidoptera; family Pyralidae; genus Endotricha; species Endotricha flammealis. The sequence continues at coordinate 13,748,888 of LR990866.1, forward strand.
ACTTTCTTTATAACCTTATTCCTTCTTTTATTTGTAGTGTGAAACGCATTATATTCATTTATTCATTTACAAATTAAATTTGTGTTTGAAATCATTTATATGTAGGTATAATTGGTAACACCGTAGCACCTCTGGTGTTACTGATGTTCATAAGGCGACGGTAAATACTTCTATCAGGTGGTCCGCATGCTTGTTTGCCCTCCGTATGATGTAAGAAATATTTTAGCGTCTCGTCAATTACATTACCAGAAATAATCAAAATCTATCTTCTTATAAATTTTCGTTACTATATAGGCACATGTTTTTTTTTCTTACTTTAAAATTTTAAAACGAAACGTTTATGCAGTGAGCCTTCACAGCACTTTCTTTGGTCAAGGAGTATGTACATTAAAATATTAGTAGGTAGTACCTATATTTATGATTCCTTTCTCCTTCCTTGAGGGGTTAAGGTTTTCCTGACGCTGATTGTACACGAGCTTACGAGTATTATTTCATTTACTAGCGCGGGTTCTTCATAGTATGAATGAACTGCTTTGATTTTAGTACAAAACTTACCTCATTTAAAATATCATGGTTATTTGTGTGTATAAAGCGTATCCAATGAAAAATGACATAATTAGTATCCAATAAGGCTGTATCAGATAAATACAGTACGAAATGCATGTAAGTATTATTATAAAATACAATATTTCCATTTAATTTTGGTATGCATTTTGTGGGTTTTTGATTTTTGTTTACATTTCATGATGTGTCAGGCTGATAGATTGTCATAGAGTGCTTTATTTTTTCAGCAGCGCTTCAGGCAGTGGATTTTCTAGAAAATTTACAAAAATAAAAAAAAACATAAAAAAATTCTGAGAGATTTTGTATTGTGTACTGCAGGGCAATCGCGCTAATAACAACAAGAGCCATTCGTTTCTTGGTGTTACTTCAACTGTAAAATAATAATTATTCCTATAATAACGTAAAACGTCAATTTGAAGTTAAAACGATACAATAAACGATACCATTTCATGAACAAGAGATGAACTCGTTTTTTTTTTATTATTGGAAATTTTCGTATAATCTATCATCGATTTACACAATTTTCAATTTGTGATTATGTGCCCATGCCTAATAAATAAATAAAAAATGTTTGTGGTTTGCCTTTTTTAAAGGTGGTACGTTTCGGTCCACGCGGGAAATTATTTTTTTTTGTTCTTTTTACAAATTGCATCTCAATCATTGATAGAATTTTCGTAAAAATTAATTTGGCGACAACAAATACAATATATCTTTATTTTCAAATAAATTATAAATATTACCTAGCTCTTCTTATTATGAATGTCCACGATGCATCTTTTTCCCTATAAACATGCATTATGCACATTCATAATGAGAAGAGCCAATATTTATAATTTATATGATGATTATTATTTATTGATATAAAGTTTATAGGTACCTACTAATAACATTAACGGCCATTCGTTTCTTGATCTTATGCCGGCTCTACACGTTGGCCAACACGTTGGCCAACACATTGGCCAACACATTGGTGATAGTTTGTGACGACGTCCACACGTTGGAAGGTCGTTCAGTTTGATTTGGTTCGGGCCAATGTGCGGACGATAATTGAGGCGCTGACGGCTGCTACGATTTATTTATTTTCAGCATACCTACCGTTACTACGTAATAAAATAGACATGGAAAAAAATAAGGTGTATGTTGTCAATAAATCGAAACAAAACAAGGTACAAGTACCTACCTAACTAAATGAATATTTTTATATTGTTTATTTTTGCTCGTTGCAAACTAAACACGCGGCCAACGTGTGGAGGAGTGGACGTGTCGCCAATAACTCTGCCACAACCACGGCCAACTCCTTTGATCTGTGTCAAAAAACCGACACCACACGGATTTCGCGCCAGCTTGTGGGCCAACACGTACCATAATTCCAACACCTACCAAACCCCCCTCTACACGTTGGCCAACACAGTTGCCAAAAATGTTGGCCACTGTGTTGGCCAACGTGTAGAGGGGGCATTAGAAAAAAGCGTGTAATAATTGCAATTTAATAATACATCCTCTGTGCCGATTTTGGTATCGCGCTAACACACAAACGTCATACGATACAATATACCTCAATAAACGATACCATTTCATAAACAATTATAGATAGAACTCAAGATTATTTTTTTTACTGGCAATTTCCGTATAATCCGTCATAGATACACATTTTCAAATTGTCAGTTTGTGATATGTGCCAATGCCTCAATAAATAAAAAATAAAAATTGTGGTTTGCTTTGATTTTTTCTATGTCTTCTTTTACTCTTTGATAGTTTGATTAGAAACAGTGTCATGAGTCATGTCAAATCATTATTATTACCCTGTCGAAGTATTTTGTGTGCGTTAGAGTTTATTTAAAATTACTAAAAATATAAAAAATTTACTAAAAATATGTACGGAAATTGGAGCTTCTGTTGGAGTATTAGCAAAAGTATTAAGACCTCGCTTTATGACGAGTGAGGAGGAGGCGGCTCACGGTGCAATGGAACAACAATGAGTTACTCATTTACATTTCAGTACATACAAATCAAGAAGAAGCACGCACTAACATCTAATACCTAAATAAACTGTTTATTTTATAATTTAATTAAAAAACGATTATTTATATAATTCTTTTATTTTATTTATTATTTATACACAAACGACCTTAGAGTGATTGTCGGCGTGCAAGCCCAATTTCTAAAAACTAAATGCCATTCTTTTCGCCTGCAATCACTAGCACTTTCAGTCAGACGGCGGTCTTGACCAGCCACTCGGTGTAAGAGGCGTGAATGGTAAATTTTCCCTACGTGCTATATTGTGTAGCACACTGTAAGCACTTACGAGTTTCGCTGCAACTGTGGGCAATACAGCTTTCTGTCTACCAGCAAGCATCTGTAAAATACATAATATCAATTTTAATACGAACGTCAAGAGAATTGTATCAATATAAATAGACTATTTGTCTTGTTGTAAATGAAGCCAAATAAAAATTTGGATTAAAATGTTAGAACAAATGTAATGAACTATAAAATTCTACTTGGAAAGATACATAAAGCACTTATCTTTGTTTCTTTGTTGTAATGTCCAAAGCATCGGCACGGGCACGGCACGTCAGATTGGTCGGATGTGAGGCGTCAATTTCTTCTAATTCTCATTGCAGAGTTTATATCGTTTGATAAATTTGCTTGTTAGGCATCAAAAAAGGCCCTCCACCTATCTTTCAGGTTTCATCGTTTGTCTTCTGCCGGTGCCACTCCTACATCTACTCTCCAAGTTCTTTCTAACACATATTCCCGTATTAGGTAAAAGTTATACATTTTTATTTATTACTAGCTTCTGCCCGCGGCTTCGCCCGCGTGGCCTAGTAACAAATAGCATATTTTTCTTCAGAAACAAATTCCGGTCCTGTACGGCCCGGTACGGTACGGTTCCATCGGGTCCGGTCGGTCCGGTTAGTCCAGGCCAGTCCGGTCGGTCCGGTCCTGATATGAAACCTACATGCCAATTAGCATATTTTTCTACAGAAAAAAAAACCGGTCCGGTCCAGCACGGCCCGGTACGGTGCGGTTCCTTTCGGACCGACCAGGTCTGATCCGTTCCGGTCCGGTCCAGTCCTTATATGGACCCTACATGACAAATTTGGCATCTCTAGACCCAGCGGTTTGGGCTGTGCGTCCTCTCGCAACTACGTTTGCGCATATCTCGCTTTCCCGTGGGATTTTGAAAAATCCTTTCTTAGTACATCTCTAGACGTCGTAAGGAACCTACATACCAAATTTGATATAGCCTCGCAACCTCGTTTGCGTATATCTCGGTTTCCCGTGGGAATTTCGAAAAATCCTTTCTTTGTACACTCCTAGACGTCGCCGTCGTAAGGAACCTACAGTCCAAATTTGGAATCTCTAGACCCACCGGTTTGGGCTGTGCGTTGATATATGTATAGTTAAGTCAGTCAGGAAGTCAGGACTTTGAATTTTATATATATATATATATATAGTCCGGTCCGATCAGGTCCAGTCGGTCCGCTCCGGTCCGGTCGGTTCGGTCCTGATAAGGTACCTACATACCAATTAACATATATTTCTTCAGAAAAAAAAAACCGGTCCGATCCGGTTCGGTCCGGTCCGGCACGGACTCGGTACGGTGCGGTTCCTTCCGGACCGATCAGGTCTGATCCGTTCCGGTCCGGTCCGGTCCGGTCCGATCCGGTCCGGTCCGGTCGGTCCGGACCTTATAATGACCCTAAATGCCAAATTTGGCATCTCTAGACCCAACGGTTTGGTCTGTGCGCCCTCTTGCAACTTCGTTTGCGTATATCTCGCTTTCCCGTGGGAATTTTGAAAAATCCTTTCTTTGTATATCCCTAGACGTCGTAAGTAACCTACATGCCAAATTTGGAATTTCTAGACCCAGCGGTTTGGGCTGTGCGTTGATATACCCTCGCAACTTCGTTTACGTATATCCCGGATTCCCGTGGGAATTTTGAAAAGAAACATACACTACATGTTAAGTTGAGCAAATCGCCACATATTAGTGAAAACCGCATCCAAATCGGTTCAGCCGTTTCTGAGATTAGCGTGTACAAACATACATACAAACATACAAACAGACGGACAAAATTTTACGAAATTCTTGTTCTATTGCTTATTCTTCATCGCCCTAAACAATTTTTTTGGAAATATATTCAATGTACAGACAAACTTTTTTTACACTTTTATTATATTATAGATAGATATAGATTTAGACTCGTACTCTCGCGTACTCTTGCGTGCTGTGGCGTATACATGCGTATTCTTGCGTACTGTGGTGTATTCATGCGTACTCTGGTGCCTGCAATATTACACGACACGTACAGTCCTATTACTCCCGTTCCCGCGGGAATTCTATAACATCCCGTCTTTGTCCTTGTCAACATCATAAAGAGAACCTCTATACAAAATTTCAGCTTTCTTGGTTGAGCGCCTGCGATAATACACTTTAATCCCTTTCCCGTGGAAATTTCATAAAACCCCATCTTTATCCTTGGGAGGAAATCCTTGAAAGGAAAAAAGGAAGGAAACCTCTTTACAAAATTTCAGCTTTCTAGGTTGAGCGTCCCGGGTAATACATGTGCAGTGCCATTATTCCTGTTCCCATGGGAATTTCACAAAATAACGAAAGGAACCTCCATGAAACATTGGAAACTTCTAGCACTTGCAGTTTCAGAACACGTAATAATTCAGTGATTTACACGTTCAGTCCCATTATTCCCGTTCCTGTGGGAATTTCTAGATAAAAATACCCTATGTGTTACTCCAGATTAAATTCTACTCGTGTACCAAATTTCACTACAACCCCTTCAGTAGTCAGTGAATTACACGTTCAGTCTCGTTATTCCCGTTCCTGTGGGAATTTCGGGATAAAAATACCCTATGTGTTACTCCAGATTAAATTCTACTCGTTAACAAAATTTCATTATAATCCCTTCAGTAGTCAGTGATTTACACATTCAGTCCCGTAATTCCCGTTCCCGTAGGAATTTTGAAAAGAAAAATACCCTAAATGTTAAGTTGAGCAAACCGCTACATATTAGTGAAAACCGCATCCAAATCGGTTCAGCCGTTTCTGAGATTAGCGTGTACAAACATACATACAAACAGACGGACAAAATTTTACGAAATTCTTGTTCTATTGCTTATTCTTCATCGCCCTAAACAATTTTTTTGGAAATATATTCAATGTACAGACAAACTTTTTTTACACTTTTATTATATTGAGCGTCCCGGGTAATACATGTGCAGTGCCATTATTCCTGTTCCCATGGGAATTTCACAAAATAACGAAAGGAACCTCCATGAAACATTGGAAACTTCTAGCACTTGCAGTTTCAGAACACGTAATAATTCAGTGATTTACACGTTCAGTCCCATTATTCCCGTTCCTGTGGGAATTTCTAGATAAAAATACCCTATGTGTTACTCCAGATTAAATTCTACTCGTGTACCAAATTTCACTACAACCCCTTCAGTAGTCAGTGAATTACACGTTCAGTCTCGTTATTCCCGTTCCTGTGGGAATTTCGGGATAAAAATACCCTATGTGTTACTCCAGATTAAATTCTACTCGTTAACAAAATTTCATTATAATCCCTTCAGTAGTCAGTGATTTACACATTCAGTCCCGTAATTCCCGTTCCCGTAGGAATTTTGAAAAGAAAAATACCCTAAATGTTAAGTTGAGCAAACCGCTACATATTAGTGAAAACCGCATCCAAATCGGTTCAGCCGTTTCTGAGATTAGCGTGTACAAACATACATACAAACAGACGGACAAAATTTTACGAAATTCTTGTTCTATTGCTTATTCTTCATCGCCCTAAACAATTTTTTTGGAAATATATTCAATGTACAGACAAACTTTTTTTACACTTTTATTATATTGAGCGTCCCGGGTAATACATGTGCAGTGCCATTATTCCTGTTCCCATGGGAATTTCACAAAATAACGAAAGGAACCTCCATGAAACATTGGAAACTTCTAGCACTTGCAGTTTCAGAACACGTAATAATTCAGTGATTTACACGTTCAGTCCCATTATTCCCGTTCCTGTGGGAATTTCTAGATAAAAATACCCTATGTGTTACTCCAGATTAAATTCTACTCGTGTACCAAATTTCACTACAACCCCTTCAGTAGTCAGTGAATTACACGTTCAGTCTCGTTATTCCCGTTCCTGTGGGAATTTCGGGATAAAAATACCCTATGTGTTACTCCAGATTAAATTCTACTCGTTAACAAAATTTCATTATAATCCCTTCAGTAGTCAGTGATTTACACATTCAGTCCCGTAATTCCCGTTCCCGTAGGAATTTTGAAAAGAAAAATACCCTAAATGTTAAGTTGAGCAAACCGCTACATATTAGTGAAAACCGCATCCAAATCGGTTCAGCCGTTTCTGAGATTAGCGTGTACAAACATACATACAAACAGACGGACAAAATTTTACGAAATTCTTGTTCTATTGCTTATTCTTCATCGCCCTAAACAATTTTTTTGGAAATATATTCAATGTACAGACAAACTTTTTTTACACTTTTATTATATTGAGCGTCCCGGGTAATACATGTGCAGTGCCATTATTCCTGTTCCCATGGGAATTTCACAAAATAACGAAAGGAACCTCCATGAAACATTGGAAACTTCTAGCACTTGCAGTTTCAGAACACGTAATAATTCAGTGATTTACACGTTCAGTCCCATTATTCCCGTTCCTGTGGGAATTTCTAGATAAAAATACCCTATGTGTTACTCCAGATTAAATTCTACTCGTGTACCAAATTTCACTACAACCCCTTCAGTAGTCAGTGAATTACACGTTCAGTCTCGTTATTCCCGTTCCTGTGGGAATTTCGGGATAAAAATACCCTATGTGTTACTCCAGATTAAATTCTACTCGTTAACAAAATTTCATTATAATCCCTTCAGTAGTCAGTGATTTACACATTCAGTCCCGTAATTCCCGTTCCCGTAGGAATTTTGAAAAGAAAAATACCCTAAATGTTAAGTTGAGCAAACCGCTACATATTAGTGAAAACCGCATCCAAATCGGTTCAGCCGTTTCTGAGATTAGCGTGTACAAACATACATACAAACAGACGGACAAAATTTTACGAAATTCTTGTTCTATTGCTTATTCTTCATCGCCCTAAACAATTTTTTTGGAAATATATTCAATGTACAGACAAACTTTTTTTACACTTTTATTATATTGAGCGTCCCGGGTAATACATGTGCAGTGCCATTATTCCTGTTCCCATGGGAATTTCACAAAATAACGAAAGGAACCTCCATGAAACATTGGAAACTTCTAGCACTTGCAGTTTCAGAACACGTAATAATTCAGTGATTTACACGTTCAGTCCCATTATTCCCGTTCCTGTGGGAATTTCTAGATAAAAATACCCTATGTGTTACTCCAGATTAAATTCTACTCGTGTACCAAATTTCACTACAACCCCTTCAGTAGTCAGTGAATTACACGTTCAGTCTCGTTATTCCCGTTCCTGTGGGAATTTCGGGATAAAAATACCCTATGTGTTACTCCAGATTAAATTCTACTCGTTAACAAAATTTCATTATAATCCCTTCAGTAGTCAGTGATTTACACATTCAGTCCCGTAATTCCCGTTCCCGTAGGAATTTTGAAAAGAAAAATACCCTAAATGTTAAGTTGAGCAAACCGCTACATATTAGTGAAAACCGCATCCAAATCGGTTCAGCCGTTTCTGAGATTAGCGTGTACAAACATACATACAAACAGACGGACAAAATTTTACGAAATTCTTGTTCTATTGCTTATTCTTCATCGCCCTAAACAATTTTTTTGGAAATATATTCAATGTACAGACAAACTTTTTTTACACTTTTATTATATTATAGATAATTTATTTTTGAGTATTATAAATCTATACACACCGGCAAAATTCGCGTAATATTGAACAATTTGTATGAAAATATTCAAAAATGTGCATTTTCAACAAGCTATAAATTAAAAACTGTTACACATAGAAAAAAAAAAGATATGACTAAATAAATAGCTCCCGTTTTACTCGCGATTTTGAGGAGTCAACTAGAAATAAAATTTAATTGAACATTATGCAGGTAATTAATTCTCAATTTAATTATAAGACGATGTAAATAGGTCTAGAATAAAAATCTAAAATTACGTCGATATTTTCGTCGATATTTTTGCATAAAAGTTGCAGTCATTAATTTTTGTTCCGCTAAATTTTGCGGTGTGTATAGAATAATTCAAAAACGATCGACGAAAAATAGCTACATTCTGACTTTAGTGTTTGACAGTTTTTTTAAAATAAGTTTAAAATAAGTAGCTGTCAAACTATTAGCGCGATACCGATTCCTTCGAACTATTGTGTATCAACTCTAAATGAGTGTTTGACGTTTTTGACAACAGTTTCGTATCGTTATTATAGGCTGTCAAACCATACCTACCGTCTATTTTTATTTTGTGTTTGACAGTTCTTATAATATAACTTTAATATAAGAAGCTGTCAAAATATTAGCGCGATACCGAATACACCAAACAATCGTCTGTCAGCCATGTTTCAGCAAACATCCGTCAGATTTTATTTAGCGCGATTGCCCTGCTGAACTGTACTTTAATACTTCCAGTTTCTGAAACACATTTTAATTTTAATACTACATAGTCGCTGGTATCCCTTGTTTTATTATTTAGTTTGACAGTGACAGCTGTAACTGAATGCGTCATTAACTTTAAAAATGTGCTTTAGAAACTGACTGATAAAATCAAAAAAAAAAACTACTCGTGACTACATTACCATTATTTTTCATTACAATAATAACGACAGGGCTCGACTGGCTATATCAAGGCTGTACTACCCTTTCAAATAATTTAATATAATATCATATAAATAATATAAAATTCAAAGTCCTGACTGACTGACTGACTGACTTTACTGTATATCAACGCACAGCCCAAACCGCTGAGTCTAGAGATTCCAAATTTGGAATATAGGTTCCTTACGACGTCTAGGGGTGTACTAAGAAAGGATTTTTCAAAATTCCCACGGGAAAGCGAGATATACACAAACGAAGTTGCGAGTATTTTACTAGTTAATAATATTCGATGGCTCCTACGTAAAGTGAGTCATCTGAAATATTCAACTTTAACAGGAGAGCGTGTCAAAGTCATTTTTTAAATATTTTCCCAACGTTTTTGTCTAGGATTGTTTTTTTTAAACATTGCTTACTGAAAGTAAACTACTTTACCTGGTAATTTAAAAGCACCCCTAATTTATTTAGTTTCTGATATATTGTAAATGACTCAGTATACGTCAAATGAAACACAATCTATAATGAGCTAACTTACACTTACACTTGTATTCATTGGAAGCTAATGTAAAGGTATATTTTTAATAAAGGAAAATTTTTAATTTAAAGAACCTCTTTATATTTATGAATTTTATTTTCGTATATTTTTACAAAAACAAAAATAAAATTTAGGCCATAAAGGTGCACTTGACTTGGTGTACAGCGTTCAATAAAATTGTCTGTAGTTGACGTGTATAATTTTAATTTAACTCTGTTCTTGACTCAGTATACGAGGTACAGTAATTGTAAACAGATTAACTTGCACTAGTATACCTCAAATTATCTTTGAATATATTTATTTATTTATTTATTTATTTATTTAACTTTATTGACCACAATACAAAAGTACTGATACAATAGGCGGACTTAATGCTAAGTTGCATTCTCTACCAGTCAACCATAGGGAAGTGCAGAAATTCACGAATGCGGTTTTATGATAAATATACATACATACATTACAAACTATTGTATAGACGTACATAAATACAAATAATAATAAACATTATATAAATATATATATATATATGTATTAATATATATAAATACTGATGATTTATGAACTAACTTCAAAAGTGAAACAAATATAAATTACCTAATAGGTACCTATAATGATGATTTATTTTCGCAAGTTATCTAACAAATGCGCACGCACTCTCTTTTTAAAAGTAAAATTATTATGGGTATCTTTTATGGGTTCAGGCAGCGCATTCCAGAGTCGTGAAGCTTGAAGAGTGAAGGAGTTGGACATAAATCCTGAATGAAAAAGGGGAGTAAAAAGTTTAAGAGTGTTGCCTGAGCGAAGTTGACGTTCATGAGAATGACAGAGGTACTGAAATTTACATTTGAGGTATTCTGGAGAGTGAGGATTAAAAAGAATAGAGAAGAGTGTGCACAACAATCTCTGTTGCCTACGCTGGCGAATTGGTAGCCATCCAAGTTTCGTACGAAATGAAGAAACATGATCAAATTTCCGCAGGCAGAAGATAAACCGGATGGCATTGTTTATAAGCCGGTCAAGCTTATTGAGAAGATCTTCGTTAAGATCAGGATAACACACATCACAGTAATCAATGAGGGGAAGAATTAGAGACTGGACTAAAGTAATTTTGGTAGTAGTAGGGAGAAAATGTCTATATTGATTAAGGAAACGCAATGCTGATATGACAGAGCGGCTAACCTCAGAAATTTGTGTACACCAACTTAATGTGCTGTCAATGTGTAACCCAAGATTTTTAACACTAGACCCAAACGGAATAATTTTAGAATCAAGCGTGAGAGGCATGAGAGAAGTATTGTCTATTTGAGCGATCTGCTTAGAGCTCCCAACAATAATTGCCTGACACTTATTAGGATTAACCGGTATGCCAAACGTCTTGGACCAATCACTAATAATGTTGAGGTTAATGTTTAGTGCGTTAATTGCGGCATTTACACTATTAGCAGGTGTCTGCATATAAATTTGCAGATCGTCTGCGTAAAAATGGTAAGAGCAGCTAAGCAAAGAAGACAATAGATTTATAAAAATAGAAAATAAGAGAGGGGATAAGATACCACCCTGTGGAACACCAGCAGAGAGACCATTCCAATTCGACGTTTCACGCCCAGCGCGCACTGCCTGCTGTCGACCACGAAGATAAGACGAGAACCAATCCAAAGCAGGGGAGGAAAATTTCAGATGCTCAAGGATGGTAAGAAGGATATCGTGGTCTACCATGTTAAAAGCATTGGAGAAATCAATGAGTACGATAATGGTGACCAACTTGCCTTCCATACCTTCACGGATGTCTTCAGTTATTTTCAAGAGGGCAGTGGCAGTACTGTGTCCAGGGCGAAAACCGGACTGAAGTGGAGATAGAAGGCCGTTAGAGAAAATAAAAGATGACACTTGCTTATGTGCCACAGCTTCAAGAACTTTGGAAAGGAAAGGTAAGATAGAAATAGGCCTATAGTTACTTAATAGCACAGGAGTAGGAATTTTGGGAAGAGGTGTTACTAGCGCCTGGCGCCATAGGGAAGGAAAAGTGCCACTCTGAAAGGAAAAATTAACAATATGAACAATGACTGGAAGAATATTTTCCATGACAGCGACGACCATGTCTCTACTCACACCGTCGCAACCCACCGCTTTGGATTTAATAGACAAAATTATTTTACGAATATCATCGTCAGAAGATGGACAGAAAGAGAAAGTCCCATTCGGGGACTGGACCATGGAAGCAATCTTCGAAATAGTGTTAGACTTAATCTTGTTGTCAAGAGAAGGAACTGAAGAAAAATAATTATTGAGTTCATTAAGTGAGAAAGATAAATTTTGACATTCAGTTGGTGACCTACCTAAACCAAGTGAGTGAAGAAACTTCCATATATTGGTCGGAGATGAGTTAGTAATGTTGTCATGGAAATATTTTCGCTAAGCAACTCTTACCATAGTATTACAACGATTTCGCGCTGTTTTATACGACTCCCAGTTCAATTCAGACCTCTCACGCTTGAACACACGAAAAGCGCGATCACGTCGTGTCATGGCCAAACGTACACTCTTACAGATCCAAGGTGCTGGCGGCCGTTTTACCTTTACAGCTTTTAAAGGCGCATGAACGTCGAACAACTCAAAAATGGCTTTATTCATGTAAGAAACTTTATCTTCAATTGTCGACGCTTCAAGCACAGGAGTGAAATTGAGGTTAGCAGCATCTTCTACTAATTTCTGTTGGTCAATCTTTGCAAAATTCCGCATCCAGACAGTTTTGGGCTTGGGTTTAGGCGGTCTTAGCTTGTATTGCAAAAAAATGAGATCATGCCTGGAGAAGCCAGGGGCTAAAAGCTGTCCATGTTTACCAACATAGTCTGGGGAAGATGTGAGTATTAAATCAAGCCACGTGTCAGATGAAGATGGGTTGTGATGAGTAGGCTCCAAAGGCAGTACAGAGAGATTGACTGACTTGATTATGTTAAGAAGTTTGAGTGATTGAGTATTAGTACTCATGAGATCAGTATTGAAATCACCCATGATTATATGATGTGCGTAATCCGAGCAAATTGATTCAAAAACAGTCTCAAGATGAGAGAAGTAATCTATAGTAGGGGGACAATAAACGACTCCAAGAATGGCTTTAGTACCTTTCACCGAGATTTCCACGAAAAGATACTCTGCAGTCGCAGAGTACATGGAAGGGGAAGACATGAGAACGGTGTAGGGTATGTCACTGCGCAGGTAGATTGCAACACCACCTCCGCCTTTGCAGGTACGATCGTTGCGAATCAGGACATACCCTGGAAGAGAATAAGAGAAAGAAGAGAGATTAGGCTTAAGCCAGCTTTCAGAAACCAGAATAGCATGAGTAAGAGAAGAAGAGGTAAAAGTTTCAAGAAAATCAGTATAGTGGGATGGTATACTTTGAGCGTTTACGTGGCATGTATTAAAGTAATATGGTTCCTTAATGAGTGTATTGTCAAGTACATTCCCAAGAGTTTCTAGTTCATAGGACTCAAAGCTAGTATTTGACGAACTGAAATCGAAAGCAGAATGAAAAGAATCATCATCAGACATTTTTCATAAATAATAATAATAATAATATACTAAATATTATATGTAAAAAAAATAAAATAAAAAAAATACACAGAAAATACCTATAGATTATAAGATAAAATTAAATAACAATAATAAAAATAGAAGCTAATAAAACATACTGCATCCATCCAGCCGGTTGATATAAAAAATAAAAACAAAACTAAATAACAATATAAAAGAAAATACATTGTTTAAAATAAATTATTGATACAATAATGTGGTCGTCTGTCATAACGGAACGGGTAGCGGGTATTTAAAAACAATGTATGTACCTAATGGAAACATTTTGATTTTTAAGAAAGAAAAGGAAAAAAAAACAAGTAAAATAAAATAAACATATTGTGCAACGTTGCCGCATTATAATGGAAGAAGAAGATCAGGTCAAGTGACAGCTTGTCAACGTCAAAAGAAAATTGTTTTGATTTTGTTTGAGTGTAAAAGAATAAAAAATTAAGTATAATTGCGGTGAAAGAATATTTTGAATGTTAACCCGCACCACCCACAAAGTAATTATAAAAGGAAAAAAAAAAGAAGGTGTACATACTGTACCTACATTAAAGAATAAGACAGACGACAAACTAACCTAATTTATGGCTTATGCGCCAAAATAAAACTATTTGCGCGGCCTTATGATTCTTTTTGGCTTCGAAGAACAGCCAGGAGAAGCCGCCGCCGGTCGCGCCACCACCGGTGCCGCTGCCACTGCCACCTCCCGTGGCGCCGAGGAATCCGGCCCCGACAACTGAGTCTCGTCCTCTGAAGCAGCCAGTGAAGAGAGGTCACTGTGGGTGACCAATCGCCGAGTGGAGCCATCCTTGAGTTTGACGATCACAACGCCGTCAGTCGTCCAACACCTCCTCATTCCATATTATTTTTTTTGTTGTTTCTGTTACCTAGATGGATAAATTGCATTGTTTTAATACCTAAAAAGATAAAAGCTCAAAATACCAAAAAATGTCAATTGACTCACTTTACGTAGGAGCCATCGAATAATAAAAAAGAAAAAAAAACATTACAAATATTTTTATTTCGCTTTTGATCTGATACGAGCGTTAATCATTTCCAATCTTCTATTATTATCAACATACGGATCCAACACAGAACATATTGGCTTTCCTGAGCCAATAATAGAATTTTCAGTCTTGTAAGTTTGTTCTATTGTCGCATGTTCACAAGGGATATTGGTCGATAGTTGGGCAGCTGTTCTGATGTAGTAGGTTCGAACTTCACTGTCTAAATCACCGATATTCGATGCCGGAGTAGTGTAGTTGTCTCTGCATTCTGTACGGAATGTTCTGAAAAGAAAAAAATACAAATTGTATCGTAATTTTAAAAGTAGCAGAAATCTATATAAAAGAAGAAGCTGACTGACTGACATATCAACGCAGGGCCAAAACTATAAGGGTTAGAAACTTGAAATTTTGCACAGGGGTTCCTTTTATAACGTAGGGGAGCACTAAGAAAGGATTTTTCAAAATTCTCACGGGAAAGCGAGATATACGCAAACGAAGTTGCGAGGGATTTCTTAGTATTAAAAATAGCGCGACGTTCTTCGCGCTTCTATGAATATAACGCGACGTCGAGTGGTTTTTATGAAGAAAATGCGACGTCGAGTGATGTCAATTCGCTTTATTATAGGACACATGACTAACGTCTGACTGTTTATTGAAAATCACATTGGATTAGCGCAAATTAGTCAGTGCTTTCTATATGTCTTATTTTTCTCTCTGGTCAGTGCTATGTAGTATTACTTACCCTGGTAACCATTGCGGTTGATTATGTGTTCTTATTTCTCTGAAGTCCTGCTTAAACTTTTCTCTATCGTACATAGACTTGGGACGTCGAGGTGGTAAACGATACTCCTCCTTCAGTTTCGGTGTTCTTACCTGATAATCAAATAGATGCATAGGTAGTTGATAGATGAGTAAATAGTTGTTAAACTTATTAACTTGTGTAAACCTTACAAGTTACCTTATATAGAGTAGAAGAAGTTGTGAATAAAAACTTTAAATAAATTTATTAGATTTTCATTTCGTGTTTTTTTTACTCAATAAAACGAATTAAAAGTTATTAACGACGTGGAAAAATATATTGTGGAACTTTTTTCTTGAATAGTTAAGAACTTGTCTAAACTTGGTACTTAAATAAAAACGCTACAAATTGAATCAGTGGAAAAGCAAGGACGTGTAAAGTAATCGACATCTAGTAATACAGAATTGTTGGTTGTTGCATTTCTACACTGCGAGAAAGCTGAGAGGGAAAGTGCAAACTCGTCCCGTTTAACGAGTTTCATGCATTTATTTTTGCATGCATATTGTACGGCATTATCCTTACACCTTATATTAAACACGTACTTAAAGGTTTATAACTCGTAAAAATACTATTTTTAGCACGATATTCTTTTTTTATATTTTAATTTTTATTTAGTACTAGTAAATCCCTCGCAAGTTCGTTTGCGTATATCTCGCTTTCCCGTGGGAATTTTGATAAATCCTTTCTTAGTGCTCCCCTACGTTATAAAAGGAACCCCTGTGCAAAATTTCAAGTTTCTAACCGTTATAGTTTAGGCCCTGCGTTGATATGTCAGTCAGTCAGTCAGTCAGTCAGCTTCTCCTTTTATATATATATAGATTCAACTTATATTACAAAATGGAAAAATTCAAAATGGTGCTCACGAAAAAAATATTTTTAGCCCAGAAATTCATATCATGCTTAAATGTTCCACTCACCGAAATATATCAAGTTCCACTAATTGCTTTGATACCATACTGGAAGTAACCATCACTACCCAACAATATATATATATATTATTATTCGGTAATACAACACATTTTCGAATCCCAAGAGAATGGTGTCGTAAGTATGTAGGTATGTTTGCATGCGTCAAACAGGAAAGACACGACATGAAAAGTTCTCCAGGCAAAATTTTACAACCTAGAGTAGGCGTGTCGTCCTATGCATTATATTTAAAACCTAAATATTATAGAAAATGACTTCTTTATTAAAATATATAAAGTAATTTACCCAAACTGTATCACGCAGTGTATAAAAAGTCTCAATATCTTTTGCATTAGACTTGCTCAGTTGATCAGCGGTGAAGGGCCGGTGGTGCAACCTGCTTGTAGTCAAATATGGATCCAAGTACTTCTCGTAGCCTTCGTATGTAGTATCCAATGGCTCCAACTCTTTATGAAAACTTGGTTCTGCATCGTACTGAAATACAGTCAAATATAGATTTTTCTCTTTAAAATATTATAATAACTTTTTCAAATAGTCCCATGATGAGACTACTGATCTATTTGTGTTCTTACGGTAGTAGTAAGGTCTAAGCTCCACTTTTTACAAGGTCGCGCGGTCGGCAACGCGCGAGCGATACCCCCGGTATTGCAAGCGTCCATAGGCTACGGTGGGTGACTGCTTACCATCAGGCGGGCCATATGCTTGTTTGCCACCTTAGTGGAAAAAAAAATAACTGGTAAATTTACAGCTGATTTTTTTTTCGCGATTTGACATGGTGCCCCCATAGTAAATGTTGATCATTATCATGAGCACTCTGACCTCCTTTATTATTGCTGGTGACTAAAAAATCACCTTGTAATAGAAATTATAAAAACTTTAGCATTTGGTATTACGTGAGTCTAGCTAGAAATTTTCAACACGCGCCACGCTACGTCGCATCGCGTGTATCATTTGGATCTCTGAAAACTTACATGATCTGGCAGAAATGCTGGATGTTTGTACTGATCTTTGTCTGTAACTAATCGCGGTGGTGTTTTCGGTGTTGTATACGAACTCCTCATTTCTGTGGTCCCATGAGCATGGCATTGTGGTGGTCGCTCTTGAAGCTATGAAATAGAATTACTATTTAAAAAAAATGTAGGATATTTGATCGTTTTTTTTTTTACCTAATTATGACACAAATATAACAGAACGTATTTTATTTTCTTTATACATAAATATACAAGTTGTAAATGACAAGAAAAAGTGCCTGTGAAGGTATAATTTCTGAAATTAACGATTTCATTTCATTTCAGAAAAATATCTACTTACGTACAGTGATTAATCTCATTGTCTAGGTTATCATAGTATAGTTATTATTTTAACTAATCTTTTAAAGTTTGATCAATTTAGATGTTTTTTTTTCTGAACGAAACTGTCAACTTACAACTTACATGTTTGACTACTTTTATTTTCAATGTTAACGTGAGACTGGGAATTTCTTTAGAAATGTAAAATCTGTAATTTTTTTTCAAATTACTTTCTGAACGGAATCAAATTTTCATAACACCTACCTTTCTAGGCGGAGGATAAATATACTGATTATCTGAACATGAGGAGTACTTGTAATGCCTCCTTGTATCTGGTGGTTTGCAGCCATAGTCCTTGGTACTCTGCGATTGAGTCAGCTCCTTTGTAATGTTGTAGTCTCTTAGATAATCCTTTAATTCTTCGATTGGTTCTCTCTATCAACATTTTATTCATTAGGCACATTACAAGTTACAAGCTCTTTAGAACCATCACAATTCTTTCCTACCACCAGTTCAGACGGCAGATATGTACTAAGAAGAACGGGCAATTGCTCTTTTAAAATGGTACTAATAAAAGTTACAATTATAATATAAAATATCGCCAATAAAATGTATTATTATTTTAATAATGTACAGTCAAGCGCAGGTCGATCTTTACATATATCGGACGTTGTACCATTACTTTCCTATGTTCTATATCTTAAGCGCCAAAATTGTACTAGAAGTGTAAAGCTCAACTTGCTCCTGACTGTACATGTACAGTCACCTCCATAAAAATGTAAAATTTAGTAAATTGTCACTTTCGTAAGTATATCATTTCAATCTATCCCTTAGGGGGTTAAACGGGGGCGCAAATTTCGTATGAAACTTTGCCGTTTTTGAAGTTATTTAAATTGAAATTCAGCATTAAGGTTCTTTATTGAAAGGCATGAAACACGAGTAAAATATTTTTCTCAAAAATTATCCCTTAGCCTTAAACGTTGGTGAAAAGTTAGTATGAAACTTTGCCGTTTTGAAGTTATTCGAATGAAATTCAGCATGAAGGTTCTTTAGGCGATACGAAGTTCGCCGGGTCAGCTAGTATATATATAAAAGAGAAAATCACTGACTGATTCATCACGAAATCTCCGAAACTACAAGTGCCAGAAGTCTCAAATTTTGCATGGGGGTTCCTTTTAGGGCGTAAGTGCTCACTAAGAAAGGATTTTTGGAAATTCATCCCCTAAGGGGGTAAAACGGGGGTGCAAAGTTAGTATGAAACTTTGCCGTTTTTGAAGTTATTCGAATGAAATTCAGCATGAAGGTTCTTTACTGAAAAGCATGAAACATGAGTATAATATTTTTTTCAAAATTCATTCCTTAGGGGGTTAAACGGGGTTGCAAAGATAGTATGAAACTTTGCCGTTTTTGAAGTTATTCGAATGAAATTCAGCACGAAGGTTCTTTATTGAAAGGCATGAAACACAAGTAAAATATTTTTCGCAAAAAACATCCCCTATGGGGTTAAACGGGGGCGCAAAGTTAGTATGAAACTTTGCCGTTTTTAAAGTTATTCAAATGAAATTCAGCATTAAGGTTCTTTACTGAAAAACATGAAACATGAGTAAAAGATATTTTTCAAAATTCATCCCTTAGGGGGTTAAACGGGGGTGCAAAGACAGTATAAAACATTGCCGTTTTTGGAGTTATTCGAATGAAATTCAGCATTAAGGTTCTTTATTGAAAGGCATGTAACACTAGTAAAATATTTTTTTCAAAAATCATCCCTTAGGGGTTAAACGGAGGCGCAAAGTTTCATTTCATTTCATTTCATTTCATTTTATTTATTGCTGTCACATACAAAATAATGGTGTTACAAAGTTTGGTTTACAGACAATGTGACGTCCTGTGTAAGGACGTAGCAATATAAGAGGGTACTGCTACATTAGATATAATAATTATTTCAATCTTAACTTCTAGTTTATTAATACAATATAATTACATTTCCATTAAATATTAATAATGCTCATTCCAATCTTTCATCAAAAAACTCCTTTATGTTATAATAACTTTTACTTATAAGGAAGTGTTAAGTTAGTATGAAACTTTGCCGTTTTGAAGTTATTCGAATGAAATTCAGTATGAAGGTTTTTTAGGCGATACGAAGTTCGCCGGGTCAGCTAGTTACATAAATAAGACATTTGATTGAACACGTCAACAATGTTATAGTGACAAGGTTCTAAAGTGATTACATATTTATGGAGGTGACTGTACATGTACATTATCTACTCTCGTAATTAAATAAATTCAAAGTCATGTCTTTAAGATTGTTTCTCAGTTCTATGTGTAAGTCAGTTTTGTTTGCAATTAAAATAAGATTAGCATCGAAAAATATGCGAGGGAAAATAATAATAGTAGGTCGAAATAACGAAACCTTATACACTTGGTCAATGTTGCTCAATTTGCTTTTAGAGTGAGATACTGACCAACGTCATCGAGCTCCACCAACGTTTAATTAAATTATTTTCTAAAATACTTACTCTACTCTTCAACACTTCAGGAAGTCCTCTCGTCAAGTGGCCAGTCGTTTCACTGGAGACCCCAGTACCGGGGTACTTCTTCACCGGGTACTCAATATTTACTCTGTCCCAACATGGTCGAAGCAATTTTTTGGGGTAATTTGCTTGCATTTTTTTTATTTATTAACTTACTTATAATAAGTATGTATGTTTGCATCAAAACTTGCAACTAATTTTTAAAGAAAATTATCCATTGATTAAGACAGGAAGCTCATCTAATTACGGAACCAGACCTGAAAAGATAGATGCAATGCAACCTATAAAAAAAAATACTTATTTAAATTTAAAAGCCACTCTTGTTGGTGTAGTATCATCCACTTTGATCTATCCTTAGCTAGTTATTTAACCTATCTATAAGGTTCGACAACTGCTTTTTTCTTAACTTTTCCATGTAATTATAGCTATGAATTTAATAAAATAATTACTAGGTAATCACTAGATGCACTAAGAATAAATATCGAAGGCGTTTACTAGTTTTTACTACAAAAATTCTTCTTAAAAGGTTAACTGGCTAATTAATAATATTAATAGAATCAAGTTTGTATTTTTACGATAACATGCAATAAAACAGCTTAATGTTAATTCATGAATTTATGACTTGTATCCAATAAAAAGTTGTACATCATTCTTGACAAAGAATACCAAAATAATTGCAGAATCGTCAATTTTTAGTACGACTCTACAACCCAACAATGTAACCTTGAAAAGCCTAGTTAATAAATTTAAATAGTTACTAGCTGTTACCCGCGGTTCCCCCCGCGTGGTCAAGGAAAAATGTGAATCTCTTTATCCCGTGGGAAAAAAGTAGCCTATGTCACTCTCCAGACCTTAGACTAACCCCAATAAAAAATCATCTCAATCCGTTCATTACTTTCGACGACGTGAAGAGAGGACAAACAAACAAACACACTTTCACATTAAATTTATAATATTGTATGGAAGTATGGATATTATCCACTCACCAATTATTAATTTAATTATTCACTTTTACTTAGAATAACGCAAATATATACTAACTTGCTTGCATGGCTATCGTTTGATCGATCACGTCGCTTGGAACCATTTAAAATAAAACGTGTCCTATGAATTCTTCATCAGTTGATTGTGGTGCCACAAACTTATCCGTGCCGGTGGTTAAAACTAGAACTAATGAACACGCTTTGAATACCTTGACAATTACCTTGA
The DNA here is from genome assembly GCA_905163395.2 of Endotricha flammealis. Classification (NCBI taxonomy): domain Eukaryota; kingdom Metazoa; phylum Arthropoda; class Insecta; order Lepidoptera; family Pyralidae; genus Endotricha; species Endotricha flammealis. The sequence continues at coordinate 13,770,149 of LR990866.1, forward strand.
ATAGCTTCGATACTAGAGCCCCCACCATCGGTACAAATAAGTTTGTGGCACTACTGTAACTACGTTGCACGCGCTTCGGCAAAACATGGCAAAGCGCGATGCGTGTTGGAAATTGAGATGCGTTTTTATTTTAATGTTTTTTGTTACCTTATTGCCTTGAAAAAATTGCTTTTAGCAATAAGGCCGCCTTGTTGCATATTATAATAGTCTCTGTTCCGTCTAACGTATATTACTTAAAATTGTGTATTGCAAATAAAGCATAATTCTATCTAAAAACCTCTGAATTGAAATAACTGTAAAAATTCTTTTTTGAATCTTTTCATTAACGCCTCTAACCACTATGTATGATATTTAATTTACGTTTTGGTATGTCGTAGTCAAAAAGGAACGGCTAAAATCGCGCTGCAAATGTAGGTAAACCTTTACTTGTAGTTGACTGTACATGGTGTGTATTTTACATTTTTTTATTTAGAAACGGCACCTGATAATCACTGGCTCACTGCCGAGTGCCGTCCATATAGGTACCTAGGTTACTTCCACAACACAAAAGGTAGGTAATTATGTAGTAAAATAATTAAAACTCGAAAAATAAGTTTGGTAAAAATTCGTTTACTTCTTCACAAATGACTGAAAATGTTATCAAAACACAATATACGTGTCCATTACAACTAACGTTAAAATACGTCTGTAATAAATACAAAAAAACGGTGAGACAGCGGCCCAGCCTTACCACAAACGCCACCATCCATTACTGGTACTTAAAACATTAAAGAATATTGTCTGTGGCATCCGCTAAGGCAGTTGATTTACTGTATTTTTGTTACGATGAATAAATTTTAGTAAAAAAGAAAAAGCGCGCGATTTCTTCACAATTCTGTTATTTTTTCGCAACTGTATAATATTTAAAAGTAATTTAAAGGTGCGGAATAGTAATAATCAAATAATTAACAGTACACACGATATCAAATACTTACTTATTATTTTAAACCGGTAGAATAAAAAAGTCGACGTGAATAAAAACAAAAGACGCGATACCTCGACTCGACACAGAAAAAACTTAACTCAAATGAACGCCATCTGTTGAGCGATGATCTACTTAAATATTTTTCGTTCTGTAGAATTTGTATATTTTTAAAGAGACTATATTCTAGAAAAATATTTTGATTAGTCGATGGATTTAGAATATTTGATTACTAAAATTTATTCACCATTACATAATCATTGCGTTACATATGTATTACCTTAAAATTACATATAAATAAATTATATTAAGAAACGCCTCTACGAATATACAAAATCAATACAAATCTTACGATACTAATACAAATTACATCACAGTTCATAAACAAGTTAGTTAGATACAATACCGATACTTCAAAAGTAAAATTAAAGTTAGAAAATTGGACAGACTAGTAATTTTTTAAATCATAATTTGCAAACGAGGTTGGCAAACGAGCATGTGATTATTAATTTCAGGTGACCCCTGAAGTTAAGTGATCACTGCCACCCATGCCATGGAGCACAGGGACACCGGAGGAGTCCCTGAGCTGCTGCCGGCCTTTTAAGTGCAAGTATGCCCGGTTTTTTAAAGGTTCCCAAGTCAGTAGTTAAATAATATGTTTTAATTTAAAATTTGATTTTATAAGAAAATCTATATTTACCTGTACTTATTAGGGTGCTTCCACTTTGTTATAATAACCTTATCGAACAAACTGTAAAAATCATGTTTTAAAATGTTAGTTAATGTTACAATAATAATTTTTTCAAAATGTTTTTTTAACACCATCGGTAGAGCATCATTAGACTCATTCTCATTTCAATACATTCCTAGACAACGCCATCTAGTTTCAAAAGACACGAAACTTTTACTAGATTACTATTAACACAATTTTTAAATATTAAAACAATAATTCTAAGTAATAATGGTTACAATAAAAATACCTAGTCTGTCCGATCTCTCAAATTTATCTCTAATTAAAAATGTTAAGGAGAACACATTGTTATAAACTAAAAACAACAAATTTGGTGAATTCGCCCAGTGCACGCATCTAAAATTTAGGAACATATACATAGTACACTTGAAGCAAAACTACCTTTTTAAGATAGTCCATTAAGTGTTAATATACAAAGAAAAATCGAAGTAATTTCGGACTTTAAAAAACAGATGGCGACACTCTCATAGCAGACTGACATACCATGATAATAAAGGAAGCGAATTGCTTGGTTTGTTGTAAAAGTAATTTACTTTTCGTTGGGTTTAGAATGGCATTCGACTTTCGGGTAAAATAGTAACAATTGACGTTTCTAACCCTATTCTATCATCTCACTGATTAGTATGTGATTATGAATATGACGAACTATTCAGACTAATAATTTTACCAGACAGCCGAGTCCCATTTCAAGACTTATGGACTGTTATTAATGTAATAGAATAGTGTGGTTGTGACTAGAATTGTTTCAATTCACAATAAATATTATAACATATTAAAACTTTTTGTTATATTAGCATTTCGCTTCCGAAATAAGATCTTGTACCAAATAGTTATATTTATTAAGAAGAATAAATGTAATATTAGTACATAATGTTAAATAAAGATCAATATAAAGGATAAATACAATTTTTGAATAGTTAAAACAACTGAACAAAAATTTTTTCGCAAGTTACCGTATGAGTTGTAGAATAATATTCTAAAGTTAATTAATGTTCGGTCTAATGGCTAATAGCCTAACCGACAAATAAATTTGACAGCCTTTTGTCAGTATTAGTCACAGGTATTAGTACAATTTTGACAGTAATGACAGTTTTAATTTCAAGTACTAAAAAGTTTTTGGTCTCTTTCTTTTTTCTTTGTTAGACGGGGACAGCACTAATGTCCACTTTAAAATATTTCTAAACAACTCGCTGACCACTTGTAATAATTGGAAGGTCTGACAGTGTTGCCATCTGTTGATCGTTTACAGTAACCATTCTCACACAAAATACTTCAAACAAAAATGTTAACACCGAAACCACACGTTTACAAATGTACAAAAATCGGGTCGTAAAGCCCTTTCAGTCGGATTAAGCTGGGAACACATTAGAGAATGCGACCGCAAGCCGATGCTGACACATTTGTTATAAATTTGTGACTGATAATTTGTATTTGCTAATATACACTTAAAGCTGATATAACATCGAAAACTTGTTACATTCATTTTTAAATTCTCTAATAGTGGCTATCGTATTGCTCGGATATATTCTTTTCTACCGTATACGGGTCAAACTACTGCACATTCCCACCACTGAATCTCCTGTAAAGCCAGGTTCAACAACAAGGTTTTTCAGTATATACCATCATATAGCATTGAGTGGTTAAATTATAAAAAAAATGGTTCAGAACAATTCGAAAAAAATATTTTTAGTAACTATTTAGGTTGAATCTCTTCGCACAGCATGAAATCACATTCTTTTGTTTTCACATGTGACTATTCCTGTAGCTAGAATAAGAACATCACTTCCTAGAACTGAAAACACTACAAGAATACGTTATAATACCTACCAATATTTTATATTTAATCAACAAGATTAGTCTATTGAAAGAAATGCGTTCATTGCAAATCCAATTCATTTTAAAACAAACGTTTTCATATCAATTGTCAGCTATGGCTTACGGACACGTCATAAATATGACCCCAGCATTACATACAAAAAATATTTTACATACTAGGGGTATTGAGTAAAAAAGCTACCATGAAAAACATTAGGCCCGAGGAATAGCGACGCTTTAAAAATAATGCCTATTAGCAATGTACTTAGGTATAGAATAAGCTTACTAGAACGATAGTATTATAAATAAATGGTGTTATATAACAAGTACCGATAGGTTATAAGTCCGAGAACAGCATAAAACTTTGCTGAATCAATTTACAGGCTCTCTAGAATATAATAATTTTAATAAAATTCCAATTCCAATTGAATAATTGGAATTTTTGGAATTTGTATTCAAGTGACAGAATCATGTCACTGTGTATTTGATTTAGAGCTAGGTTGTAAGGTTGGCGGGCTTAGTTCGGCCCTGTCACACCAATCCCCCCCTGTAACGTGGCCCACCCCAGACGATAAAAGAATTACAGATATAACCAACCTACAACTTTTATATAACATCATTAATTTATAAATCAGTTGAGTAATATCTTAGAAAATATCACTTTATTGTAGGGTAAAAATATAGAAATCTTGAATATCCAATAATACATTGACATACTGATATTACTGAGCATTTTATGACAACCTTTAGGGTTAAAAGAGCCAAATTAAACATGCCACAATATACACTGACAACAGCTGACAACTCAAAAAGACTTCTATTTCACCGACAGTTAAACCGACAGATAAACTAATAGGAAAGAGACCATAAGAGCCTCATCCTCATATCTATCTGACACTTTAACATGAACCTGTGAAACCAGCTCAAGGTAAGAAAGATATTACAGTAGAACCTGACACAGATTTTGGATTAAGAGATACATAAGCTTATAAATAGTCATATTATACAGTGTTTATTGTGTCATATTTAGCGCTCTTCCAAATGAAAGTTAGCTTTCCTGTTTCAATTAGGCCGAAAACCAGGAATTTTTAGTTAGACCACTTTATTTTAGGGTTCATTAAGATGTGAAATCCGCATACGGACTTCCACGACACACGTTTTTTTTTCCATTTGAACGCAATGCGGTACAATAAACGGCCGTCCGCGTCGCACTGAACCCCCTCCATAGAATGGATGGACACTACTAGCACAGAGTAATACAGAGGGTCAACTCCCGATTAAATGAAAAATTTATACATATTCTCATAGGGTTGATATATTGGTGTAACTACCAACAGATAGTAGCTGTGATATTGTTGTAAGTACCTACTGCGGTACTTCTTGCTGTGTTTCTATTGGTGCATATTGGGCCACGTAATCCTTGGCTATTGGTTGCGTTGCAAATGTAATAGTTCCTGTTAGATTCCGACAGAGTGAGATCACTCACTCACTCTGTCTTTATCGGAAATGGTCGAGGGACTCAGTAATTGTTTGTTTAAAAAATAGAATAGAGTGGATTTATTGCGATGTGAGCTGTCCCCATATACCTACGTGCCATAATAAGAATAGCATTGAGAATATTATCAGATTACTGAGTAAAAATTATGTTACTTTACTGGTTTATTTTATTACTAGTTATGTCTTGTGCTTCTTAATCCTATTCTTATTTGAAACGAATTTTAGTGTAAGTAAAAACGTGTTTCGCGGAAATCCGTGTTCCCGAACCCACTTTTGTGTCAAGTTGGCCATATTTTCTAAGAGGTTGCCGCTTACCTAGGTACTTATATTAACGAGATTTCTCAAGGGTACGACAGCAGAGCCTGTTGTGGCCAAGCTATTTTTGCGTCGATTCGTTTGTACGCTAGGATGAAGTTCTGTCCGCTTTTCTCTGACATCACTTCTTGTGGGCAGTCGTTTTCATTTAACATTGTTTCTGTAACAAAAAATATTAATAAAAATAAATAAAATCATTTATTGCAAGCACATTTTTAAGGTAGGGAGAGGTACAGTGGATAGTGGATATACGCTCAAATCAGAGTAGCCCGTCTGGGGAAGGACCTCCACCTTACAGAAGATCGTAGCCAAATAGCATTGGTCTCGGCCGTGTTGTGTTCCTACGGTGAGTAAGGTCTCCAGAGCTCCACTTGGGAGGGTTGGGAGGGCGTGAGCGATACCCCTGGTATTGCAAGCGTCTATAGGCTACGGTGATGCTTACCATCAGGCGGGCCCAATGCTTGTTTGCCACCTTCGTGGCATAAAAAAATACTTTTGCACGTCAATATTTTATATCTTATTAGCACTTTGATGTCAATGGCCCGTTGAGAAGTGCCGCATGAAACTCAACAGTAAACCTTGTTTAAAGATGATACCTGTCTATGCAAGTCGTAAACACGTATTGTGGTTGCACCTTAAGAAAATAACGACGACAAGCAACGAAAGGCGAAAGATTAAAACGTAATTAAATAAATACTACACTATGATAAAGTTATTTGCATTGTTACACTTTAACAAACATAATAAAACGTAAGTAATTAAATAATTAATCCTTTTTGTTTCTGTAAAATCGTCTTCTATTTATAATATAACTAGCAGACGGCTTCGCGCGAGTTTTACTAAAAGAAAGAAAGAAAGAAAGAAAATACATTTATTCTGTACAGCACATGAGACACAAGACAACAACAGCATTTTACACATACAAACAATAAGGATTCCATTTAAAAAAATTATATAATATAGCCTATGTTAATCGGGAGTAATGTAGGTACAGTCACCTCCATAAATATGTAATCACTTTTTTTTATACCACAAAGTTGGCAAACAAGCATACGGCCCGCCTGATGGTAAGCATCACCGTAGCCTATAGACGCTTGCAATACCGGGGATATAACTCACGCGTTGCCAACCGTCCCAACCACCCCAAGTGGAACTCTGGAGACCTTACTCACCGTAGGAACACATCATGGTTGAGACCAATGCTATTTGGCTACGATCTTCTGTAAGGTGGAGGTCCTTCCCCAGACGGGCTGCTCCGATTTGAGCGGATTATCCGCTGTGCCCTACCTCTCTTAACTACTTCTCTTCTCTTACCCATAAACTTTGTCACTATAACATTGTTGACATGTTCACTCAAATGTCTTAAGTAAATTGAAATTATATACGAAAGTGACAAGGTTCTAAAGTGATTACATGTTTTGAAGGTAACTGTACCTTCCCAACGTTTAAAGAATTTTTGAAATCGGTCCAGTAGTTTTCGAGTTTTCGACACAAACACACACACACAAAAACTTTCGTCTTTATAATATTAAAATAGATAAGTAACGAAACAAATAGTTAATTTTATAAAAGTGCTTACCATGTGTTTTTTTACAACTAAATAATTAGGATTTATTTAGCGTATGTCGTAATTACACAATTATAAATAAATAAATATATAGGGACAATTCATACAGATTGAGCTAGCCGAAGTAAGTTCGAAACTTGTGAAGGGACTTAACTCAACGATATTATATTTTATAACAAATACATACATAGATAAACATCGAAGACCCGAGGCCAATCAGAAAAAGTTAGTTTTTCATCATGACCCGACCGGGGATCGAACCCAGGACCTCCTGGGTGGCGGTCTGGCGTGGTAACCATTACGCCACGGAGGTCGTTAAACAATGTCTAGACTTAAACACGCATTTTAATTCCACGTAGTCTCTATCTATTTTTTATTTCTACTTTAGTTTTTTATGACAGTAACGGCTATAATTTATATATAATTTACTTATAAGTACTAATATTATAAAGAGGAAAGATTTGATTGTTTGTTTGAATTGAATAGGCTCCGAAACTACTGGGGCGATTTCAAGAATTCTTTCACCAGTACAAAACTACATTATCAGAGAGTGACATGGGCTATAGCTTTTCCCCAAATTCAAAGTGATTCCCACGGGAACGGGTCCGTAGCTTCACGCGGACGTGAAAACGCGGAAGTCGCGGGGAAAAAAACTAGTGTTACAATAATTAACTTTAAAAATAGTTTTTAGCAATTTTTGGACAATCTATTTTTTTTTAAAAACAAGTAAATACCTTTTGCTTGTTTGATTGGTCCACGTATTTGACGTAATCAAAGCTAGCTAGCGGTGTTGTTGTTGTTTGATAAAATGATCCATCTCACTCTGTCAATATCGAAAATGTGCGAGGGACATACTCAGTACTTGATATAAAAATATCAAAAAACATATGCGCTATATTTTTCAGACATGCATTAGAAGAAAACACACTAGATGGAAGTAACTATTAAGTAATCTGTGCTAATGGAGTGCACCGTGCACGTGGATTAGGGGAAGTATGGTGTTGCATGTTGTAAGACGCAACTAGCTATGTCCCACGGCTGGGCAAAATCCTCCCCTTTTTCCCACCACACGTCCCTGTCCAGAGCTGTCACGGACCAGTCCCTAATCAATAGCCCCGATTTATTATTACCTCATATTCATGCGCAAAATGAACAGGTATCTAAGCGCAAACTAAACAGGAAGACGTAAAGACAGATATTTATCATATTCTCGTTTGAATAAACAGTAACGCTAATCAAATAAAAACCAAGATAGCTAAAGTAAAATAACATTTATTTTATAAACATTGTAAATTATAGGGTTGTGTACATGATAACAATTTAATTTAGTAAAATCATAAATGAAATCACGTGTCGGATATCGTTAGCACACGGCGCCGCGCCGTTCCGATTACGTAGGTCAATGCCTGTTATACAATGCTTATTTATCAGTGTTTGCTTAATATGTTAGGACTAGATTGTTAGCGTTGCCCCGTTCGCGTGCAGATTAAATGGTTGTTCAACCTTTTATAACAATTATTGTGCAATTTGGAAAATTTTCATTATAATTTTATTGACGTAGACTATTATTTAGAACCAGTACTTTAGTAATAAAATGTCGTAAAACGTGTAGCTAAATTGAGCGCGTATCTTGTCCAAATTACACTGCTGAACACCTAGCTCCTGGCCATGACCTACAATGGCCAATTTGGAAGTCACTTAATAGACTTCGGACCCATGTTGGCCGTTGTCGGGATAGCCTGGCCAAGTGGGGCTTCACTAACCCATCCCACATCAAATGTGACTGTGGAGCCCCAGTCCAAGTCAATATGGCACACTTAACTGAGTGTATTCGGGAGAATTTTCTCATGACAACCGACGAGGATGTTGCCGTTGCCAGGTACTGGTCAAAACTAATCTAATTGAAAGTAGTCATTGATTCGAAAAGAATAAGGAAAGTAAAATATCTCACCATGTCCATCATGCAAGGCGAACAGCGCATAATCTTGTGGATTGGTGATGGCGGCGGCATGTGCCAGCGCACGGCAGAGGTCCCTCGCCCGGGCGCCGGGCCGGCACGGCAGCGCCACGCGCCGGATCGAGCCCCGGCACTCGTCCGGCAACGCCACCCGGACCACCGCCACGCCGTTGCCGCATCCTTCTATTGAGCCTCGTCGCCATTGCTACGGAAAGAAAACATTTTATCACAAGGGACTAGTGAAATACTCGCACTTCGTTTGCGTATATCTCGCTTTCTCGTTGGGTTTTGAAAAATTCTTTCTTAGGTACACCCCTAGATGTCGTAAGGAACCTACATTCCAAATTTGGAATCTCTATCTCCTTCATGCTCTAGACCCAGCGGTTTGGGCCATGTTTGGGCTGTGCGTTGATATAATATAGTTAAGTCAGACAGGATTTTGTATTTTAAATATATAGATGTTGCACTTCATTTATTTTTCCATAAGACGGACAGTGACAAAACAGGATTAAGGACTCTGCCCACTACAACGTATCATACCATGATCGTGCTATGAAGGTGTCAGACAAAAAAATATTCTTTGTATTAAAAAGTATGAGACAATGCCCACTAGCCCGTTCCGTCACCGACCAGCACCGTCGCGTGCCATGCACGGAGCGGCAACTATCGTAGGAGATAATATTTTGCCGACGCTCTAGTGGGCATAGTCGAGCGTATCGGGTTGCTTGTCGTGTCTGATACGTTCATAGCACGGTCATGGTATGATACTGTGTAGTGGGCAGAGACCTTTAAGCTTATCCTTGGCTTATTTTTATAAATAATGATTTCCATAACATTGTAAAATGGTACAAATATAAATCCCTTGGTGTGTGAGTCGGGCTATCACTTTGACCTACTTTTTTCACTCGATTTATTTATCAACAACATCTGTTAGAATGTAGATCATTCTTTGACCTTCTATTAGGATTTTTAAGCCACCATGATTTGACAAGGGATGACGTTTCGAACCAGCAAATTTAATATTCATAATACAATAGTTTTCCTGTGGTATGATCTATCGCTCACCATTGAGCACCGTAGATAAAGCCACTACTAATGTAACTCAAAATAGCAATTCTGAAGCTCCCATGACTACTCGCTCTGGCAGAATGATTAGACGTCCTACTTATTTCAAAGACCATGTATTAGTTTTTTTTTTTAATTATATGATTTTTTTTATACCACACAGGTGGCAAACAAGCATACGGTCGGCCTGATGGTAAGGCGTCACCGTAGCCTATAGACGTAAGCAATACCGGGGGTATCACTCACGCGTTGCCAACCCTCCCAACCCCCCTAAGTGAAGCTCTGGAGACCTTCCTCACCGTAGGAACACAACATGGCCGAGACCAATGCTATTTGGCTACGATCTTCTGTAAGGTGGAGGTTCTTGCCTAAGTTGTTCTAGTGTTAAGTTTGTTGTTACGTAGGCAGTGAGATGTGGTGTGTTGTGTATAATGTTATGTTGTGTATGATGGCAACATTGCTATATAATTGTCATGTGTCAACTGTCAATAAAGATGTCTACGGACTACTGAAAAGTTACTTTGTGTTTTAATCCTGTCTCTATATAATAATCATAGTAATACAGAACAAATAGAGTCACCGAGCTGCCTTAATAATCCTATTATTATCACTTACAGGGGTAGTACTATCAGGTCCAGGTTCGGGTGCTAATCTCTTCAGCACAGCCACAGCAGAGAACAGCGCAGTGAGATAGTAGCCCCCCTCTCCGGCCAGCACAGCAGCTGGCAGAAGACCAGCCATCAGTTCTGCTTCTAACTCAGCGCAGACCAGTCGACATCGGGCGACGGTCCATGCCAGAACTGGTAGCAAGTCGTCCGCGCCGAGCGCCCTCTCTCCGCGAATCTGAAAAGGGTTTTTATTTTATATTTAAAAAATGTTTCTTCTACGTCTTGTTATCACTGGCAACCAATAATAAAATTTGATAGATAGATCTTAGGTTAGGTAGCGGAATAAATATAAGACAACATGTTTATGCCGCTGACTATAGGTAGGTACTTCAAATACTATGAAAGACAGTTCACCAGTGCTGCCATCTAGTGCTTGTTATTTCTGAAGATGTGTGTTATGTATATAAAAGGCGAGTTTTAAGATTTTCACGCACCTACTTTTTTTTTATTTTCTCAAAATAGAGGTTTTTTATCTGTGTTTGTATATTTTTATTCAAATAGGTCTATTACAAGCTCTGTCGATTCGTCTTTTCTTATCCTACCACCTGTTCTGGTGGCTGATTTGTACTAAAAAGAACTGGAAGTATTAGTTAAATATAATTAACGTTGTAAACTTACGGCATTAAACATAACAGATATGGCCGCTAGAAGATTTTCAAGCTTGTCCAGCGGCGAGTCAGCCTCCTGCATCTTGAGGAAGTGCTTCGAGATCACCGCTAACACCGTGTTCGAAGGTACCTTTGTGGATTCCTATGAAATATATGATAGCATATTTAGTACTTCTAGTAAGTAAAAAAGATAGAAGGCACAAAATATTTGTATACCTCTGAGTTAAGACGCCACAAAAGAAGATGATAAATAATTCTTTAAATTCTTTAAAAAGAAGGCGGATTTTGAAGTCAACACGATAATGCACTTTTCCAGATCATAAACTTCCAATCACTATGTACTTTAACCAATATATTATTACTATGAATCGAAACACACTTTTGTTTACTGCGAATTTAAGTTAACTCTATCGTAGTGTAGTTGGCTTTAAAATCCACCTAAGTATAAATTAAAAAACTTCGTTTGCGTGTATCCCGCTTTCCCGTGGGAATTTCGGAAAAGTATGCATTACTTATACATATAAATGATCCTCTTATATCAGTCTATCTATTACTGAAAACAACACAAAAATCCGTCGAGTAGTTAAAAAGATCTAATCGAGTGGAAGCGACTTTTTATATGACCCAGGTGAATACAATGCAAACCCGTGTATACAATACAAATCTCAGGTGTATAAAATAATACAGACCTTGACACCTAACTGCAGCGGCGTGGCATGATGGGCGCGCTCGATAGCAGCATGTAATCGCCGCACGTCCGGCGCGTGCCAGCTTGCCAGCAGCGCGTACAGCCGAGCACGCAACGGACGCACGACTAGCCGATGCATCACACCTTCCAATATCGCGTCTAGGTTCAGAAACTCTGTTGGTTTTAACTGTAAAATAAAAATAAAATTTGTTAACAAAATATATACATAATTATAATTAAAAATAAACACTTTGTTATTTAGTGCCGGTTTGACCACTTGCTAATAAAGTCCCGAATTGGTTATTTGCCAAATTAAGAAACGACAAAACCATACTAGACCTATCACTAAACTCATAAACTGTCACTTTACATATCCGTTCCTCTGTCTGTATTTATCAACTAGTTTTAAATTTTCTCGGATGGAAGATCTAGTGAATAATAAAAAAATCTAATTAAATGGTTACTATATCTAGTACGACTAGCTTTTTTGCCCGCGACATCGTCCGCGTGAAGTTCCGGACCCGTTCCCGTGGGAACCACATTGAATTTCGGGAAAAGCTATAGCCTATGGCACTCCCTGATAATGTAGCTTTCTACTGGTGAAAGAATTTTTAAAATTGATCCAGTAGTTTCGGAGCCTATTTAATGCAAACAAACAAACAATCAAATCTTTCCTCTTTATAATATTAGTATAGAAGTATAGATATACAGCAGCGTAAACATAACTATTCATTGCTTTCAGAGATCTTTTAAATGACTCTAAACTTTGTTAAAAAAAAACTATAAGTACACTTTAATTTGATTAATACCTTGAGTCTCTCCTTTTCAACTTCTTTCTCGAACTCTCTCTCGCCGTGCTTGACGAGGTAGTTCTTCATTCCGGACATGAACTGTCTCATGTTACGCATCATCACCTGTAAATAGACCAAAACACAATATTATTACCCACATTATCATAAAATATAATCAACAATTTTTATGTTCACTTGTCTTTGGGAAAAACAATCTTTAATCATTTGTCCTCGATTGTCCAAAAAATCTTATCTTGTTTTTTCTGAACTTCATTTGTTTTTTATTCTTTAAATTGCTTTTTTCAACCTTTTTTTAAATATTTATAATCTGTTACTGTAAATAAAAATTTCAGAGACAATCGAATTAAAATGAACATAATCAAAATGAGTAGATTAACTGTTACATGTTTTTTGGGTCACTAATAATAAATTGTTACCTGAGGACAAGTCTCTTTCGAGTCTAAAGTACAAGCGATGAAGTTGTCTATGTTCTGCGCGAAGGTGGTACTTTTGTCTTGTGCCAGGTGTAGTGCGTATGCGCGAACAGCGGCGCCCGCGCCGCGTCCCGTCCGACCACCACGCAACGCACGAACACGGCCGGCAGCTGTTGAGAAAATAAATTATAGATGATTTTATTGCACACAACTGCAACCCAAGAAAAGCAAGGGTTTATGTTAGAATCATAGATTTATTATATACTAGCGTTAGATTGGCAATGCAAAAGAGATAGATCATAGCATACGCGTTTGATAGAGCGAGATAGATAGGCGAGACCATTCTTCCTATACACGCCTTCGGACTGTATCGGTCTGACGTCAGTCGTGTTCAAAACAAATCCCACTCATTTTTACAAAATTTATGGTTTGGTGTTAATTAGACGTGATTAAAATATGGTTACCTGTGCAGTGCCTGGATGTAACTCAAACAAAAAGGAAAATCCACAAAATTATATATCTTGCTTGCACACATGTACATTACACGCACAGTAGTGTATTTTGTTTTTGGTCTCGTATTAATCAAACCATTGCCGATCTATACGCTAGTAACAGTTAAAATCTAGTCTTAATGTCAAGCGCTATCTTACTCATTCAAAATATAAAACGAGCGAGATACCGCATAATATTAAGTCTAGATTTTATTTGCTTTTGTTACGAGAATAGGCCTTCAGATAACATGTAATCTTTCTATCTTCGAAAAAAATATTATGAAATGAAAAATGAAAATGTACTCATAAGTTATTGTTTCTATCGTTTAGTATCTACACGAGCAAATTCAAGTTTTGCTGCACTTGGGATGACGCAAAAGAAATAAACAACTAGAAAAGGTTAAAACAATAATATACCTTTTTAAAAAAAAAATACTGCACAATATTACCTACATAGATAACTTTGAGTGAAATTGGATGCCTGAAATAATTCCTCGTTTGGCACTGAATTGTCACTTTCTTTCTCACTCTTTTTACCCCAAAGTCTTCTACACAACCGTTTCCAAAACCGAGAAATTGCACTCACAAATTTCCGAAATGGATTCACTTTCACTTCACTATCAGAAGTCAACTGGTCACAGTGACAGCATGGAGATCTACTTACAACAGTAGATTCCGTTTTATTCCTACCATCATCAGCTAAGCTCTTGCACAGTTCAGAAATAGCATTGGACCTTGCCAAACGATACTGGAATTTGGGCTCCATAAGTTGTTCTTTATTCAAGAACACCCACTCACTTTCTATCACAAAAGTATTTATTGAATCACTGTGGAAATTCCTCACTGTTGTCACTGCATACAACTCTGATGATCCCGAAGTGGAGGCATCAGAACTCTTTCTATGTTGAAGCTTATCTAGCAATGGGTCACTTTTACTGGTGTTTGGTCTCTCGTTCATCCAAGAATCGACTTTACTGCCTTTGGGTATCTCGTATTTCGCGGATTTTCCTCTGAACAACTTTTTGAACCACCTCATGTCCGATCACTCTGCGGTTGAGACCCGCGTGTACGAAAGACTTGAAGCGGTGGTTTCTCATTCACACGGGTGAGTGTAACGGATGCTGGGAAGCAACTGCATGCAGCTACGTCCTATGACTAATAGTCCCACGGCACGCGCAGACCTTTAGCCTCTGAGTAAATTAATTATTTACAGTGCTAATGTATTACTGATAACTAGGGCTGCTATACTTATTAATTACTTCAAGTTTCAATTCGAATACTTATGTAATTTGCCGCGGTTTTACCCAAATGATGATTTTGAAATGCTTCAAATCAAAATAGTGGAAAACTGACTAGGCGTTTTCGGAAAATCGTGGTGATCGGACGACATAAGAAAAATCGCAGGAAGCCGTTGAATGCAGTGGGGTTCCAGCCAATTGTACTGGAAACCTTTGAAGGAGAAACTTTGTCCAGACGTGGACTTCTCGTGACTGTTGATGATTCGGAAAGCCAAGATATAACCCCACAACAAAGAACAGAAGATGGAAGGATAGCAGAAATTATGCTGACTCGAAATCTACCAGTTTTGAACTAGACTACTATGTAGTAAAAAGTAGACAGTGAGATGACAGCCCTATTATGATAACAGATGTGCGCCGCAATCCCATTGTGTTTGAATATTAATTTATATGATAAACGGTCGTCTATTAAGTAGTTGTCATATCCTTTAATGGTCGGTATTTAGGGCACACAATTATAATGCATCAAAATAATGAGTCTTGTGTAATAATTAGAGTATGTAATTATTTATCAACGACATTCCATTACTGAAATATAGGTCTCTTACAATTACTTAGATTTAGGCCGCACGTTGGCTGGTTTCGCTTAAGTGCTCCCCACACCGATGTTACTTATATAACATTTTAAAATTCCATTCCATTTACTCGCCCGAAAATGTAGTCTAGCCAAGTTAAGGTGGTCGTAAAGTTGGCCGACCTTTCACATCTTAAGTATTCGACTGGTCTTTCCGTCATTTGAGAATTATGATGGTGATAACTTGATCCCACATCTTTGGCATCAAGAGGCATACGTAACGGGCAAAATTTTCCTGCCAGATTTCGATAACATTCGGCGCTTTGACTTGCGCATGTTAAAATTAAATGGGACTGAAGTTTACTTGCGTTATCTGTACCAGACCAATGTAAATACATAAAGACGCCTAGACAAGACAAACACAATACTAGATATTTATTGTCCTTCCTCAAAGAACCAACTTGAACCAGGAGCATTAGTATCGAATGAAAGGTAAACTGAGGACTATCAGATAATATTATTTAGAGAAATAATCATTTCTATTATAAAATTTCTATTTTTATTTATGTAAACGAATTTAGCACTCTTTATTATTATTTACTTTTAAACGGTCGTTATCTTA
This sequence comes from Endotricha flammealis, assembly GCA_905163395.2. NCBI lineage: Eukaryota > Metazoa > Arthropoda > Insecta > Lepidoptera > Pyralidae > Endotricha > Endotricha flammealis. Next base: position 13,786,191 of record LR990866.1, read on the forward strand.
GCGAAGTTTTATCTCCTGCACATTGCATTTGTCAGCTGCGTTATGACAGTCATATAAGTAGGTCACTTAGGCTGTGTCTTGATTTTGGTTAGTAGATCTTCTATTGCATAGATTGCAATCATCATCAACATCTCAGCCAAAAGAAGTCCACTACTGGACATAGGCCTCCCCCAAACGCTTCCAGTATGACCATTCTGCAGTGGCCTGAATCCGACTTCCTTTTTTTTTTGTTTGTTTAAAGTCAGGAAAATGCATTACTGCATGTCCCGCCACTTGGGGAAGCGACGGGGGTCTGTCGAGCTCGCCTCTCTAGCTAATGAGGGATATCGACTAAAAACCTGACTGTCTGCCACCTTCTCCGCCTTCACGTGGCGGGGTCGCGGGCACTGGTGATACTTCCGCAACCCCGCCGGTGAATCCGACTTCCTGCTACTTTTCTTAGGTCTTAACACCAGCAGATCTATCTTATGGGTTTCCCACACCTTAACGAGTACAGTGGCGAGACAGTGCCCTCGGCCGAGTGCTCGGTAACATGAACATTTTGACGAGTGTCTCGACCGAGCAGAGTGGCGAGAGAGTCACTAGAAGTATATGATTTGTTTACTAGGCCAAGTAGCCACTCTCTCGGCCTAGTGTCGTTTTACTGTCTCGCCACTGTACTCGTTAAGTGTAGAAGACCCATTAGTCTCTTAATCGTTTGTGATAGTCACATTTTATATGTTTTTTTTTATTCGAAATAAATGATGATTAATAATATTGTGATGCAAAATGTGAAATGAGCGGGACGGTATGTGAGTCTGAAGTTTGATTTTAACTTAATTATTATATCACGAGGATAAACCCGTAATTTGCGAATGCTTAAGGAGTTCAGGATGATGGAGGTAGACTTACCTCTATCTAAAGTACATAATATACGTAACAACATTATTTACATTACATCTGTAACGTTGGGTAAACACCCGATAATGTAGGTCTGGGGGTAAACAACTATGATGATTTGTCACAAGCTGAAAATATTTTCCGCAAATATTGTTGACTCGTTTACATAACACCTAAAGACGTACCAGACATCGCGAGTACTACTAATATCGTCACACATCGTGTGGCACTACGGTGGTTAATAAATTTGTAGTGTACGTGTAAAATCTAATCTCAATCTTAAGTGCTATCAAACTTACAAAAAATAAAACGAACGAAAATGCGCATGAAACTGACCTTTCTGAGCAGAAGGTCCTCGAAGCCAAATGTCTTTTGAATGAGTTAATCCACTAGTCAAAACGTCTATCGAATAATTTGACCACAACGGGAAAACGGTCAAGGAGCAAGTCGTCCTTTATTCATATAGTCCTTAGTGCAAACGGTCTTTAACGGAAAATAACATAAAATCATATCGAGATTGACGCATAATGAGCTCTTACAACACTAGATTTTAACTGTTTGATTGTGTGACGACTGTTATTGGTGCTAATCCTGTTGTACAATAGACTAAACTAATTTTGACAGGACTAAAGGTGTTGTTGTCCTTCCTTGGTTTACAATTAATGACAAGGATAGCAACACTTCTAGTCCTGTCAAAATTATTTTAGTCTAGTTAAATGTACAACAGAATTAGCACCATTATTATCGTTAACATCACCATACGATTAATTTATCGTCTATAAGGTAATACGTGATTTCAAATACTACTTACCAAGTAAGGGATCCAGACGATCTCGAAAACTCTTTGCACGGCTAGCTGCTATGAGTCCTCGCCGTGGTATTGGAGACTCCCATTCACATGACTCTTCCTATAAACACACGCAATAATTATTATCATCATTTACTTATTACCGTATTCTTCTTGGGAAAAGATTTGTCTAATTTTATATTTGGAAATTCAAATAGTTGACTGGTTAACCTAAGTTCAAATCTCTCACAAGTAAAGACAAATATTTTAATGCATAGTAAATTGCTTTTAACTGGTTAGAATTCAACGAAACGTCAGACCGTATTTTCTCCTTTCATAGTTGCCTCGCTTTTTGTGGGGTTTTTTAATAATAATAATAATAATCTTTATTTTCTCTCACAAAACCAGATAAAGCTAAAGAAATACATTGTAGGTAGGTAGATAATTATGATTTGTGAGAGACTGATGCCTAAACTAGGTAAAACCTGTATTTCAGGACATCAGGTCAGGAATAAGGGAATAGGCTATTTGACACTATTAAAAATATGCTACGAAATGTGGTCATCCTATTAGGTAATAACATAAAAAAACATATTTATCTCTGTTATATCCAAAAATATTTATAGATTTTTCAAAATAAACAAAATAAATCCAAATTATTTTTTAAATTTCTTCAGCCACAAGAACGCTCTGTGATTGGCTATGCCTCGCGTGACGTCACACGCAAGTCAACATTGTTCATTGTTACGACATTTTGTGTGATTTTATCATTTTATCTATTACTATTCGAATCAAATATTACTGGCATACTTACATCAAAGTGATCTTCACACATAAAAACAATTGTATGAGATAAAATGCTGTTTGGGTCTCTTCGAGCTAACACAGAAACAAACAGTTTTTGTGGAGTTTTTATAGAAGTATTTGTACATTGTGGCACAATTACACCATTTATAAACCATTTTTTCCAGTAAAATAACAGAAAAAATATTCTAAACACGCTGAATGTACACTTTGGTACAAGTTTACTTGCCTGTGACGTCACGGCGTCCGCCATTACAGAAAAAGCGTTTTTAACGCGAATATTGTAATTGAAATTTTAAACCGATATTTTACGGAAAATACTGCAAATTTCGCAGAAATATACATACGGGGACAAGCCCACCACACATTCCCACCACTGTGTCTCCTGTGTAGCCAGGATCAACAACGGCGACCTCAGATAGACAATAAGCAATGAAGCTTATTGACGTCCCGGGGAATAAACTACAGCTGTCTTGGAACTCACAACGAATTTAATCAGAAAGAAGATAGTCGGAGTAGGAAGTATTGAAAGGACTTCCCTCCTTAACAACTACGTGAGAAACAGCAATTTGAAGCAAAAGGCATTATACCCTAGAGAGATGGCAAATCAAGTGAGGCTCGATTGCCGAGCACCATGGTCTATTGTTACGCTACTATTGGGACCTAATGCTATGAGCTGTTGTTTACTATTTTGATTCCAATAATATGTATTGCAAAACCTTCTAAATGCCTGATAATTCTCTCTGCTTGCTACGAGATCAGAATAATAAACTACGCCCGAAGTGACATGTAAAGAATCCAACATGATTACGCGTTCGTCATGCCAAAGATCACACTCCCACAGAACGTGATGAGCTGTTTGTTCTACTCTGGTATTCGCGGTAGAACATTTACAGAAAGGAGAAGGTACAACCTTGAAATAGAATAACTTGGCCTTAAAGTTTCCGTGTCCCGTTAAAAATTGAGCTACTTGATGGTCGACCTCTAGCCAGGTTTTCTTTAATCTGTCTCTCACCGAGGGAAAGAACAGATACAGATGGCGGCCTTTTACGGAAGTCTCCCACCTTTCCTGCCATTCCGATAGAAGATTCTGTAATACGTCATCTAACGGGTTGAATAGTCTATTTATTTTGTCACGATCACGTGTCTTAAGGAACGCGGGGGTCATTTCTTTTGATCTATAGTACATCGACGCGCGACGCTGTATCTCCAAATCGACGGGTATTACGCCAGCCAGCACAGGGAGTGCCTCCGTGCTGACAGTTCTGTAAGACTTACACAAAAATATCAAGGCAAGACGCTGACTTTGCAATAATTTTCTTCGCGCGGCCCCAATTGTTACACGATCCGCGAAAACCGCTGAACCATATGTTATACAACCCAGGTATGTCGCAGTATAAACCATTTTTAACGTTCTAAAAGTTAAACCCCAGGTTGCGGCAGATACTCGAGTTAAGGCATAAAAATTCTTTTTGGCTTTTTCTCCTACTTGCTTCATATGTTCAATGAAATTAAAGTTTTTGTCTAAAAGTAAACCTAAGTAGCAGACTGTGATTTTATTTGAAACTGAAACTCCATTAAAGCGAAAGCGCGGAGGGACTTGTAAATTTCCCTTAAGCATAAGTTGATACGTTTTATGAGGTGCAAATTCTAGACGGTTACGATTTCCCCATTCGGAGATAATACTGTTAGAAATATACATGTGGTGTATTAATCAAATACCAACGAATAATTTAAAACAGTTTTTCAAAATCAGTCAAATAGCCTATTGTATCACCTCCTTTAAGTACCAAGTAAATATTAATATAAAATTAGACTTATTAGATATTGACATTTTGGGAAATCTTTGAAAGTCTCTTGAATATGAAGAAGTAGGAACTCACTGCTTCGTAGGGTTGCTGCCTATTCGACGGTGGGATCAGCCCATCCCACTGCGAGCTGTCCCACGGCTCTGAGAATACTGTCCCGTCATCGCTTGCCTGTGGGAAATAACGCATTTATTTAATGAATTTTTTTTCATACAGTAGACAAACAAGCAAGCGGGCCCCCTGATGGAAAGGGGTCACCGCCGCCTATGGACATCAGTAACACCAGGGGCGCTACCAATGCGTTGTCCACCAAGAAAGTTGGAAAGAAGGAGGGGGAAAGACGGGATAGGGAAGGAGTTGGGCTTCCGGATCTCTCACTCACCGAACGAAACGCATTGCTGCTTCACGTCGATATTCTGTGAGAGGGTGGTACTTCCCCGGTCGAGCTAGCCCATTTCATAATAATTGCTCTACAAGTCAATAATAATGAATATGATATATATATACTTTTTTATCTCGCTGTACTGTCCAATTTATGTCCCACTACTGGGCAAAGGTTTCTTTCGTCCTTCTCCAACTATCCCTCTCTTCTGTTTCTTCTTTCCAGTTGCTATTGAATTCCGTCAGTTCGTCTGTCCATCTCTTTGGTGGTCCTCTTGTTTTTTCATAAACAACTTATATTTTATATTACCTGTTCAGACAGGGGTCTGAGATCGTGCACGTTGTCGTAGCAGGAAGCGCGCGGCGGTGACCGCACTTCCTCAGGTAATGCTGCCGGCTCCAAGTTTAGTCGTAGGTCTGGGAATCTATGGACAAAACGATGATAGTTCATAATATTGTCAGGAATATGACTACTTTATTTAGTCGCAGTGAGTGGGTTAAGTCTACCGCAAATGCTAAATTATATCTTGTACGAATTTTACTTCTTTTGGATTATATGGCATAATTTATGTAGCACCTTGCTAGTAAAAGTAATTAATAATGACCGCAGAGAATGGATTAAGTCAGTAACATGCCACGGCACCGCAGATGCAAAATTACATCTTATACCCACAATATATTAAGTTCTTAGTTTGGATTATTAATGCCTCACCTTTGTGCCACAACTTGGTGTACGGTCAGATGCTGCCCTGCATCATCCACTCCGCTCAGCCTGCACTCCTGCTCCGCTAGTGATGGGAAGGTACCTTCGCTATTCGAACATTCGTCGTTTTTATCTGAAAATATTTTATTACAATTTAATTAAAAGTGTAATGTATTATTTAATGTACCTACATACATTCAATGTTGGGTTCATTTTTTAATCGCATGGAAAGTAAAGTTTTTTTGCACTACTAATTACCAGTACCTACAAGAAAACGTATAGGGCTAAAATTAAAAGAAAGTGAGAGTTATTGGTCTTAAAAACTGAATAGTATTTATAATTGACATACTAGAAAACAATACAATGAAACATAGAACCTCCTCTATTTTTGAAGTCGGTTAAAAAAAGTATAATTTCAAATTACAAAATATTTTTTCAGAGAGTAACTTTCGCAGAAACTTTCTTTTGTCAAAGATTACAGTACATTATAGTAATAAAATATTATGTAATTATCTACTCTATAAACTACTACCATATTATAAGTCCTCTTGGTAAATAAAATGTTATAATTCTTAGAGACATTTTTTTTTATTTACAAAGTATATTAGTTAATTATCTATCTATAAAATTATTACATAAACTGCAATGAGCATTGAAAATCCTTTTGCCCATAATTCTGTTAAACGATTTAATAAAGAAAAAGTTAAATGAACGGATCCCAATGATTATTGCATAATTTTTATAACAAAAAAAACCAGTCTACTTGATACCCAGACTCCAGAAATTAAAAAGGTAATATTTTCCAAATGGAAACGAATCAAAATGATCTTGTAAAATAAACTTAAATACTTTTAAAATTGTTATTATGCTTTTTACAAAAAATCTTGGTTTTAATAAACCCTCCAATTATAAAAATAATATTATTTTGTGTTATTTAATTATTTTTATCGATAACAAAGTACTACTCGTCCCATCACTTGCAGACGTTGGAATAGTATTATTATTTCTATTAGTGATGGGTCGACTAATTATTATCGATAAAAAAGATGTTGTTAATCAACTCCGACCCATAAACGTAAGTGCAAATTAAATAGATTCAGCTGTGTCCCAAAAAAAATTGTGCAACAAAAAAAATAAACTGACAAATTACACGTAAATTGTGAACTACCCAGTGAAACCAAAAAGACGTATGTCAAATACTTTAAAAAGCAAATTTGACTACATCTTCCAATTGAACCCAAAAAGCAGAAAAATTAGTTTATAATTTGGACTTGGTTATTTTATTTCCCAACTAATAAAGACGTAAGTATAAAAATTTAACACCGGCTTATATCCCAAGTGTACAAAAGGTGTAAGTCAAAAATTTGAAAAAGCAAAAACTGACTACATTTAAATTTTGCACTGACTTATGAACTCCCAACTAGAGTCAATGGTCCAAGTCTGGTCGTTCTTGCCTGTGGGGGGCTTGGCAGTCACTCGGGGGGGTTGGACAGCCTTAATCTTCGGCTTGTTGCGCAGTGACACAAGGTTGTCTACCGACGATGAAGTGTTTGGTGATGATGCTGTAATATAAAATAAATTATTATTAATTATGAGCATTATTATGTACTAGCGAAACCCGTGCAACTTCGTTTGCGTGTATTTATGCACAGCAGCGCCATCTACTTTATAAAACGCCATGGACTATCAGACTTTTCATCAAATTCTACGGGAATCGCGTACTTTTTGGGGTACCCTGTGTTAATCCATGGTATCAGCTACCTAAATACCAAATATCATAAAAATTGGTCCAGCTATTTCAGCGCGAAGAAGTAACAAACATACTCGAAAACTTTCGCCTTTATAATATTACTGTGATATGATTGATTTAGATGAACCGGAGGATCGCAGAAGAATAACTTTCACAAAGTAACAACTAAATCTAGCAAAAACTGTTTAGTAAAGGTATGCTTACGAGATAGCTCTTCCATGCTGTGCATATCCCTCAGTGGGTAGTACGGATGGTTCTGTGGTGGCTCCGAGTACCTCTGGGCAAGGTTCATGCCTACCCTTATTAACTTTCGCCTTTGAACTGGTGGTAATGCAGCCTGAAAGAAAATTGAAGTGTCTCTTCATAGTAACTCTGCATTGATATCAACATTACACAAGGAGAGATCGACATGACTGTTTAAAAAAACGTAAAATCAGACCTTTCTTATACTAATTTATTATCTCCATGAAATTGTTCTTTGGTTTTACAGCAGGCTCTGCTACTGGCTATAACCAACATTCAGGGTGCCTGGAACCCTCGTATAACCCTAATAATAACTTACACAGTAACATCATAAAGTTAAAGATATTAAAATGATGGCTGTCAAAATTCAGGAAAATAAGAAATTCAAAATTTCAAAAAAATTCAAAATATTTTTATTCAAATAGGCCTAATATAAGCTCTTTCGAAATAGTTTGAAAATTAATGTATAATTAATTAAAAGACGTTTCAGAAATTGGTTGTTGCTTAGCATGGAATAAAGTAAATGTGTTACCTCATTAATTGCGTCAACAGGATCAGCATAAAAAGGACTACCAGCATTATCTTTCTCTGAATCATCATCAATTGGATCTTTGATACAATCATCCTCCAATTTGACCGTTTCCATACTTTCAATGTTACAATTCTCTCTACTTTTAAAAGCCGCTTCTATTTCCTCAGTCAATTTCTTGTTCATATTCATAGCAATATTAAGTTTGTCCGGCCTTTTTGCTACCACATCACCCTTACTATTTGTAGTAGCTATAATCTCACTAGAACCATTGAAACTCTTTTTTAAAGAGCTATCGGAAAAGTTTTTCTTTTCATTCAAACTCTCAGATGAATTAAGTATATGAATGTTTTCCTTTTCCAGTATTGATTGAGTGCTTTTTGCTGCATTCAATTTAGCTGTAATTTATTGAATAAGTATAAATTTAAGGTTACATAATATAGCTTAATAAAAGCTTAATAACGTTTAAAAGTATGTAACTTACGTAATGTATCCGGCAGAAGGTCAGGCCTTTTACTTTTCATAAAGCCATTATTGATATTATTATCGTTATCTTGCTTCAAAGGTTTGAAAGTAGAACAGTTATTGCCTTCTGGTCCCCAAATGTCTTCATAATCTGATACTTTATCCATCAATGAGCTTCTGTAATACACGCCTGGAGATTCTAATATATCTGATTCCTGAAAATTTTGAAATAAAATGGATATTATTATACTATAATAATAAATAAAAAAATATAATGTATTCTGTCAATCAGCATCCACATTGAACATTAATGTACAATATATAGTCATAAATTATTATTACGATCCATTGATTCGTGCTGTTAGTGATGATAATCACGATAAATGTGTAACAATAAATATTCATTCATTTATACCCCTCCTACCTGATAATGTCTGGACTCCTTTCGCTGGGAGTGTCGACTCCTTCTCGATCTACCAGACGGTGTGGTGCTCGTCGTATTCGTGCTAGGAGATAACACCTTATCACGATCTTTACCCAACATTGGGGACACGATAGACTGATTGGAAGTAGGTGAAAAAACGTTTTTACTAGACACTGGGGAACTCCGAGACAAAGGTGAGAATAACTCACTTTTATTAGTCTGACTTATGGGAGAAAAGACACCGCTTTTTGACGAAATCGTATCGTTAGATACAGGCGAATTGATTTGACTTGTAGGTGAAAATATGCCACTGGTGACAGAATTAGTTCCGTTCGGTGAAACCATATTATTTGGAGCGAAACTGCTATTTGATTTGGTGAAACTATTCACTATAGGATCGACTGATTCTGAAGTATTCGTCTGTGACTGTGGCTCCGCTGGCGATTCTGGCTCGGTGGTATTTGCCTGTTCAGTCATTTGCCTTTTGAAGCTTCCGTGCAAACTAGCAGTCATTGCGTTAATGCACTCTCCCTCTGGTGACATACGATGCATCATATTCTAAATGGGAACAGGAATAAGTTTAGGTCAGTAAACGTGTTTCACAATAATGTGATTAGTAAGATGTTAATAACAATATCGAGCAATTTGACCACAATGATTTCATGCGAAGAGCATACACGCCATGCAAAAAGTACGTCATCTCACCTGCAGATCTCCTTCCGAATCTGGGTAGTTTTTCCCGGTGTCCATCAAGTTGAACACGGAGTCAGTGCTACTGTTATTGTTGATTGCATTAGACGCAAGCGTTAGTTGCAGCCGGTCGCTTTGTATGCTCTCATTGATCTGATGATTGTGGATTTGTGTGTTATTGACACAGAATGTAACGGTTGTAGTGACTGTTATGTTTCCATTCTGTGAAGCCTTGTTAATTGGGCTAAAAGCTTGAGCTTCAGATTTGGGTGATAAGGTTTTTGATTGAGGCGGTTTAGCCCATCGGGGAGGCGGCGGAGGCGGAGTGGTTTTGACGTGGTTCGAGGTGGGAGAGTGTTGGTTGGCTGTGGGAAATGTATGGGGTTGTGTTATATGCGCCTGAAAACAGGTGATTTATTTATTATAAAATTAATACAACACCAGCAAGCTATAGCATAAATAAATAAAAAATACTTACGGTACTGGACATAAGGTTGAGTGTGTTTGGTGGGGTGGGTCTAGGCGCTCTAATGAAAGAGCCACTAGGCTTTGCTGGTGGGGATGGCGGTGTCCTTCCTTTAAACGTGCTAAGGTTCTGGCTATGTTTCGGTGGGGAACCAGATGTCTCGATTGGGGACATCTTTAGCACGACGTTTTTGTCTTTTTCTGGACTCAATACTCGTTCTCTCGACATTGTGCCTATTAGTGAAAATGGATTTGTAGTAACAACTAATAAAATTATCTTGACAACAAAAAGTTAGAAATGATGATCTTAATACGGCGGAACTGATTCTTTTGGAAGGTTCAAACATCGAGTAATACCTTTTGGTTCAAATCACTTTAAATACGACATCAACACGCGTCAAACTTATGACTCACCTTCTTTTGCTTTGGTGATATTTTAGTGAAAAGTGAATATAAAGTGAATATAAAAATAAAATAAATAATAAAACAGTATACTTACTGGCATTGAAGCTGCTAAGACTAGATCCTGTATCAGAAGGAGTGACAGCCATCGGCACTACGCCATTCGCCAGCTGACAAGGTGAGAGCATATTTTGAGGATTGTTTTTCGGATTGGCCATTGGGTAACCCCAGAACTCTTGACCAAGAAGCGTCAAAGAGCTTAGCTGTTGACGACTTTTTGCTTCTCGTAGAGCTCGCGGTAACTGGAGCTGAACTGGCAATTCGTCACTGGAAAAAGATATAAGAAATGGTGATCTACTGTTTTGTTTTTCTGGGAGTAGACAAAATTCTGATATTTTTCACAAAAGAAACATCGTTACTAGGTATGTAGAGATATTTTAACATATTAAACTCTCTTATAATTTCATGATTAACTTTAAATTAACAAATTTTTAGGATTCCTTAAAAAGTAACAACGAAACGTTACTTAAAAAGATTTACTTTGCGAAACAAGTGGTTACTGAGACTAGTGCATTCAAGCATAAAAAAACTCTTCAACATTGTAATATCAAATAGTACAAGACGGAACAGACAAATGAGATTGATGTACGTACCAGCATTGTGAATAGTGTGCTATCAATTCAGGTATGTTATCAAACCGATTGTGTGAAGTTTCCAGGCCTATTCGGCCGTCAGAAGCCTGGATGAGGTAGTGTTCGATGTAGGGTCCCTTATCTGCGGGCAGGCGGACGCTGATAGCCATTGTATCCGGCTGGCTCGACTGGCGTACAACGAAATTCTGGAAATACAGAGATAGTAATGTTTGTATTTACATCAATGAAATTTAAAGTGGGTAAAGCATTTATGAAAATGTACTAGCTTGTAGAAGTACCGTCTCATAGAATATCGGCATGAAGCAGTAATGTGTTTCGTTCGGTGTGTGAGACAACCATACCTTTTATTTCTCCGTTTCTACATACAATCCACGCGACGAGGGATGAAACCCTTTTTGACGGCTGATTTGATTTGCGCAGTATTTTGTAAAAAAAAAAATATCACAAAGTTGGCAAACAAGCATACGGCCCGCCTGATGGTAAGCATCACCGTAGCCTATAGATTCTTGCAATACCGGGACCGGGGGTATCACTCACGCATGCGTTGCCAACCCTCCCAACTCGCCAAGTGGAGCTCTGGAGACCTTACTCACCGTAGACGATTTCTTCTAAAGTGGTATAGAATTCGTCTACTTTGCAGGTCGTTCACGTGATACGCCAGGTCTTATCTCTCGTGGTGCGGATTGTACAAGATATCGCGTTTATGATATTAGTAAGAATTAACTTACTCCTTCCTCCTTCCCTTGTAACAGATGAAAAGCACCAGCCCTTTGTATTCCTGGCAGGAACCATACTGGATGTGTTCTGATCAGACGCTCCAACAGCCCAATGTCGCATGGAGGCTGTTCATCAGATCCTGACCCTGAGGAGTCTACTGAGGAGCAGTCACCGCGAGCGCCTTCACCGTCCGATGAGAGACTTTCTCGACTCTGTGGAAGATAGGGAAATGGTTGGATATTTACTTTTTTGTTTTCAGTTATGAGTGTGGCTATGGTACTTCATTTTACTTCGTCTAATTATACCTTTACTTCACCAAGATTCAATTTCACTAGTAGTGTAGACCTGAGACCTGAGGTTACAGTCGTTTCCTCATAATATTCAATCATGGATAGATAAGATTGATAAATCATTTATTTGTATCACCAAAGCACACATAATGACAGAAATCTAGACACTAATTCCCAGAACTAAATAACATGAAATTAATTAAAAATATAGAACTTAACAACAATAATCATTCTAGGTGTACAAGAAATTGACAGAAATAAACAGTTTATGTTGACAAGGTAGTAGTAGGAACTTGAGCCGCAGTAATACAAAGAGGCAGCAACTCTTAAAGTTCCAAAAGAAAAAAAAAACACACAGTAAAAAGATCTCCTGAAAATTTCTACTAAAAACAATGTGACATGAGAATGTTATCTATTGTTTCAACTTCACGTTGAGTATACAAATTGACTTCCCCATTTAATTTAATCTTAATATCCTACGTACACATTTATTTTGGCGTCATAAAGCCACGCCGCAGACGGGGTCTCTTTGAGCTCGTAAGCCCCGCATTACCCCGCATCACTCGAGCACAGGGTTGTTAGTTGGCAGAATATATCAGATAAGTAAATTAATAAAATGAAAAATTTGCATCAGTCGTTGTTATCAGGCCACCTAATCAGTCAAGACGGTGACTACACTGTCTTGACTTAACTAACGACAGACGGTTGAAATCATTTAGTCGCATAAGTGACTATACCGACAAAACGTGCCCTCGAAGGGAAAAGATGGAGATTTTTTTTGTACTGTCCGCGCGGTATTTCCTAATTTCATCATCAGGAAAAAATACAGTCGGTGGCAATGTTGCTGTTCTGTATCAGGTTGCCTGTGATCTTGGTCGGTGTATGTATATAGATAAACATCCAAGACCCGAGGCCAATCAGAAAAAGTTCGTTTTTCATCATGACCCGACCGGGGATCGAACCCGGGACCTCCTGGGTGGCGGTCTGGCGTGGTAACCATTACGCCACGGAGGTCGTCAAAATATCAAAGTATTAAGGAATAGGATTAATTGTTATTGTTGACTATGACTTAGACTTTTTTTATGCCACAAAAGTGGGAAACAAGCATACGGGCCGCCTGATAGTAGCCTATAGACGCTTGCAATATTGAGGTATCACTCACGCGTTGGCTAGACAGACTAGATCCAAAATATTTAGGAAAGTTTATTATTATTGATTTAAAATATAATATTGAAATGTAAAGGTATTACATTCTCTTATAGTTATTTTATAAGGTATGACAGCCCTGCTCTTAATACCTCGCTACTCGTCTCCAGCAAAAGGGACTTACTAATATTTACCTATTACATTTCACGAACGAAGCAAGGGTACAGTAATTAGTGGAACGTTTTCACTTTGTACGTTTATAAGGGTTTTGAGGCCTGTCTTTTATAGGCCATTAAGCTAATAAACAAAAATGGTCAGTTTTGAGGGGCTATTTGATTAATTAGCAGGTTTGCAACCTGCAAGAATATTTACTTTAAGTGAAATTCGTAGCGCTTTTCGCGCAAATAGTTCATAAGTCGCCCGACAATATTCAAAGTTTACGCCTCCATTTTTATCTCACACTAGCTGACCCGTGCCCACTTCGTTGGGCATAATGTTAAAAGCCTTTTTATTTTTTGTTTTTTTATATAACCTATGACACTCAGCAATAATGTGGCTTTCTATTGGTGAAAGAATTTTTAAAATCGGTTCAGTAGATTCCGAGATTACCCCTTACAATTTAACAAATACACAAACTTTACCTCTTTATAATATTAGTATAGATAGATTTAAAACATGTAACAAATTAGAGGGGAGTCTGTCAGGAGAGGTCTCATTTTAGGCTTACCGAACGATCATACAAATAGAATCGCGGGCAAGCTAGTATTTACATAAAATGTAGAAACTTTGGAGAATAGAGAATGTGTTAAACAGATGGCCAACTCACAATACGTATAAAATTTCAGTGAAGGTGTGAACACAAACGTTATAGACGTATAAAGATATTCCATTCATAGCTGAACACTTCAAAACCAACAATTGCGGACGGAAAGTTTAATAAATATATTTACAAAACCCGCGCAATACTTTTGAGGAAAATTCCAAGGCATACTTCAAACAAAGTAGGGTCTTTGTACAGAAACTTGGAAATATTACACGGTCCCCGCAAAAGGCCACGGAGGGCGAGCAATTTCATATATTCACATGCATTCTGATTTTAGTCGTATATCCGCGTGTTTATATGCAAAAGTTATATTGCTTCGTTTTAGAGTTCCTCGTGTCAAATAAAGTTAAATCCTTCCTCATACTAGCTTATTACAAAATAATAGTAATTAACTACAGTTATGTACTTTTTATTACATAGTAATTATGACATAACTAAAGAAACAGTCTGTGAACGTATCCCTGCAGTGGGATGATTATAGGTTGAAATAATGAAGAACTGTTATTTTTTTTTAGTTCATAATAATATATTCATACTAGTTGATGCCCGCAAAATCCAGTTTCACTCATTGCCAGACTGATATCCGGAAAAAATACTACGTGTACCTTTCAAGCAAATCTGTCCAGCCATTTTTACGTGGAAGAGTAACAAACATCTATACATCCATCCTCACAAACTTTCACGTTTATAATATTTGTAAGGAAGGCAGTAGGATTTTAATGGTCTTGGCTTAATGGCTGACAAAAGTCGGGATTGCAAAACATAACCTGCCCTTCGAAGTACGAACAGTTTATTTATACTTTCAGTTTTTCCAACCGTACATCGCATCGAGGTTAGAAAAACAAGTATAAAAAACTACGGAACCTTGAACGAAGATAAGCAATATGCTCAATATTTTTATTACATTGCGGTCAATGAACTTGAGATATGGGTATGTTCAAAAAATATGTTTGAAGCCTTCAATTTTCTTTTCATATTATCCTGAATTTGAAATAGCGGTCAAATATAGAACGGATTTTATTGGTACGAGGGCAAATAAGGTTTCATGACAGCGAGTTTTGGTATATGGAGCAGAAAGCAGAACCACAGATTACTTAATAGAACTTTAAAATGGTACAAAGCCACAATGTGTAGGTTTCAAGACATTCGACTAATAGTATTTACTATTTAAAACCGTAAACCCTTGTCTGGTTTCATAACAAATCTTGTCAAAACTGTTTTAAATCTCGGTTCTAAACCAATGTTTTAAACGTGTAGGCTTCATTGTTCTTAAATTAGGAATTATAAAAAAATCATTACTAAATTAGGATAGGTTATTCGATTTTAATTTTGTGAAACCATTTTTATGATATTTTTTAAAACTTATTTTTTTTATGTTTGTTTGTTTTTATAGTTCCGCCATGTCCGTCTAACCGTCCGCGGTCTAGCGCCTAGACGCTTGATGCTAGAAAGCTGTAATTTGGTATGTATACTCATATTAACAATGCTAACAAAGTGGTAGAACAAAATTTTGAAAAATATTTTTTTGGGAGTGCTTCGGCCTCTTTGCACGGTGGTCCCCCTCCCCTTTATCTTCGAAAGTCTTGTGTTTAGAAATTTGAAAAAAAAAACATGGTAGTAGTCCATATAGTGAACCTACAAGGAAAACTATAACGGTTAAGTAGGCACTACTAGTTACCGAGTAATAGCCGACAAACTTATGAAGTAAAAATTCTTTGACGAAAACGAATAAATGTCATAGAATACGCATTGTACTCATCTGTTTGCCTGTGACCACGGCCGGTGCAACCTGGTCGAAACGTCAGGCAATATCAAGGTATGGTCGCGTTAATTCCCCGGTATATTATTAATTTATAATATTGCAACGCGAAAGTTTAAAAGCGTGCGTGGCCCGACACGTCCTTGCCCGGTTTTCTTTTTCAATGAACTAACTACTCTCTTGCTACACTTACTTACTGGCAGTGATATTTGAAACATTTTTGATTGTATTGATAATTCTTGAAGAAATGCCATAACCTAGGAAGGTTAAGAAAGAAGAGGACTTCTTAACCTATGTAAATGACAAAGCGCAAATTAAAGGCGAAGTCGAGAACAACACCTCGTAAAATAATAATAAATTATTCCTCTTTCACAGACAAACATTGTGCATATGCAAAATACAATTAAATTCTAATCGGTAAAGGCAGAAAGATTTAGCGTTGGCAACCCCAACGTATTAATATTCATTGTCGGCCGTACGTTAATTATGACGAAATCCCTACAGTTGGCAACACTGCGATTTAAAATTAAAATACACACATTTGTACCTATTAGCTGCAATTATTTAGTTTTAATGGATGCGAATTGTGTTATTTAGTTCCATTGTATGAATGAATTTTGAATGTTTGAATAATCAGAATTCATTCGAGTAACAACCACTAAGGCTGGCCATAATTTGGGTGCGTTTTTTTTTACAAATTCTATCCTAAAAACGTACGAACGAGCGATACTGAAGGAGTATTTACTATGATTTCTAGCACAGTCTATGCTGTTTGTGCATACAAATCGTGTTCGTACGCATCCAAAGTACAGCCGGTCTTAAGCTAGATTGACCATTTGTCACGGTTTATTATTTTCCTAAACTCTTTGGTATAATTTTCAGTCTTTGGCTCATCATCATTATCATCAGACTTATCTAAGATGAGAGTACTAGTTTATAGAAAGGAAATAAGTCCACATTTGATTATGTTGCGTCTACATAATTCCCATGACCGCTTTCCAGCTCCATCAGATCAGATTTAATATGTCGGAAAATTCTTGTATGTATTATACATACATCTTGGGGACTGGTCTGCTCGTTTTATCAACATCTACTTAATCGACATATTTAGGATTTGACCATAGCGCTATTTGGATTGAAATCCCGCGTTTGGTACCTAATTTCTGTATATACCTGGATCTATATGTATATTTTATTTATTCTTAAAAATGTACTTATACATTGTAACAAACGAGTGGAAGAAAAAAATTGCTAAATGACAAAAAAGGCCGTAACCGTGTTTCTTTCGCCATTTCTTTTGCCGGTGGCCATTTTGCTTGTGTCCGAAATGGTGGTAGTTTATAACGTACTTTATTTTCTTTAAACATAAATATTATTATACAAGTTTAGTGTTAATTACAATTTACAAAATTTCGGAAATACACTGGGCGTCAAAAGTAAGTAGTACAGTTTTAAAATTGCAATATCTCCTAAACTACAGAAGCTAGACCTTTCAAATAAAAAAAAGTTAAAAGACAATTTCATTTCATTTAATAAAAACGTCATGCATAATATCATTTTTTAAAGATTGACTGAAAAAAAAACTTAATAAACAAAAACACTCTTTTTTAAACTGTTGGCTTGTACTTTTGTTTTTTATTGTTTTCTTTATTTCTGATAAATCAATTGCAATTCAAAAGCAAATGTGTCTTCAGCGAGTAAACGTCACTAATCATGCCTCTTTCACCAGAAGAATGTGCAAGAATCATAACTTTTCTCGAAGTAGGCATCAGTATGCGTCATACTGCAAGAACGGTGGGTGTAACTCTAAGAACGATCCAGCAAGTAAAGCGAAGGTACTAAGAGACTGGAAACCATCTAAGGAGACCAAGTAATGGCAGACCCAGGTGCACTAGTACCGGAGAGACCGCTTAATTGTCTCTACTGTGTTAAGAAATCGTCACCTTAATGCAGTTAAGGTCCAGCAACAGCTTCTTCAGACCCGAAGAGACTACGTTAGTGAGAGTACAGTGAGGAGAAGACCTTGCTGAAGCCAACCTGAAGTCGTACAGGCCAGCAAATGGCCCCAAACTTGAGACAGGGCATCGAGTAGCAAGACTACGCTACGCCCGTCAACACGTACAATGGGACGAAGAAGAATGGACAAGAGTTTTGTTCACAGATGAGTCTCGGTTTTCTTTATTCACTTCCGATGGAACGCGGAGAGTATACAGGCGACCTGGTGAGCGATACATTCAAGTTTGCATCTCGGAAAGAGTTCAATACGGCGGGGGCTCTGTTTACGTATGGCCTGGCATCTCTTCAGAGGGTCGCACAGAGCTAGTGGTCACAGAAAATGGCAGTCTGGCTGGTGAAAGATATGCATTAGAGATCCTTAACGAGTATGCAGGGCCATATTTAGTAAATATGGGTGATGGAGCGATACTAATGCATGATAACGCCCGGCCACACACCGCTCACCTCGTACAAGAGTACATTCAGGAGGTTGGCATCAGCTTGATGGCTTGGCCATCAAGAAGCCCAGATCTTAACCCGATTGAACACACTTGGGATGAGCTTGGGAGGCTAGTCAGAAGACGCAGACCAACCCCCGCCACCCTCAGGGCTCTAAAACAAGCCCTGATAGAAGAATGGGTGAATATTCCCTAACACCGCCTCCGAAACTTAGTGTTCAGCATGCCAAACCGGCTCGAAGATGTCATCAGAGCCCGAAGCGGCAACACAAGTTACTAAAGTGGGAACAAGGCCTAAAACTTAAAAATTAAGTTCTTGATAGTTACTTCAAAATGGTTAGCTTTTTAGTTTTTTCTTAATTTTCAGTATAAAACTTTACTAATGCCAAATAAAATATTATTTTTAGAAAACTTTGTTAAATTTGCTATAAAATGACTTTTATTTCAAAACTCTAACTTCTATAGTTTAAGAGTAATTGCAATTTTAAAACTGTACTACTTATTTTTGACGCCCAGTGTAGCTAGTAAAAGAAATAGCGAAAGAAAACCTGTTACGGCGTTATAAAAGGAGTTAGTTAAAAGTGAAAATTTACAAAGGAAACCATTGTTTGAATATCAAGATTAATTTCCAAAAACAAATTATTTCCTGTAAAGTAATTTCCCCTAGTCCGTCTCCAATTTTATCTCGTCTGTTTTTGATTACCGGCGAAGGCTAATCAACAAATTACATGACTTTCTACAAAGTGCTGGCAATCTTGACTTTTTCCCAGTTTCCTGTGAATTAGACGTTGCGTGCTTTATTTAGGACTTTAAATTATTTTAGTGAAAGCATTGGTTTTATAGTAATATAAGTTGCGAAATTGAATCTGATATGACTTCACGATCACCATCAATTTTTTTATGTATTTTGTAAATAAATAAATTTTAATACTTTTAATTTGGTACAATCAAAAATTATATTTACTATCAGAAGTAACGAACAAGCAAGTAAATCACCCACAACCACCCACAACACAACAATATTTCAAAAAATGAAGATTACAAAATGAGAATCTATTATCTTAATAAATGAAGAAGTATTTTTTTTGGCGCAAATCTCAATGACATTATCACTAAATCCCAGCTTATCACATGCCAAGAACAACAAGTTCTTAATACAATTAAATCAAATGTCACGTTAAAATTAATGGAAAGCAATTTACCATTTAAACGGCTAAAATGCTGCTATAGACGAGAAATTAATATCACGATCGGCCACAATTACTTGCAAAGCAATATATCAAGTGCAACAATAATAGGCCCCCGGCAAGGTGTTAAATTTAAGAGTACAATAGCTTCTCGCAGAGTAGCATACCATAACAGGCAGCATAATAGCCTTTACGAACATTTCCGACCAATCCCGAACATTCCCGAAGGTTTTGTATGGCTTTGAATTATGTGGAAAGTTGAATTGCAATTAGTTTTCGGTGGAATGTGTTTATGAGAGGAATGATATGGGGCGTGATGGAAATGTGTGTTTGCGGTTATATTATGGCGTTTCGTGGTTACGGCGGTTTACGAATGAGGGTGACTTTGGTGAAAGCATACGTGTATTCCAATTATTCAAAGTCAATTATTACTTTGGTGTAATTACAAAGGTACATAAAAGATTCCAAGTCGGTAATCGCTCTTTGAAATTTTATGTCTCTATGTAGAAAATGGTCACTGGCAAGTAAATTATTTTAAACTGTATAATATTTAGAATATTAAACAAAATATCATAACGTCTGTGAATTGCAGAAAGCAAATATTAACTGTATTTAACATAATTGACACGTTTACGAATTCTGTGGACAAGTAAAATGACTCCTCCGTCGATGTTCGGCACAATCTGTTAGAAAAGAATAATAAGTACCTTTTATTTTCTGTTCATAAAACAGTCAGAACATGAAAAGTAGTAGAATATGTAGCATACTGCATAATATAACATTCAAAAGCGTGACTTATTTGATTGTCAGATCATCATTTCAGCCACAAGAAGTCCACTGCTGGACATAGATCTTCCCCAAACTGATTGCCAGATATTTCTAATTAATGATGCACCAAATAAGACTCTGTAAAATATCGGAAGTTTGGTGCCCATAAAAACAAAACATAACATTAATCCTAAACCTAAGTTGTCAAAAAATTAGACATAATCAACGCGACACGTATTCTTGAAATCCCTCAATCTCTTAAGGGGGGAGGCAGCTGAACTCATAAAAATATACAACCACTTGACGCTTAGTAGCGCATAACAGTTGACTTTTACGCGAGTTGGGAACTAAGTGCGAAGTGGGCGCACGTGCCACCGCCGCTCAAATGCGAGCGGCATTTTAGGTGCCCGCGGAGGCCACCTGTGACCGATAGAATAGAGAAGTTTTAATGAGCCTAGCTTTATATGGCTCTAAATGTATGTATATGGTACATTAATTAGGTTTTAGTAAGGTAAAAACAGTTATGTAATATTTTACATCGTAAAACTTTTAACCGAATTGTTTGAAACGGTTTTATCTAAGTTTTGAAGTAGATATTTAAAATGTTTGTGGTTGTTGTTGTTTTCTCTACTATACTATAACCTTGAATGGGTATTAGATTTGAAAAGAAAAAAATTATGTTCATAATATCGCAAAAATAGCTCAACGCATTTGAATAAAATGCACACAAATTGTTTAAAACCAGAATCCCGGGATTGAAATCACATTAGATAGAGATATTGAAAAATATCCTACTAATATTATGTGTATGTTTGTTACCTCTTTAAGCTTAAATGGCTGAGCCAATTTTTATGATATTTGGTACGTAGGTAGGTGATATCTTGGATTAACACATAGGATACTTTTTATCCCGAAAAGTACGCGATTCCCGTAGAATTTGTCAAAAATGTGACATAAATGGCGCTGCTGTGCATAAAATTATACGCGGGCAATACCGAGCAGCAGCTACTAAGTATCAAATAATATTTTTTTTAAAGCATGAAAAAGTTTTTTATTGTCATGTTGTCCATTAGCTACCTTATAATTAATAATTTGTTTAGTAACTCGGAAATAACGTGTATTTACTTGAATAATTATAATCGTTCACGCAATAACAAAACTGAGTTATTACAGAGTTATGTTTTTCGGAACAAGGAAATTTTGTGGTTCACGATCCGTGTCTCAATAGAAATAATTAGTAAAATTAATGTCTAGGAAATTTTCTTATTCATGAAAAAAAAAGTTTTTTTTTTTTTAATTGATTATTAGCGAATCCTCATTTGAATCAATCTGTTATCGTCACAGAACAATGAAAAGGGTGGTTTTACTCCCCAGTACAAATGTGTACAAAACGCTACAAATTGCATGTAAGTTATAACGCCCTCAAAGTACCGACTGCTCTGCAATGTGTTCTTAAATATAAGTGCAGAGACACGAAGTCAGTGTCATTTTTCGTGACAGAGATGAGTCGTTACATTTGGCATACAATATTAAATTAAGCAAAAAATAATTTTGATGCATAAAATAAAAAAAAATAAAAAACACATTAAAAACATGTATTTATTGTTTTTTATTTTATGTCACTCGATTAAATTTTAGTAAACATCATGAAAAGAAAGTAAATAATGAAGACACAGAAAAACATTTATTACTTGTTACGTGTCTCAAGTTCAATCAAATAGAGTAAACAGCCCTGTGGAGGAGGGGGATGCTGGAGGGGTGCACCAGATGACTCACCGGGGGTTGTTAAAATCAATAAACCATAGAACTAAGAAATGTTAACTTGGAAATCAGTTTTATTTCAATAATAAAAAATGAAATAACCCCACGATACTGACGACCTCCGTGGCGTAATGGTTACCACGCCGGACCGCCACCCAGGAGGTCCCGGGTTCGAATCCCGGTCGAGTCATGATGAAAAACGAACCTTTTCTGATTGGCCTCGGGTCTTGGATGTTTATCTATATATACATATATAATATATTTATATGTTTGTTATAAAATATAGTATCGTTGAGTTAGTATCCCATAACACAAGTTTCGAACTTACTTTGGGGCTAGCTCAATCTGTGTGATTTGTCCCTATATATTTATTTATTATTTATTTATTTATAAGTTACTCAATATAAGCTATCAGAGAGTAAAAGAGTCGTCAAAGTTATAGTCGATCAAAAAATCTGAACTAATACCATACAAATAAACAAGTGAATATTTTTTATTAAGGAGACACCTTTTTACACTACATGGAAAAACACAAGGTAAAGATCGCCCGCTTGCTTATTTGCCTGTGTTATGGTTATGAAATTAAAAAACCATATTTCCTTATCAACCATTATTTTTCTATGCGACACGCTCAAGGAGTATGCGGTTCTTTCCCGCTAAAGTTGTCCACTTCAATGTCTTCAATACAATAAATAGGGTTGCCAAAGAGCCTTTTCACAGTAGGGGTCCAATATTGACATGACATGTGACTTATTCCTTTGTTATTGTCCTCATTAGCCCCTGATTGCCGGTAGCATTCGGTTAAAAATGAGGGTCATTCGAGATAACGAATTGTCTTGTGCTGCGTTATATTGTTAGTGATTTCTCTTTTTGTATTGGTCACAATTTTATACGTTTTCATTATTAGCCTTAGTACAGGGTGTCCGTTGCAAATTTAACATTTAAATGAATACAAAAATGACTACGAATCATACATTAATTTAATTATAACGCTGAGTAGTTCGAATTTTGTTTTTTTAAATGGTGGCCATTTCTTAAAATATGTCCTGAGTTTTCAGTCATACTCACGCGCGAGCCCGATATGCGATCTCAATCCTTTTTTTCCTATGTCAGATAAAAAAGTGACATTATGCGTCTCTTTAACCAATCATGCATTGTATTTTAATCTATGGAAGTAAACTACGAATCAATACTTCCGTCAATCACGAACAATCATCGATAGAGAATAGTCATTACTGACTGACGGACTGACAGATCAACGCCTAAACCGCCTGATTATAGAGATTATTATATAGAATTATATTATATATTATTATTATAGAGAACTTGGACGGTGTCTTTATGTAACGTAGGCATCAGATAAAATAAAAAAGTAAAAATTTCCACTGGAATACGGGATACACGTACCTAAACGAAGTTGCGTGGGTCTCGTACAAAATATAATTAAGCCAGCTCATTTTGAATTCACAAAACATTTGTGGCTTGTGAATTTGTTTGGTGATGATTCCTACAAATTAATTATTGTGTATTCATTTATTCTGCAACCATTAATTAGAGATGTAATTTGAGCTGATTTTGGGATTATTGTTTTCAACGATACATTAACCATTTTATGCAATAATAAACATAAACAATTAGTGTTTTCAATAATAAATTACGACGGTGATTGTTCAGTGACTAAATTAGTTTTAGGTTCCGATTAGTTCATAGCTAAATTCCAGTGAGTGCTACAAAATTAATATTTACTACTAAATAGACAGCCACGCACGACTATAAGAATCTTGGATGCGTTGCACACTTACGAAGAAATGAAAAAGGAAGGAAGGGGGAAGAGAAGTAGGGCACAGCGGATAATACCTTGAAATCCCTGCCGCCCGTCTGGGGAAGGACCTCCACCTTACAGAAGATCGTAACCAAATAGAATTGGTCCGGCCATGTTGCGTTCTTACGGTGAGTAAGGTCTCCAGAGCTCCACTTGGGGGGGGGTTGGGTTTTGGCAACTTTGAGGCATAAAAAAATAAAAGGAAGTAGGAAGCAGGACAGATATTAAGCCTCCGGCTCTCTCACTCAACGTACGAAACACATATCACCGTCTTTTTCACGTCGATACTCGATATTATAATATTTTTTTTTTCAAGAATGTTATCTACCACTTTGTTAGCATTACTATGTGTAATGGCAAATAACAGCTTTCTAGTATTAAATCTCGGAGCTAGACCAAACCGACTGACAGATGCACAGTCAAGAGCAGGTCGACCTTTACATATTGGACTTTCTACCATTCTTAAGTTCTATGTCATTAGAGCCAAAATTGTACTGCAAGTGTAACTCGACGTGCACCTGACTGGATATGGCAAAACTATAAGGGTTCCTTGTTTACTACGGAACCCTAAAAGGCATTATTCACAACGTATTTAAAAAAAGGCTGAAAATCTATCTATTGTTGCATACAATCGATTGAGTACGGGATGCAAATTAAGCAGGGGCGGTTTTTTTTAATCGAGGGACGATTACGCCCGCCCTAGACTGGCGATAGGGCGGAAACGGAAGGCGGGCGGAATATAATAGTTCCATGTTGACAATAGGAGTAATTATGAACCGTTGCGGTAGCTTTTAAATGTGTAGAAAATTATCAGGCGTTTAGACGGTTAATATCTAAATGACTGGAATTGTAAACAACAGCTTTTAGGTTTACATTACTGGATCACTGGATCCAGTGCATTCCAGTGCCCGTTTACATAATTAATCCAGTTGTAATCCAGCGCTGGATTCGATCGCTGGACTGGAATACTGTAAACCGGGCATTAGGTCTCAATAGTTAGAATAAAATAAAACTTTACTCGGATAAAAACTTAACACACATAGTACAGTCAAAAGCAGGTCGACCTTTACACTTCGGACTTACGGTACCATTCTTAAGTTCTATGACTTAAGAGCCAAAATTGTACTGCAAGTGAAAAGCTCGACGTGATCCTGACTGTACACATACACTATTACAATAACACTTCACAGTGGGTATTTAAAAAAAAGAACACAACACGTAACAGCCTATGTGTACTGCAACCATCCAAAAAGGTCATTAGCTCAGTGTAATCTTTATCACAAAGGAAGCAAAGCACTGGTATTCTGCCATGACCTGATAATGGTAATTAAAAAAAAATTTTTTTTTTAAATATATAGGGACAAATCACACAGATCTGATTGAGCTTGCCCCAAAGAAAGTTCGAAACTTGTGTTATGGGATACTAACTCAACAATATTATATTTTATAACAAATACATTATATAGATAAACATCCAAGACCCGAGGCCAATCAGAAAAAGTTCGTTTTTCATCATGACCCGACCGGGGATCGAACCCGGGACCTCCTGGGTGGCGGTCTGGCGTGGTAACCATTACGCCACGGAGGTCGTCAAATAGTTAGCTAGTTACGAAACAATCTTCCCAGACCTCCCAAACGCAGCAGACCTGCCTTCTCTACCAAGAGGGCACGGTTTCTACGAACGCCGAACGGGGGAAAAATGTATGTAAGTATAGAATTTATGTTTGTTCTCGATTCTAGCAGCGTGTATTCACGCACGCTGCTATAGAGCCGTGTCCAAATGGGATGGGTCCACGGACACCCGCCGGCGGGGTTGCGGAAGTATCACCAGTGCCCGCGACCCCGCCACGTGAAGGCGGAGAAGGTGGCAGACAGTCAGGTTTTTAGTCGGTATCCCTCATTGGCTAGAGAGGTGAGCCCGACAGACCCCCGTCGCTTCCCCAAGTGGCGGGACATGCAGTAATGCATTTTCCTGACTTTAAAAAAAAGGTGTTTTCTATGTACCTAGACTTGAATTGTACATTCTTTAGTAGGCACGGGTGTAGGAATGTACCTACAATTCAACCCTCTAGACTATTGTAGTCAAGTGAACTTTGAATTGATCATCTCATAATAAAAAAAGATTAAAAGAACATTGATCAAAATTATCAAAATTTAAATATCAATCAAAACTGTCTTTATAGGATATGAGTCTATTCAATACGTTTGCAATTTAATAATAAAATTCAGATGTATTTTAATTGGAACAAAATCTCCATTTTGTGTGCGGATTTTAAACCGGTGATAAACGACGATGAGGAATTTCATTATGGTATCTTTTCATTCACTGTATAATTTCACGTTCGCGAATAATGAATAATATTTTGAGAAGTCATTTTAATTTTATCTCTCTGAATACCAAAGTCTGCTTTTTAGCACACGAATACTGAGTATGTCTTTCGCACGTTTCCAATATTAAAGTGAGATAAATAAATAGTAACGCTCGCCATCCATTAGCAACACAATAAAATTATTGGTTTTAGCTTCTACCTACTCTTTTATAAAAATTAGGCCAAATTTCCAAAAATCCTATCTTACAGCACAGAAAATAGTACTAACTTACAGCCGCACTCAGGAGTCGTTTAATAATTACCAACTCTTTAGTATACGTTCATACTGTTCGATTACGTTGATATAAGACTCGATAGAGCATTAATATAATGGGCTTCCTCCCTGCATTTGTAATGAAAACGAACAAAGTATGTCTAGAACTAGTAATGTCTACGTCCTAAAAATTTTCTAAACTATGATTTTTACTGTCAGACATTTTTACACGCAAGTTCTTGTTAGTGTGATAGCTAAATACCTATAAAAGTATTATAGCGTTATAACCCTTTGCTGTGTAATAGAATTTCCTCACTTAAGGGTCCAAACATAATATTCATTACACCGACCATTGGGGTCTCGAATAAAGCTATCAACATACTTATGTAGCGTGTTTTTGCGTGGCGCGTTTTGACGACGCGAACGGCGGCGATGGCCGCGTGCTTTTCGCATCATCTACGGACGCGGACGTCTGTCGCGGTACGCTGGTACTATTAAATTTATTATACTGTGGTCGCGGCGAACGACGGCAGAGGAGTGCACGTTTGTTGTATCGAGGTTCGAGGCGCACTCTGACTGTGCCACACACAATACTCTGTATTAAGGAATCTTTAATCATACTGACATTTTGATAATCCGGTGTCTCCGTTGGTAGTGCCGCGCGTCCTTTGATACTGAAGATAGGGTCTTCCTTTAGTACCAAAAGGGTGGCTTCAAATCCGGTATGGGATTTTTTTAAAGCAAAATGACCACTGGTAACTTACTACATTGTAAAGAACTACATGCGTAATGTTAGTTCAATTAGTGCTGGATAGCTAACGTTATAATTTATTAAAATATTATTAAAAATTCTAAATGGATATAACCGATGTTCTGACATGAAACGCGAGTACCCACAGAATACTGTATTTTTCATGTTGATTCACATACTCCCCATGCCACAGAAGTAGGTAGGTAGCTTTAGTTAGACGGTACAACTGTCGGTAAAACGTTATGTGCAGTTAGAAATGTGGACGTATCCGCGGTCTAACTGCCTGCAAGTTTAAGGGGTTATAGCCAAGTTTATGGAGCATTTTGGTTGTGTTAACGTTCTAAATTAGTTCTAAATATTTGGTCTCAAAGGATGAAATTAGGTATTTTCATAAAACAAAGCTGTACCTACAAGTAGCAATGTAAAATTAAATATGTGAGCACTTAGAAGGGTTTTTCGGAAATAAGATGAATACTGAAATAATTACAGAAAACCCATTTTGTTTTTTTCCTTTCAGAACATAATGTTGAATTCTCATCACTAACGTTGCATTCTCAAAATGTTGGATTCTCAACTCAGATATCCCAAACTATAAACAAAGCTTGTACAGTCAACAAAATACAAAAAGGTATAATGTAGAGCCTTAAAGTTTTGAGTTTTCTAAATATTAGGAATATTTGAATGAAAATATTTTGAATTTGAATTACATAAAAGGATTGACTCAAAATTTTATTTAGCGATGGTATTCATATTGTACGATATATGTATGTTAATTACAAAGTTTCAAGCCGATATGTTTTATTATTAGCATTCCACATCTCAATCTATATCTTTTTAGGGTTCCGTAGTAAACTACAAGGAACCCTTATAGTTTCGCCATGTCCGTCTCTCTGTCTGTCCGCGGTCTAGCGCCTAGACGCTTAATGCTAGAAAGCTGTAATTTGGTATGTACATATTAACAATGCCAACAAAGTGCTGGGACAAAATTTTAAACTTTTTTTTTTGGGTTCCTCTTTTACAATACAATACAAATTATTTATTTGTTTTTAAATAGGGTGTTACATTAAAATGTTAGGTGGTATACATTATTATGTCGCTTATACCTATTTAGCCACACAAGGCAACACACAAAATAAACATAAATTACACACAAATCAAGCATCTAACGTTTTTTTGATGAAAACTTACAAATGTCATAGAATATGGCATTGAACCCTACATTGTGCGTGGCCCGACCCGTACTTGCCCGGTTTTTTCTTATTTAGTTTGACAGTGACAAGCCATAGTTTAATCTGACATTAACTTCAAAATGTTTTTGTGCAATTCATTAGACAAGTAAATATTTCTTTGCTTTACCTTTTGAAATCGAAATCAGATTGCATTGCAAGACTTATCTTCCTAATTATTGTAAGCTAAAAGGGCCCGTAAACTTGGAAGTCACTTTGATCTCTCCCTTTGATTAACTCCTCTTTAAGTTTTAACACAGATTGAGATTTGTTTCGTTTACAATGACGAGCAATAAAAACGGGTAATCCATTATTAGCAAATTAGAAATAAATATTTTCAAGACAAAAATAAAATTACATTCCATTATTTATTAATGTTTAGTGTCTTACTCGTATTGATAATGGTGTCATATAAGTTTAATTTATTATCGGTATGTTTATAGTTTTTTCGGTTCTTGGAATAATTTCGTATTTTTCATTTAATTCTGTCAACGGCATTAAAAATATATTTACACATATTTATTACAAAACTAGCTAGTTTGTTTGCAAGAGAAAACCAATGAGTTGTGTGTCCCGTGGAAATTTTGTTAGACTACGTCTTATCCAATTTTACAGGCTCTGTGAAAAATAAAACCCCTCACAGATAGCAAGTTTTTAGCTCTTGTAATCCAAATTGATAATAATTTAATCCATCAATTTTTTGAGAGTTTATTTTTGATAGATTTTGTAATGACCCATTTATATATATTTGCCGGCAGTGTAGTTTGTAAGTTTAATAGCTTGTTACGTTTAAACGTTTCAGAGTTTCGTGTTTGTAATCGTTTCGCGTTTGGAGATAATATAGGAATTCGTTTTCATTTCAGACGATGAATATCTTAACATAAACATACCAAACTAATACCACGTAACTTCGTTTACGTGTGAATACAGGATTTTTTGAAATTCAATAAAAAAGAAAGGATTTCCATGGGAAAGCGATTTTCCACGGATGCCTACTTCATACAAATAATACGCCCTCCAAGATTCCGGTCTCTACAATCAGTGGTAGGCTGTGCGCCAATTGTCAGTCAGTCAGTCATTCAGGACAATTTTCAGTTTAGAAATTTCCATAACAAAACAAATAACAAGACTGTAGATGAAAGCTCAGTCATTCATAAATGCCACCAATCCTTAATAGTATGACACCCTACCGTCACCGTCGTTGTACAGAGGGCGTCACAAGTTTCAAGTATTCACAAAGCCAAGCCTGAGATCGACTGCACAACATTACACCTAGAGTGTACTTGTCGAGTGCGTTAAGTGCAAGCGAACGTGTTTTGCACCGAAATGTGGAAAACATTTTGAAGTGGAAATGCGTTTTGTTTACACCATTGTTTTTTGAAACATCCTGTATAATGTTTTTGTATCCGGTTTTTGATACTTCACAGAAAACAATATTATAATGTGGATAATGCGTTTTGTTTACATTCGTCTTTTGAAACGCGTTGTTTACCACCGTTACCACTATAAATTGGAAATTCACACCGAATTTCATGAGGGTGTGGATTCGAATTCTACTTGGGTGAGGTGAAATTCATTTAAGAATATTTTCGACATAAGAATGGTTGAATTGGTTGACACTATCTAAAAATAGTAGAATCTCATCTGTAACGATAAAATCTACTACTAATGGAATATAATTACAAGTGCTTATATTACCAACAGCCAAATAAAAACAAGTTTTTATTTGTAACGGTGCATCCACACCGCAGTTACTATTTGTCGAGCAACATAATGCAACACGATAACAGATAACCTTTTCAATATTTTTTTATGATCGAATGTTGCCCACTAATACTTCGAAATGTGTACTCCACAAAAAGTAAATGCGGTGTAGATGCACGGTATAGTTAAATACAATTTTATATTGTAAATAGAACCAATTCAATGTATTGTAATGAAGCACACGTCGTTCTGCGTTTTCACAAATATGCAATTGAAAGCTAGCCATCAGTGCAACTGATTGTATTCGATTTCAAACGTGAAATGCTGAATACATTTTATTGAAATTGAAATGTCACATTCTTCAAAAGAATAAAAATACAACGATATTCATTGTTGAATAAAAATTGAAATATGAGTAAAATTTTCACAATAAAACTAGAAATTTCCTCAGGTGAAAATAAAATTGCCAGAATCTGTCAGTCTAAATGTGAACCTAGACAGCGACTTATGCATAACATTTTACAGTTAATGACATATTAAGTTTGAATCTATCCCTTCTTAGAGTTCCGTAGTAAATTAACTAGGAACCGTTGTAGTTTCGCCATGTCTGTCTGTCCGCGATCTAGCCCAGATACTTAAAAAATGACGTCCATTTGTAAACATTGTTGAACTTTGTGTTTTTTTACGTTAATCCATTTTTCTTTCTTTTTCAGTAAACGAACTGGTGACGGTAGCACATCATTCTCCACAAAGTAATTCACAAGAAAAAGCACCCGTCTTTTACTGTTTTATAAGGTTTTATTAAATAAATCTATATATATAAAAATGAAACCCGTTTTCCGTTGTCACGACATAACATGAAAACGGCTTGACCGACTTGGCTGATTTTTTTTTTAGAATATTCCTTGAAGTACGAGGATGGTTCTTACGGAGAGAAAAATTTAAAAATTCCCAAGGGAAAGCGGGATACACGCAAACGAAGTTGCGCGGGTTTCGCTAGTATATCATAAAAATGCAATAAAAGCCAAAGATACCTATGTAAATTGGCGAAAGTATCTCGGTGATTCCCACAAACGTCTCAAAACCGTATTCAGGAGCAGAAAGCATTGAACGCCTTAAATTTAATCACGTGTGGGGAATCGAAAAATATTGCTTTCATGTAACGTAGCACCATTCATATACATTGAAAGGAAAATAGAAACGACGCATTTATTCCGAATACATCCATTTGCGAAGGAAATTGAAGAGAAGCATACAACAAAATATTAAAATGAAATTATTTGTGTTGTGTTTGTTTGGTATTCTTTCCTTACTCATCTCATAACGTTCAACCTTATTATGTAGAAATAAATAAAAATTATGATGAGACAGCTACAGATAAAGAAGGATGCGAAGACAATAACTTGGATACTGATGAAGTTACAAGAAAGACCTTAATCGATTACAATGTTTCCTAATATTCTGCCTAATATTTTTCTGTTTGAAATAGTTGCTAGTTCAATGGCAGTTACAATACTAAACTCTTAATTGCACAAATGAATTATACATTTCAAAGGACAGTTATAATATTAAAAGTATAAAAGGCGGCCTTATCGCTAAAGCAATTTCTTCCAGGCAACCACAGAGAAAGGAAAAAAAGATTGAAGAAAATTTTTAACCCGGCACCGGGGTATTGAACAAATCAGTCCGCGAAAGGAAAAATGCGATTTCGCGGGGTAAAACTGTGGCCGATGTCCACAGTTCACAGTCCACACTAGTATAACCATAATTTCAATAATGTGCAACAATATAATTCTTAGTCATAAGGAAATCTAAATAATGATTGCATAAACAGGAACAGTGTTAGTTACCGTTTCTCAAAAACGGATACAGAAGTTAGCAATACAAACCGGTATGCAAATAGAACGGATAATATTATTAAACTGTGGAAGTTAGTCTGGGTCTCAGAGACCGTGGGACGGTTCATTAGAGACACTACAAAGTCTTGGATTGTTGGAAAAAGAATTCAGTTTGTTCAAGCCGTATATTCTTGTAAATTCCAATATTTACTTAAACTTTCACATTCAAGGGTTTATAGAAGTTTTAATAGGGTGAAGCTTGGAGTTAGGGTTTTGTTGAAAATGGATTTTTTAGGTTGTAAAACTTCGATATATCAACTATAGATGAGTTCTATTTTGCTTTGTTAGTTTTAGTATAAAGAACCTCAATCTCTGTCATTATTGGTGTTTCGTGACGTAGACTTATCATATTCGCAGTAAGTCCCTATATTAAAATTAGCAAAGTAACGATTTTTTTTTATTGTTCTTTAATTAACTTGGTAGATGTGTATGATCCAAAAGTGAATATGTGCTTACGCATTTGATACTTATTGATTATAACAAAAATATCTATATAATATAATAACGTTCTGTAAAAAAGATACATACCTGACTTAGGCTATCTCCTAAGCTGCCTTCGTTATCCACCGGCCTGAAGAGCTGGTTGTCTTTCAAGAGATCTCTAGGTCTTTGTTTTCTCTCCTGCGCTTCCCTCATAGCTTGACTCTGGAGTCTTTCAAAGAACTCTCGAGGCTTTAATGGGGGAGGCTCGTCATCTGGAGGAGGAGGTGGTGGAGGCGGTAGCCTCGTTCTTGGTGAGCTTCTAATAAGGGATCGCTCATCATCTTCAGTTGATCTTTCATCATGATCGGACTCTGAGCTTCTGCTATCACGACGTCTTATGCCTTGTAGGTGAGGCTCGAGGAAAGTAGCGTTTCTGGAACAATGAAGAATTTAGTTTTAAAAATAGTAATGTTATTCGGATAAATAGTAATGTTATTCGGATTAAAAGAAAGAAATGTGATGTAACCAATCTGATGAATATCCCAAAAATCGGTATTTGAATTACTTTTTGGCAAATAGAAACGGTTTGCAAAGCGAATAAAAGTTGAAATAAATATCAAAGAGAATTTGAAACTGCCCGAGAGATTTTTAACGCTGACATCTGCCCTGTTGCAAATATTTTGCAAAAAGTTTCGCGACAAATTCGCACAGAACCCGAAACATTCCAAACGTCGACTACGAAATAAAAAAAACGACAATTGCACTTGTTTTGTTTATTCTAGTTCTCACGAAAGCAAAAAATGCTAGGAGGCAGCAAAGAAGTTATTGTTTTAATAATGTAAAGATTCCTTTGTATTGTCTTTTCTCCTTTGGTCCTTTGAGAGTGGGCAACGTTTCCAAGATTCAAGTTTCTGCGAGACATAATGACTAGGGTTGCAAGTGTACATTTTCACAATTATTATTTGCTTACCATGACTAGGTACTTATTATATTTTGTCATTGCTCATTTAGTGGTCATTATGGTTTCATTTCAGTAATTTCGTTGAAAAATTATCACAAATTAAACCTAGCATTAGCCGTGTGATTGCTAGTTATATACCCTTACTACAAGTTGGTATCAAAAACTTTCGCTAGCGATGACAAATAAAATGTCTATGAAAAAACTAACAATATCTTTAGACAATCTTCGACACTACCTCATAGTAATTACTTAATTATCCAAAGTTAAATTTTTATTTTTTATTTATTTATTATCCAAAAAGTACATAATTATACGATACACAATTTATCGCCAAACTGTTTAGACAGTTTGTTGGCGAATAGAGTACTCTTACAAACTAATTTTATGGACTTACAGTATTACTTAAATATCCTATTATTATTTATTATTTACCCAAAACCATGCAAATCAAAAACGTTTCGTTCCGTGCGTCTATCTTTTATAACTATGACCTAAATCCCTCCCCTAACATAAAAAACCAATACAGCGCTTCTAAATACTTCCAATTGCTGACCATTACTTCGGGGTGCGTCGGACGCACTCGCAAAGTTCTGCCGTGCAAAGGTTTTTAATTAATACGAGTACACGGCACGGAAATAAATCTTGGTTAATGTCCCTTTGGTCTGGCCAGAACCCCATCTGTGTGGTAAATACTGATATTGATTTTGTTTGCAGCCTCCACAGGTCTTGCGGTTAACTTTCACTGGTTCTGTCTGACTGCCTCCCAGATTGAAATGCTTTCACGCCTTTGATGATAATACAAATTGTAATGACTATAATGTTTCTAATTCAAGTTGCATTTCTAGATTTAATCTCGCATTTTCGAGACTGAGGAATGTTTCTCGCTGTTTATTAATTTTGTACATTTTCTCGAATTCTAATTTTCATATTATTATTGGAATATTAAGTAAGATGCTTGCATAGTTTCGTTAAAAACAATGTCAGTTTATGGCAAGATTAGTAATAATGATTTTTGGTATAAATGCAAGAATTATTAGTTAGTATACTCACAGTGTTTAAAACATTGGGTTCAATAACGCTTGGATTCATACCATTTACGTTTGGATATGCAACCTCTTGTCCACTGTTTAAACACTGTTTTAAACCTCTCAATCCATTTTTTTAAACCATTGGCGCAGGTTCATGGGTTTGTCTTGTACATTATAATATTACACTAACGTAAAATGTACTCAAAAATTCAATCTTTGCGCATGAAAAATTCTATTATGTACTACAAATGAATCTCAATTGGTAGTTGGCCCCTAAGTAGTACTCGTTAATCCTCTTTTCCTTTCAATTTCTTAGTAGGAATCGGATTACTTTCGACTGTAACAGAATTAATATTAGATCTCATCACGTTTTTATGTACTGTAACTGGAAAATCTAGTGAGTCATTTATTCCATTACATTCTCTAGCGCATGAAATTAATATTTTACACTAATAGCTCTCAAGAATAAATCTTTTAATGGAGGTTGCAGCCTGCAGGCATAGTTTTTTTATGCCACAAAGGTGGCAAACAAGCATATCTACGACCCGCATGATGGTAATAATCACCATAGCCTATAGACGCTTGCAATACCGGTGGTATCACTCGCGCGTTGCCAACCCTCCCAACCCCCCTAAGTGGAGCTCTGGAGACCTTACTCACCGTATAGGAACACAATTTTTTTTATCATATTTCTATACTTACATAATTTTTGTAGGATTGAGTTTAGAGTTCTAGGTAATTTTTAAAAAGCAATGAATTTTAAAGTATGCTTTCATAACCCAGTCATTTTAACCGTAAAAAGAGGCTAACCTTGCAGGCAAAATGAATTTTTGAATAGTAATTAAATAGGTCATTACAAATGTTATGTCAAAAGTCCCAATCGATCCCGCTTGTGCGTTTTTTTAAATCACGTTCAAAGTTCGTTTTTTTAGATATACTCTACTAAACTGAAGACTTATATAACATCTACCCATGCAAAAATCAGCTTGCTTGGAGTAATTGCAATAAAATAAAAAAAATACTATAGTATTGGAAATGAAATAAAATGCAACGCAGATTGAAAAAAGGCCCGTTACGGGTTGCTCTATGTGCTGTACGACGTATTATACACACAATTTAACCGTTTCAAAACAAACACGTCCGGACATACGCCTGTCCGGCGTACAATTTATGTGTCACCCCCCGAGTCACTCTCACGGGTTTTATATTAAAACTCGTAATAACATCGTCCAATGGCGACGGCTCGACACTCAATTTGTTATATGGAGACAGTATGGAAATTGTGACATCTCATACAAGGGTACTGACGGCCCACTGCATTCACAAATTGATATTTTTCTTTATATTTTTTTTTATTTTGAAAATTATTTTATGTATTTAGATTTACAATTTTACAAATTTTTTTTAGGATTAAGAATTTTTATATGTATGGATTTAGATTTATAATTTAACATGCTGTATGACTGACTAACTGATCAATGTATAGCCTAAACCGCTAATTGTAGAGACCTGGGGCCGTACCACGACCTTCTATAACTATCCTTAAACGATTGTGTCAACGAGACATCGCCTTACATCATGTATTGCGCTGTCTCTCTTACTCAGCCGTTTTTGTTTTGTTTTAAGCGTCGTCGGTTGTTTTAAGCCATGTTTTACTCTTTAAATTTATATTACTACCAATACGAAAATAAACTAAGTTATTATTTCTTAATCGATTACAAAAAATGCTTTTTTATATTTTTTTATCCCACTAGTATTTCCGACGTGAATTTGCGAAAGCTAATATCTTTTATGAGAAAACACAAGGGCTTATCTTAATTAACATAAAATGGTTAATTCAAACGGTCAACACATACAATTAAGTTGAAAGTGCTATCATAGCCCGGGGAATTCTTTTGTGGCGGAATAACTGCAGCCCTCGGACTGTGGAGCTCGCTAAATGAAGAACAACAAAACCCCGAACATTAGGGCTGTCGCTGATGACAAAATACAGTGAAAATAGGGTTGACTACCAAAATATTTTTATTTGAAATTATAAGACAGTGTATTTCTGATCGAACGACAGAGTCGACCATCGAGTATGTATCCAAAGTCTACGATGGGGTCGACGGAAAAGACGCCCTAGACAAATGATAAACGTTATTTATCGAAGTTATCGTCTCTCGCGTTCTGTGAGGTAAACGAGAGATTCGGAAACCTAACTCCTTTCCCTTCTCCATATACCTTCTCCATATACCTTCTCTCCTTATTCCCCTCCCTTGTAGCAGGCAACGCGTTGGTAGCGCCTCTGGTATTACTGATATTCATAGGCGGCGGTAACCACTTTCCATCATGTTACTCGCACGTTACCCGCAATTGACACTAGAAATTTTGCTTGTTTGCCTGCGATATGATATAAAAAATTATAGGAGAAATAGAAGAAAGAAAAAAGAATAAGGATCTTTCAAATGTTAGGTTCTCAGTTTTTCCAGCCCTATGGAAATAAACATATTTTTCCTGTAACTTAGTACGGCGTTAGCAATTAATCTCGTGGTTCCGAGCCGACTGTAAATAATCTGTTGCTTTAGCAGTGGCTGTGTGAGGTGGCCATAATTTACGCATTCACTAGGAATTAATATGATATACTACAGGACATTACAGTACTATGTGAGTAACCAAACGAACGAAATGTACTTTTTAGGAAGTAAAATATTTCTATTGTTATTAGTGTTGTGGTGAACCGAACTCTATTTTTATAAATCTTTACACTTTTATATTCAATAAATAAAATCTTTATTCGATAGCTTAAACAGTTTACATTAAGCGTGGCCGGAGTCTCCATTTAAGCTAAATTTAAGCTATATAGTTTTATCGTTTTTTATATTTTTGCTTGTTATTCACTCTCTTTCATTTTCTCGCGTAATAACCGTGTAGAATTTATTAGAATTATATTTATTAGTGTTGTTTCCAAAAAAAGAAAATATTTACAATGCAACGATGTTTCATAAAATATGTTTAGAATGTTTCCACATAATATAATAAGAATTTCGACATTCCCATGGGAGTGAAAACAAATTGTACGAATAATTTCGCGGACGTCCGTTGATACATGTAACAAATTGCCATACTTAACAAAATATGCAATCTGACACGTGTGACGTAATGGACGTAGAATATGACGCCTAACTGACGCCTAATTGATAACCGGCCATCAACTAGAAGTGTCACTAATTTAAATCTGTCGTGCGTCGCGCGTGCAATGAAATTTGACACGTTGATTAACGTTTACACATCGTGTAAAGATGGTCACCCTACTAATTTATACGAAGTAATAGGGTATAAATTTTTAAAATACGAACTGTTAAGGTATAAATTTGTAAATTTATACGAACTTGTAGGGTATAAATTTTAAAAATACAAATTAAGTATATTTACATTATTTTTAAAAGAATTAATAGCGTAGGTATATATTTTTACGTCACCAATATATTATAATAATAGCTTTCTAATAACGTCCTGACAAATTCCAGATTACCTATCAGATTAGTTGACAGTTTTTAGATAAATTAGTAGGATTTTTTTATTTATTTTTGTGTTTTTTTTAAGGACTGCATATTTTTTTATTTATAACTTGTCTAACTAGGTAAACCTACAACCTTTTATAAATCTTTTTAGCGATCGAGTTACGGTAGTAGGATAACGAAGAAAGTAACAACTTACGCAAGTGACGTCTAGGGTACTTGTGGCGAGTCGATAATGGGCACTTTACAGAACTGTGCTCGGCAGGCTGTTTATAGCCTTAGTATACATAGGTACATAGTGTACCTATGTATAAATGCTATAGGCTGGTGTCGATAGTCTGCATTTTGACGTGAAGTGAAGTGTAAAATTTATGAAGGTTTTAGACGTTTACAGTATTTTTAGGGTTCCGTGGCCAAATGGCAAAAAACTGAACCCTTATAGATTCGTCATGTCTGTCTGTCTGTCTGTCCGTCCGTATGTCACAGCCACTTTTTTCCAAAACTATAAGAACTATACTGTTGAAATTTGGTAAGTAGATGTATTCTGTGAACCGCATTAAGATTTTCACACAAAAATACAAAAAAAAACAATAACAACAATAAAACCCATACGTGTGGGTGGTATCTATGGATAGGTCTTCGAAAATGATATTGAGGTTTTTAAAATCATTTTTTTCTAAACTAGTTTGCGCGAGAGACACTTCCAAAGTGATAAAATGAGTGTCCCCCCGTAACTTCTAAAATTAGAGAATGATACAAAAATTGGTTTGAACGAGATCTAGTCAGTAGTTTTTTTTTAAAACGTCATAAATCGTAAACCGCAATTGCTGCTACGGAACCCGTCACGGGCGAGTCCGACTCGCACTTGGCCGCTTTTTTTTAGTTTATTTTTAAAATAATATTGCCTTTTGTGAGTGTTTAGTTTTTTTTTCTTTATTAGGAGACAAACAGTAATTTTACATAATATAGTATTTTAAACGTTACAAACTAATTCTGTAATTCTGTAAATATCAACGATTTAAATCGAAACAAAAAAAAAAATACTAGACGTTATGATATGACTATGACGATCGTTACACTGTGAAACCTACAACGAGGTAATCGTGTAAATTATAAAAATAAATATAATTAATCTATGGTGCAATCTGAAAGGAGCTGGCTATTTTTTCATACAAAAAAAACCCAGAGTAGACCAAAACTCCTTCAATGCTGTTTGAACCGGCTTTTTATGGGCATAAAAAATGCTAGTATTTTCTCTTTAACTACTGGAATATAATAGCTATTAGCCTAAGAATATCAAGCCATATACCAATCAGGAGAAATAATTCGTGTAGTTTTGAAAATTGGCACAGTCCTTGTGGAGTCAATATCAACATACCAAAAGTCCTCGAGGGTATGGGGAGGGGGTGCTGAATGCTGATGTACACATGAAGCCTATTCAAAACGAACATAAGAAGTTTTTGTCTAAGCTGGGTATTTTTTGAGCCATCGTCTTCATATAATAACTAGCTTTTCCCCGCGGCTTCGCTCGCGTTAATTTTATGACACTGATCTCGAGAACAAAACAACCCATAGCGCGACTTGTGGTGCAATCTGTTGGCCGGTACAGCGCCCTCTATAGTAGAAAAATTATTTTCCTATTGGAACGACATAGCTACTTTCACGGGATAAAAAGTAGCCTACGTTGGGCTCTGTACCCCTAACAAAATGTATGTAAATTATATAATGATCGGCTGCTTAGTCAAGCCGTGAAGAAATAACAAACAAACAAATAAACTCACTTTCTCATTTATAATTATTATTTATAATAATAATATATAACAAGAAAAAAAGCTTGACAACTCAAAGACGAAGCGCGTTTATTTACTCTAGTAAATTAATATAAACACAAGGGTCTAATACCATCCCTCATTATATATTAACCGTGGCGCCCTCTCTGATGGGGGCTGAAATCTCCTGGATTAAGACGACGTCTCACGTTTTGCATAATTATGTGCTTTATCGGCTCAAAAAAAATCAATTTGTATGTTGTGATCGGGGGCGTTAATTATTATTCAAAAACAGCATTTTGTATTAAAATAAAGATTATCTATAGTAGTTATCTCTTTATTTGAATTTTTGTTCAATACGTAACCAGACACTCTGAAGTACCATTTAATATTAGTAAGAAGTGTGTTTTATCGCAGTAAAGTCATTTGTGATAACTAGGTACTTATTTCACCTTGATATATATTTACGGAGATTTTGCACCAAACTTCATACTAAATAGAACTGGCAAGAATCTTAGCAGTTAACAATTAAGTAAGTACAATTTTTTATACATAGGTAGGTACCTACCTATGTATAAAAAATTTAAAAAAAAAAAGAAAGAAAAAAAATATATTTAATACATAGGAACTAAAATAAATAACAAAAACAAATAATAACATTTTGTACCAAAACGGTCTCCGTTTCTTCCGGAAACTTGTCTCTTAATAAGTCAAATGCAGCCTACATAAACTATTAGGAAGAAATGCAAACATGAAAATTATTTACACAATAAATTTTAAACAGAATTTGTGGAACCCAGACACCAGTAAACTATGATGGCTTCCGAAGCTTAGCCGAACAGACTGGACAGACAAATTACTGTAATCAAGCCATACCGCGTTCACTGCAGCCAAATGTCCTTTATAAACATGCAATATAACTATGGTTAGGACAGAGACAGAAATAGTTTTGAAAATAGCGTCGTGAATTATCTAATTCAAAACAACTTCAATTCAATTGTTATCTAACAAATGTGGTATTCCTTCCAGGTTTTTTTTATAGTACAGCCAATGAATGAGTAGGGCCGTAAATATTATTTATTTATTTACTTGATGATGATTTTTAAAAAGTTTCATAATGCTTACAATATTGGCATAAAATCTTTTAGTCTTAGTAAGTAGTCTCTACAATAATTACCCCTTTCATTGGCCGACTATACAGTCAGTCAGTCAGGACAAAGAATTTTATATGTATATATGGTGTAACAGTCAGTCAGTCAGTTAGGACAAAGCATTATATGTATAGATGGTGTAACAGTCAGGACAAAGCATTTTAGATGGTGTAACAGTCAGTCAGTCAGGATAAAGCATTTTGTAAATATAGATGGTATTTTCTTATTTATAAAATCCTGCGTAATGATGGAACTAAGTCACGAAAATCTCTTCCAAATTGTATAAGATTTGCCGTATCTTTTTATTTGTATTTTACATACAAAGGTCTCGAGTTGTGTTGGAAAACCGCTGTGAACGACAGTACGGTTTAATAACCATAATTGGACTACCTATTGAATAGCTCAGACCTTCCTCTAAGGGTCTTGGTAACTTTATATTTTTTGAAGAAAATATTAATATTTTGAGACATTTTATAAAAGCAGATTTGTAGTTTGTGAATTGAACATAATTATACCTCTATCCAACTAGAATAATATTTAAGGCCCTGGATACCTTTAACATCGGTTGACTAGTTGACTAGACAACCCATTTATTTATGTATAACTAGCGAAACCCGCGCAACTTCGTTTGCGTATATCTCGCTTTCCCGTGGGAATTTTGAAAAATCCTTTCTTAGTGCTCCCCTACGTTATAAAAGGAACCCCTGTGCAAAATTTCAAGTTTCTAACCCTTATAGTTTAGGCCCTGCGTTGATAGTCAGTCAGTC
Source organism: Endotricha flammealis (assembly GCA_905163395.2). NCBI lineage: Eukaryota > Metazoa > Arthropoda > Insecta > Lepidoptera > Pyralidae > Endotricha > Endotricha flammealis. Next base: position 13,827,661 of record LR990866.1, read on the forward strand.
AGTTAATCAGTCAGTCAGCTTCTCCTTTTATATATATAGATAATACAACATAGTAAAAGAAAATTAACATTTTGTTCGTATATAGTAGATAGATGCAACAGCACACACATCAAAGGACACAGGAAATTCTAGTCGTATGCGGGAAGACATGAGGTATTCCGAACAGGAATACAGTTTGCATACTCGACATTTTACCGTTTATTTTGATATTGACGGAAATGTTAGACCGGGATACTGTTTATTAACGTCCAATCACTTTTATCTAAACCGGGGCTGTCGCTTATGGATTGCAGTTAGCAAAACCAGCGGGTGAGGTTCGATTTCTGGCTAAGAGAAGTATTTTTTCAAAATTCCTGCCAGGCCACGACTATAGGCTTTGCGTATATATGGTTGTCGTGATATCGTATTGGGTAACGCGTATATTTGTTTCCTCACCGAAAAACGCTCGCGCTGAGTCTAGAGCGTCTAGTAGCGTCATTCAACATTTTAGTACATTTGAGCAAAAACGAGAGTGTAAACGAGCTCATTCAGCTCAGCACTTCATCTTTACTCTTCCTTTGTCTTTTAACTTCGTGTCTAACTTCATTTCACTTCGGTCAACTTTGCGATAGTTTAGAGCCCGCAATAAATAATGCAGTTATTTGCAAATTCCTATCACTTAATGTTATATAGAGCCCGCATAAAATAGATAATTAGCTTTCAGTATTTGCTTTCTATGACTGAATACAGAAAATTTATAGTACCTATAACTATGTATATGGAAACTCGTACTATAATGTATTTCATTGCAAGTCGTAAGAGGTCGTTGGCAAGCTTAGAAACCCTACATTGGATTAAATAGGAAAGGGTCAAACCTTCCTTGTGGTCAGGCATTCCTTCCTTTACCACCACAAGAGGGACAAATAATACCCTTTGAGAGATTTGAGTATTACATTTCTATTAGCCTAAGAAATGTTTTTTTTATCAAAGGATAAACAAGCAAACAATGTGTAAATTACTTAGTCCCCCATTCTTACTTATAAGATTGTCGACAATTTTTGTGTTGAAAAAAAATTTTTAAATAAGTTATCATCAAAAAGTATAAAATTGAAATATTGTCAACACAAATAAATATTATTAATCTTTTTTTTTGCGACTGAAGCGCGACTTCCAAAAGATTAAAAAAAAATATATAGAGGAGCGCAACTTTTGTTACAAATAAATTGTAAGTAACATTTTTATTATTAGAGTTAGTAAATACTGAGAATCTCTCATAAATTCTTCTAAATAGAATATACTTTTAAACCCGTTGCTTATTTAATAAAGTATAATAGTAGTGCTTGAGATGCAAAATGGAGGCGAGGTCTGCAGGCCGCGAGTTTCCATGAAAATATTTTAATATGGCGGATGAAAAGTAGACGCTGCTAGGCTTTACTTTTCACGTTTTCATATTTTCTGATCGCTTGTGTATTCTATAGACGTCGGGAATTCAGTTATGATGGTACATTGAAAGTATTATAGCTATAAAAATAAATAGCCATCTTGGATTGTCCATAGATGCGGAGAGGAGACGTTGTGAATCAATCTCCGCTCCATAAGTGGATATGGATACTACCTATTTTGGTCAGGAGCAATTAGTCTGCCTTTAAGAATTGAAAAAAAATCATAACACCTGGTCCAAAGTAACCTGGGCTTTAAACCTACGATACGTCAAAGTGCTTAAGTACGAGTTTTTTTGGTCACATTCGAACGTGTTAACGTTTATAATCCGACCAAATTGAAAAATAGTTTTCATATTGAGAATTTACCAGACGCATGTTACATATCTAAATTAGCCGGGTTACTCACTTCCAAACGTGAGCAAGTAAGCCACATAATTTTGATATGTAACAACGAGTCTTATAAATTCGCAACATGAGAGTTCTTCTTCATTTGGTCGGTTTGTTTACGTCGACATGAACTAACGTGAACAAAAAAACTTGTACTAAGCACTCAGTAAACAAATAAGCGGACCACCTGATGGTAAATGGTTACCGATGGCTTTGAACATCCAGCACACGCTATCAATGGTGGGCTTCCAAACCACGCTAGCAAATGGACAATCATTGTCACTAAGAATGGAAGATGAAAACATATAGGTATGAAAGGAGTGGTTTTCTTCCCCAGAGAGGGTACTTCCCCCGACGAACTAACCCATCATAAATGATCTACCATTCCAATAATTCGTTCGTAAACTAAAGAAATAAACACAATAAATAACCCTACTTAAACTATTTGGATTTCAATACACTTAACCCGTATCAGAAAAGCCAAGAAAAGTATTCACCAAGGAATGATCGTCTACTACTTATGGCATCAATAAAATGCCCGGTACTATACGGGATTCCATATCAATTCTCTTGCATTCGAAAGCAAACTTCAGTTTACCATCTGTTTAGACTTTAACCACTTGAATTATGGTTGAAGTTTACTTGCATGGTTAGTATATGTAGAAGTCTAGGTACGCTACAGAATAACTCCTGCTGGGAATTCCGAGCGAGTTCTGAATAGATTTAAATGTCCTTAAGCTTTAGTATTTGAAGCGGAATAAAGCCTTGATTTTGTGACTTCATTGATATCCTTTTAAGTCCAATTATTGAACTCTGTCGAGTCGACTGTCATCATTACCTGCCATATTGAAGGGTTAACAAAAATATTCGCTTTAAAAACAGTGGTACATAGTTTATGATGTTTATGGCAGACCGAGGGGTTTTTTTCTGCATTTTTAAGGACAGGGAACATAATATAGCTTGTATGTTTATATAGAATAGATCTCACAATATTTGGTTACAATAAAAGTGTAGATAAGAACAAAAACTTACATTAGAAATAAAAAAAGTGAAATATTTCTTTTTTTTTACTTTGAACTTAAATGACTTTAAAAAAATAGAGCACCCATAGAGCTCTTACTCGATGTACCATAAACGTATCCCAAACTAGAATTCAATTCGATTGATGGCAACCCAAGATAAAATTAACTGAAGGGACAGTAACTGGCAACCCTAACTTTGTATCGTGAGTGCAGTGCAATGAACATTTTACTAAACAGCGAATGTTATTACCCGTCTGATGCCAAACACATTACGTAATTTCGACTTCAAGGAGAAAGTTCATTGGCCTCTAGTAGTAGTACTTCTAGTCGTAAATATGAATGAGTTCGTAAAAGGTCGCTGCATACGTTATGATATCCCGATGATTCTACTTTCAGTACCAGAGAGTGCGGCTTCGATTCCCGTTAATAACATTTATGTGATGGCATTTGTTTTTGTTCTCGAGTCAGTGTGTTTTCTATCTATAATGAGTAAATATTTACAAATCCCTTGTCTGATACATAACACAAGTAGGTAAAGCCTAGCTTAGGTACTTTGGGACCATGTGGCGTTGGAATTGTGTAGACTTTAATACGATACGGATTTTTACACGGACGGCACGGGACGGGACGGGAAGTTGAATATCGTTCCATACAACATGTATGTGAATATGCATATGCGGACCGGACGGGAACTTGATCGTTTCATAATAAGAAAGTCACATCCCCGTCCCGTCCGAGGTATTATCCCGTCACGTATGCAGAGATCTTAAATAGTTTACAGTGTAGTATAGCGGTTTCTTTATTGAACGACTAGCGACTGTAGTGCTAGTCTGCCACCTTAGTGATATAAAAAATAATTATATCTACATACTATAAAACAAAGTTGCTTTCCGCGTCTATTTATCTACTAATTCCTTAACCGCAGAACGGAATCTAATGTGGTTTTTTACCGTCAGGCATTCCCATGGGATCGGCATGGCGTGGGAAATACCGCTAATTAATTAAAAATTCACAACATTTTATTAAATAAAAATAAAACTTATTTTCCATTTAAAAAATCTATAGGATTAATAGTACACAGGGATTGCCTAATGACTATAATAATAAACTGTTGGTTAGGTTAGACAAACAAAAAAAAATGCCATTCCAAAGTTTACTCATGTGTCCAAAGGTCCCGATAACCTTCAATTTAACTTATAACTCGTGATGCTTATTGACATGTAACTGACAGATAAATTTTCAAAATGTACTGTCAATTTACCTGACAGTTAGTCCAACTGGAATTCATCAGAACTCAACTTAAGCGTTCATAAAAATATAAGTAAGTACATTATATCTGTCCATACTTATATACCTATGTGCATTATGATATAAGTATATGTGACGTCACTAAATCATCGCGGCTAGTCCCCATGGCGCAGGGGAAATTATAACCTCTTTAATGGAGCACAATGGCCGCCAGCTATATTAGAGCAGGGCCGGCAGACATTTTGTATTCTCATTTTTCATAAATTTTGTGGGATAATAAAATTGTACAAAATTCCAGTGCATAATAAAATTGTACAAAATTCCAGTAGTCCCCCTCTGGCCTACCCGCAACTGGGGATTTTTATTTTAAAAAAATCCTCACCAGAGGCACAGAATAAACCATAGTAGGTACTTACTACGTACCAGAGGGCCTATTCTTGTAACAAAAACAGTTTAAATCTAGTATAAATCTTAAGTGCTGTTTTCCTCATTGGAGCACATCTAATCACCTTCGATTCAAAAATTCTAAATATTTATTCAGAGAGTAGGTCCTCACAGACACTTCCTCTCATCAAAGATCACACTAAATGTGTAGGATCATATAAAAAAAAACTTAAAACTAGTGTTAGTCAAATTATTTATAAAACGAGCTGTTAACCCGCGACTTCGTCCGCGTGAAATGTTCAAATAAGGATAACTCCTTTTTCTGTCGTGCGATTTAAATGAAACAAAGCCTATATTCTGCTCCAAGCCGAGCTCTATCTCCCTGTGAAAACAGGATTAAAATCCGTTTAGTAACTTAGAAGATGTGCGCGTTCAAACAGACCGACAATAAAATTAAAAAAAAAAATTTTTTACTTTTATTACCTGTTTCTAACTGTTCCCTCTCCATTTTTGCCAAATATGTTCAAAGTACAGACATATCGGGGTCTACTGTTTTTTTATATGTATAGATAATAATAAATACAATTTATGAGCCGGCATGCAGCCGAGTACAGCGTCGTAGAAGCAGGCCATCCCACCTGCTAGCAATGGTGCTCAGAATGCTGTTTGCATATAACAAAACGTTTCATATTTTTAAAATGGATTAAAGGGAAACCCGTTTCCCTGCAATGGGATGATATAGGTTGATATGATAGGCGGCGGTAACAAAGTGCTTTCGACTGCTTACTTGCTAATTAGGGAAAATGCCAATTTTTTTATGTAAAGATAAACTTGTTTGACGGCCCTGAACTGAAATCTTGCTCTACATGGGGTTTAATAATTCTTTTGTCGTTGATATTTTCTGCTGTTTTACAATACTAGTTTCTGCTACATTCGACCCCCTTATCGCCCCACATTTTCTGCAGCGTATTAAGTTACTCTACCGGTTCAAATTAGCATTTTGTTTAACTTATTTGTAAAGAAAGCAAGCTAATAAATTACTACTACAATAACATTAAAATTTAACTAAAAACTAAATTAACTTGTGGCGCCATCTGTTGGCCGAGCCAGCTGCAAAAAATATTTTCCCATTGGAATGACATACTTTCACGGGATAAAAAGTAGCCTATATTGGGCTCTGTGCCCCTAACAATATGTATGCAAATTTTCATAATGATCGGCTGCTTAGTCAAGGCGTGAAGGAATAACAAACAAACAAACTCACTTTCTCATTTATAATATTAGTAAGGATTAAAAGAGGCATGGTCCCTGTGGCATATTATTTGTTTTATTTTTTTATATAATTATTGTTTGCAAGCTGCTTATAACAAAAAAATACAGCTGAAATATCAACAAATCCAGTTGGATGTCAAAGGCAGGCAGTGGAAAAACTAAATTACTATCATTCGGCAGTATAGAAAATCTTGGAAGTCACCAACAAAAGACTCTGATCGCAGAGACATTTGGCGTGCGCAATGTGCCATGACACTTTATGTACTGTGAACCACGCCCCATCTATATTGGGGTGGGTATCGATAATTGATGCTTTTGATCATGAAAGTCAACAAACGGAAGATTTTTTTGAAAAATCTGGGTTTTGATCAATTTATTACGTCCTGTCAGCCAGACTCAACAGCGACTAGAAGTTCACAAGAAATTTCGAGTAAAATTTTAGACACAGGAGTAGTAGTTTCTCCAAAGTTAGCCAAAATTCGTTCACTAACTTTGATGAAATGATACTGTTGTCTAGGAATTTAATAAAAGAAAATGTCAAAGTTGAGTAGCAGTAACTAGAAGTAGACAGAAATATTAATTCTATTCCAGGTATAAGATCAGGCAGAAGATACTGCGCTATCTCAGGACGAAAAGTAATCCCCGAAGCTCGCAACAGTCTTTTATGCTCGCAATTCAGTAGCTCATACGATTATTTTGTGCGGGTCTTGTTCAACCATATGGCACCATTGATCCCTGTGATGGTGGAGACGGTGGACTACTTCAATGAGATTCAACTTTCACTAAAAGATTTTCAGACTACTACATCGACAACATCAAAATCTAGACAAACATTAAGGACGCTGCCAACCTAAGTAGGATTAGGATGGCACAGGATAGGAATAAGTTTCGAGAGATGGTCGCTGTTGTCCGATGAGGACATGGTACGGTACCCGAAGAAGAAGAAGGCTATTACTTAGTTCTATAAGATGGTAATGATGTAACAAAGTAGAAGTTAAAACATGTCGCAACTGTCATCAAAGTGAATGATGCCAGTAATGCTTGTTATCTCTGACCCAGTTTTGACACTGTCCAATCTAATCGATAGCACAGACAATGTTTATTAAACAGTCATTCAATTTCCTTAAACAAATATTATGATAAGCAGCTATATGTAAATAAACACGATTGAAATGGAATCAGTCATTCATAGACTTTTCAGGCTCTTATCCGGTTAGCATGTAAAATATTACAATGAGTATTCTCCAAGTAGCATTTTTTTAAGGTTTGCTAAACGTCTACAATACCTAAAACGCATTTCGTATTATTCTTCTTTCTTCCTAATTTTGATATTTTTATTTCATGGGTTTAAAAAATATGATAAAAATATTTTGGTTATATAAATTTTGTAATGTAAATTGATCCTTTATCCATAAGATTAGAGATAACATATTTTTTTGGCAGCAAGATGACCGTCTTATTTTAACCAACAGTGTGTCCAAAAATGAGAACTACCATCATTATGAAATAGGAAGAAGATGGAACACTTTATCAAGCTAATGCTACTAATTATGCCAGATAGCGGACGCAAGATTGTTTGATCTGATTTATCTTGATGATTTGTATATATTTTTTGTGAAGTAAGATAATATAGGATCTAACACACTATTAATGTGAAATATGTGAAAGTTTTGTTTTAAAGTTTGTTTTCTTTCTCGATTCGGGGGAAACCCAATACTAGGATCTTTAATATCCTGGATAATTCCTACAGCAACCGCAACTGCTTCGGTTTACTTATTGCTTTATTGTTGGTAAACAAATAGAACTGATAATTTACAGTTCCTAATGGGTCTAAAGTCATAGCATACTCCGCCACGGTGCTTTTGCAAACAAAAGTGGATGAAGAATATCTCCGAAAAAGATTTAAACCCGACTTAAAATTTTGCCTTTTTACGAAGTTTACAGGTCTGATAAATTCAAATAATCTTAAAATTCGTTGTACATTCGTAACTCATGGTAAGCTACCCCAAGTCGGGGATTTGTCGGGGGTTGATAATGAATCCCCCGCAGTACATCTTGTACAGGAAATGGCGGCAAAGTGTTTTTCTATTCTCTAACCCGACAAAGGGAGGGTAATTGAAAACCTCTTCTCGCTAAGTTATATTTTTACTGATAACATTAGTCACTTTTTGCTCGTTTCTGGTCTCTTTTATACAAAGTAGATATTGCCCGAGGCTTTGCTCTAGGTAAATTTAGATTGCTTTGAGAAAACTAAATCATGGCGTGATTTAAAAATGGTCATCTGTTGGCATACATGAATTATTTGGCGATGGCAGCGCTATGCAGTACCACCTATAATGGAAAAAAAAATGTTTTATTTTTCTTTGATTGATGATAATAAAGAAAGAATGAACCAACTCCGAAGAGAAGTCGGATTCAGGTTTGATTTCGTTCCCAGCGCGGTCTACGCTTGTGGTGAAATTTTCATCAAAATATTTATAGCTTCCACAGTTCACCGCAAAATAAAACAACCTAACCATATTTTCCTTAAATAAATTCGGTATTTTACAGCGTCATAAACGAAACCAATGAATAGGGTTCAATGTATCCAATGAAGATGCCACGGCCTAGTACCGAACAGTATTATTAGGTTGTTCCGCGTATCGACTAAATATCACATGAGTTGGTATTCTCGTTCATATAAATTAGTTTTACATGTGGAAAACCAGGCATTCACAATGTTCTAGTTCATACTAGGTCAATAAATGCTTGGGGAAGGTTGCAGATGGTCAGGTTTTAAGTCGATATGCCCCTCATTGGCTAGAGAGGAAAACCCGATAAATCCTCGTCGCTTCCGAAAGCGGCGGGATGCAGTAATGCATTTTCCTGACTAAAAACAAAAGAAAAGCCAATTAATGCTGGTCAAGCTGACCATACTGGAAGCGTTTGGGGTAAACCAATGTCCAGCAATGGACTTGTTGTGGCTGAGATGATTATTGTAAGCCATACGTCATAAAAAATATCTGTGGTAACTTGAGTCAATTTTACTGTGGGATGATTCGGTTCCAGGGATGACGACGTGTAATAAATTTCTTCCTGCGTAGGTTATAGTTGCTTATTACATTAAAGAAACGAAAGTAGCTGTGATTTCTACTTTGCAACCTGTCCTGACCGGTTAAATACTAGAAATATGGCTTTTGTAATAACAGTGAAAGATAATGACAAACATCACACTTAAGACACTTTCTTTTTACAAGATGTATACTGTTATCAACATTTACCTGAAAATAGAGGACACCTTAAGTGACCACGGACCATTGGGGGTTGCATACATACTGCATAACTTACAGAGGTCTATGAGAGCCATAAAAATTTATCATGGCTGAAATAGGCCGAACTGCAGCGTACGCCCTTTTGGTTCACCCGGGATATGTCTCTTCTTTTATCATGGAAACGAGAAAAAATCTAAATTACTATTCAGTTAAGGTCTCGTTAAAATCTGTCTATTCATATGATCCACTTTTACTTACCGAAATTGCAATCAACAACATTGGAATAGATAAAGGAATTAAAATGCATATAAGTAATAAAACTTAGTAATATCGTTATTCAGGAAGTTTGTTCAAAATTGTTCAACTAACGTCGACAGAGCACGTCTCCTTTTGTTCACATAGGGATTGTAACTCCCGTTGTCAACTGAAACTGCAATCTAGCCTCACACGTAGAATGCAACCTTACAATTATTCTCATGGGCTTTTCACTGCATCCGTATTTTGCACATAAAGCCTTTTTTCGAATGCTATTTAAAGTGTATTTTGGGGATTTTCAACTAGACTTTCTTTTTAGAAATAATTAATCATTTTTTTTTTTTTACTTTTGTTATAGCAGTATATTTCTTTTGGTTTTGTTTGGATAGTTTGTAGTGATTCGGGCTGCGAATTTCTAATACAACACCGGGTAATTTCAGAGTTATCGCAACATAAGCTTTACTTTATCCACAGTAGATCATACAGGCTAGCTGAATTTAGAGAGCATTCGGAGATATCTGCGTCTTCAGTAATTTTTGTATGAAAGGAAGGTGACACACATCAGATGAAACTATGGGCAGATGTGTGTTGCAGCGCCTGTTGTTACGACATTTTAACGTCTGGTCGACAAGACATCAATGGGATAAATACACTGCCCGCGGCAGCAGCGGGTTTCCGAGTGGGAGACGTAGGTTGTCAAATTCGCGATGACAGCCGCGCCTCCAATGACCCACGCCGCGATTAGTGTGATGTCGTTCACACAAATATATGAAATACAGATGCTCCCGCGATACTCCCGAATGCCGATGGCAGTGTCATGTCATTAACATTTTCGACAAAACGACACTGCGCGACTCTTCCTATCCTCTTGAAAACTATGTGATAAATTAAACACTTCTACATAAATTAAAATCAAATAAACGACCACAATCTATCATCCTGGCGCTTCCTAAATGAACTGACTCACATGTATGACGCTATGGGAGTCCCGATGTAGTCTCGGCAATATATTTGTATGTAGTCTGGCGAAAGTGATCCCTGGCTCTGTTCCAACACGACAGACAAATATTTTGCGCCCAATTCATTCGCGCCGCGCGCCTTCGGGGACATAAATTCCCTCACTATTTATATTGGAGCTAAATGTAAACGGTTCGCTTTATTATGGGTAATGGTTAACGCCATTTACGAGATTGGAGATGATAAATAATTTTTGACGTAAAAAAACAAAATATAGGCATTATTTATATTTTTAGAAAAAAATATAATTTCTAGCTGATATAGCGCGATATTCCGATGTTGCTGTTCCCGGACTGATTTCCGGGATAAAAACTATCGTACCTAAGTATAATGTTATTCCAGGTTATAAACTGATGAGGAACAAGAGTAGCAAGCATCCATACTACTCGTAATCTACTAATATACATCCCTAAACTCAAAGTTTGGAAACTGACCAAATCTAGTTTCGTGATAAATCAAAACAACAGATTAACTAATTATTTAGACACGCCCCCGCACATCTAAATAGACATCTTTAGATAACTTTGTTGACAAGTTTCGTCACTCACCTAAGTAGGAAGTTTGGGATACCTCAGATGTGGATTATTATAACTAATTTGTAATAACATTAATTGACTTCCTATAATATATTTTGACGACCTCCGTGGCGTTATGGTTACCATGCCAGACCGCCACCCAGGAGCTCCCGGGTTCGAATCCCGATCGGGTCATGATGAATACGAACTTTTTTCGATTGGCCTCGGGTCTTGGATGTTTATCTATATATGTATTTGTTATAAAATATAGTATCGTTGAGTTAGTATCCCATAACACAAGTTTCGAACTTACTTTGGGGCTAGCTCAATCTGTGTGATTTGTTTCTATATATTTATTATTATAATAAAAATTGATGCGCTGCGAATATTATACTTTCACAAGATAAAATTTGTACCAAAAACTAGGTTTAGACTATGTTCTTTTTTTATACCACAAAGGTGGCAAACAAGCATACGGTCGGCCTGATGCTAAGCCGTCACCGCAGCCTATAGATGCTTGCAACGCCGGGGGTATCACTCACGCGTTGCCAACCCTCGCCGCCGCCCCCCCCCCCCCCCCCCCGCACGCATTCTAATATGAACACGCAAGTCAAGCGACGACGACCCTAGCCAGTGTTTGGATGGGTTTCGTTATCTCGAGCTTCTCCGTGCTTCGGAGCGCACGTTAAGCCGTCGGTCCCGGCTGTTATCGGTAGATGACAGTCGTTAAGCCAAGTCGGGTCGGTGGCTTTTGGGCGGCTTGAAAACACCGCGCCTCTGCCAATCCCCATTAAAGAAGCGTGGCAGAGTACGCTCAAGTCTCTTTCGATTGAAGGGAGACCCGTACCCCTGCAGTGGGATGATTATGGGTTGATATGATGATGAGAAGGATATTTACAATAACATATTCGTTGTCTGGTACACATAACATAAGCAGGTGAATTCCAACTTACTCTGGGACCAGGGTACCGCTGTGTGAAATGAGTAAAAATTAATTAGATTGCCACCTGTGTAACATACATATTCACCGTAAAAATATTGTAAATGTCACACATTGTACTGTCCTATAAAAAGAACGTCTTGTCCTATATAAAGGACGGAAGCAAAATTCTGGGACACAAGCTTTTATGATGCATAATTTTAAATATTTTATTGTGAACATTAAAGTGAATTTCGACCTACATGCGAGCACAGAAATGCAAGGAAACATAAGCTTTATAAAGACAAATTGCATTACGTAAATACTGCGTAAAGAGAAAGTTTACTCTGGGAATAAACTTGGTTCACTTTTGAGTCTATTGCCGGCAATTTCTTTCTGCGAACAAGAAATATAGGGCACGCGGTTGTACATTAAATGTTTACGTGTATTTGTACACAATGCTCTTGTTTGTTTGAGTATTTTTGTACATGTTATGCATATTTTATTTCAGCTTTAGTATACACTAAAATGGACAGCATGCCATTAGTCCATTTTAGTTCTAGAATATTGTTCTTTTTCACTTTGTCATCACGATCGCAGCCATAAGAAGTCCACTGCTGGACTAACAGTCCGTATCTAAAACGCATTTTTAAATTTAATGACATACTTATTAAATTACTAGTGAAACCCGCGCAACTTCGTTTGCGTGTATTTATTCTGAATCCTATGGAAATCGCGTATTTTTCGGGATAAAAGTAAGCTATAATGTTAATCCAAGGTATCACCTACCTACATACCAATCATAAATATTGGCCCAGCCATTTGAGTGTGAGGAAGTAACAACAAATAACTTTCGCCTTTATAATATTAGTAGGTTATCTATACTTCTATACTAATATTATAAAGAGGTAAAGTTTGTGTATTTGTTAAATTGTAAGGGGTAATCTCGGGATCTACTGAACCGATTTTAAAAATTCTTTCACCAATAGAAAGCCACATTATTGCTGAGTGTCATAGGTTATATAAAAAAAACAAAAAATAAAAAGGCTTTTAACATTATGCCCAACGAAGTGGGCACGGGTCAGCTAGTCTGTCATATAGGTGCTAATTCTGTTGTAAGTACATTAAACTAATTTTGACAAGACTAGAAGTGTTGCTATCCTTGTCACTAATTGTAAACCAAGGAAGGACAACAACACCTTTGGTCCTGTTACATTTAGTTTAGTCTAGTTAAATGACAACAGAATCAGTAGTACCACCACTGTCAACTATAACAGTAACAAGAGATAACATGACACTTAATGTGCAATTAAATTAAGAGAGGTAGGGCACAGCGGATAATCCGCTCAAATCGGAGCAGCCCGTCTGGGGAAGGACCTCCACCTTACAGAAGATCGTAGCCAAATAGCATTGGTCTCGGCCATGTTGTGTTCCTACCGTGAGTAAGGTCTCCAGAGCTTGGGGGGGTTGGGAGGGTTGGCAACGCGTGAGTGATACCCCCGGTATTGCTTATGTCTATAAGCAACGGTGACGGCTTACCATCAGACCGACCGTATGCTTGTTTGCCACTTGTGTGGTATAAAAAAAAATACGTTCCAGTAATTGGCAAATAGACACATTTTTTTTCACTTGAAATTCAATAAATTCAATTCATAGTTTAAATGTATCGTACAGACATTGGGAGTCCCGAACCAAGTATTTTAGATCTTTTTATAAGCATTCGGGTGCTCCTCGCAATGCAGTAACATTATTTAAACAAAAATATCGCTCGTAATTTGGGTCTTATAACATATAAAAAGCTAGAAACATGTACAGTAAAGGCTGAAAAGCCGTCGTAAAATAGTAGCATTATGGAGTACGTTATGTAGCTATCTTATGACTACATTGTAGTTAGAAAGAAAGTAGAAAAATAGTTTACCGAGGTTTCTTGACAGTTGCATCAGCAAATTAGAAATCTAACTTCGTTAGATACAGTAAATAATATGTGATTTAGGGGTCTGGTGAAGTGACTAGCAACATTCAAGGGGTATGATTCTCGCGTTAATTAACTTATCAAATTTTTGTTTTTTTATATCATATCACAGGCAAACAAGTAAGCCGGCCATAATGATTTCCGCCGCCTATAAACATTATTAACACCCTTTTAATTACACAGTAGGTACAATATGAATGCTATTTATGAATAAAATCTATACATATAATAAAACAGTAGACATATATGGGATATCTGTACTTTGAACATATTTGGCAAAAATGGAGAGGGAACAGTTAGAGAAAGGTACCTAATAAAAGCGAAATTTTTGTTTTAAAATTTATTGTCTGTCTGTTTGAACGTGCACATCTTCTAAGTTACTGAACGGATTTTAATTCTGTTTTCACAGGGAGATAGAGCTCGGCTTGGAGCAGAATATAGGCTTTGTTTCATTTAAATCGCATAACAAGAAAAGGAGTTATCCTTATTTGAACATTTCACGCGGACGAAGTAGCGGGTAACAGCTCGTTTCGAATAAATCCCTTCATGCAATATTTAGAAAACTCGAAGCATACGGTCCTGGTTACCTCTGTAGTTGGTTGACTTTACTTTTTTTTTATATCACTAAGGTGGTAAACAGAGATTACGGCCCGCCTGATAGTAAACGGTCACCGTAACTTATAGACGCTTGCAACAGTTGCAACACCGGGAGTATCACTTGCACGTTGCCGACCCTAAATAACCCTATTAAATAGCACAGTATTTACTTAATTAGGTGTAACGACTAAAGCCTAGAGTCGGCAGATAGATCTAGACAACTCAAAGGGCAAGCTAGACAATTTTGCAGGCATTGCGAAATCCATTGGCCAACTAAAGTATTTGAAGGTCAAATCCATACTTAATATTATAAATGTGATAGTGTGTTTGTTTTCCCTTCAGGTCGAAAGTAATGAACGGAATGATATGATTTTTTTATTGGGGATAGTTTAAAGTCTGGAGAGTGGTTCCCATGGGAATATTATTGACCTTTTTCCATGACCACGCGGGCGGAGCCGCGGGTAACAGCTAGTAACTTATATAAATATCATTACAATAATTATAAACAGACAAGTTCTAGTTCCCAGCCACTTAGGAGTCACCGCTAGTGTCAAGTGTCAGGCGAGACCGCGAAAGACCTTGTCACATTCGATTTAGACCGAGAGCTACAACCCTGATTATTTTTATAAACTATACGGCAAACTATAAGGCATTATACCCTAGAGAGCTGGTTTTTGCTGATATCAGAGAAAAAGAATGACAGTAACAATACAGTTTTTATTAAATAATTGGTTTATTTTTATTTAACTAAGATTTAGCAAGAACCAGTTACTTAATAAACTGCTTGGTTATTTATTGAACAATCAGTATACCGAAAGGTTTAAATAAAGTAATAAATAATAGAAACAATAAAGCCGGGATTTAATTAACCAAACCGTTTCATAACCACTATCATGACATAAGATTAAAGTGGAAACTACAAGCATTTTGAGTGGGTGCCAACTCCTGGTCTATAAATGTGGAGCGAATGATGCATGAATGGGAACGGTAAGTGTGTGAAGAGTATGGAATGTGTGAATGAGAGGGCATGAGAGTGGGAGGAATGAGAAGTGATGTTAGATATAAGATGGACGACGGTGTACGTAACGAATGTGTGAAATAATAATAGTTTGCATGCGAAATTTTTGCCCTAACGCCCCAGCAAAAGTTATTGCTGGCGAGACGATCCCTGATAGCCACTGCGGCTATGTGGTTGCGCAGTGAAAAACCATTTAAAAATTTTGAAGATTTGAAAGCGGCCATTTTAAAAGAATTCCCAGATACGACGAACACGAAAGAAGTCCACGAGATTATGAGCCAGAGGAAAAAACGTAACAGTGAAACATGCTATGAGTACATGCTGGAAATGAAAGAGCTCGGGAAAAGAGGTAAATTGGCAGATTATGTCGCTATACAATACATTGTCGAAGGGATTGTCGACCACGAGTCGAACAAAACCCTATTATATGGTGCCACTACGTATCCAGAACTTAAAGAAAGGCTGAAATTATATGAGAATTATAAGAAAAATTTAAGAAAACATTTTGGTGATAATCATTCCCGGCCAGCTAGTACAAGTAAGTTTCAAAGTGTTAATAATATTGTTTATTTGAAACCAGCCATCCCACAAATTGGGGGCTCGTCCGGGATTATAAAACTTAACCGGGATTAAAAAAAGGATTATAAAACTGTAACCTCAGTAGCATGTCTGAGGACAGCCATGAGATCAGGACGGCCGAGTGTGGAGCGAATGATGCATGAATGGGAACGGTAAGTGTGTGAAGAGTATGGAATGTGTGAATGAGAGGGCATGAGAGTGGGAGGAATGAGAAGTGATGTTAGATATAAGATGGACGACGGTGTACGTAACGAATGTGTGAAATAATAATAGTTTGCGAGTTTAAAGTGAGAAATAAAAGACTAAAGTGTTAATAATATTGTTTATTTGAAACCAGCCATCCCACATAAATAATATGTATATGTTTATATTAGTGATGTCGGCAAATGTAAATATTTTTATACAAGTATTCCTAGTATGTCTATGGTCACACGGTTTTTTTAATTCTTAATTATAATGTTATTATAATATAAACGCGAATGAGGTCTGGCTATCTGATACCTCTTTTGTTTGGGCTGAAAAGATTGAGATGAAATTTGGTATGGGGTTAGTTGGAAACCGGGAAAGAACATAGATTCAGGACAGTTAGGCCAAGTGGGATTTCGTTGATTAATTCCAGATCAATTGCAACTGTGGAGCTAAATAAAATAAAAGTAAATAAGTACTCGGGAGGACCTTCTCATGGAAACCGATAAAAATGTTGCCAAGTACTGGTCAAATTCGATTTAATCTGTGTGTCATTGACTCGAAAAGAAGAAGAAAAACCTCGGTCTAGGACGGCAGAGCTCCTCTTGGGAGGGTTGGGGGAGTTGGCAACGCGTGAGTGATACCCCCGGTATTGCAAGCGTCTAAGGCTACGGAGATGCTTACCATCAGGCGGGCCGTATGCTTGTTTGCCAATTTTGTGGCATACAAAAAAACACTGGGAGAGGAAGGTCGAACGGGTGAGAAGCGTCCCGGCATGTGCCTATACCACGAAAACCGGGTCCCTAACATTACATTACTTTCAGACTCTGTAAAACGAAACTTAAAAGCTTAAAGGTAAGTAATAGCTTTACAGTTAAGTCATAAAAGTGTTATCATATGCGAGCCAGCAGTTAACCTATGTTGACCTATAATGGCGTTAGTCACACTATGAACTAAGTTACTAGGTCACTGAGTTATTACCTGAATGACATGGAATTAACCAATTTTAAATTTAATAAGTATTTGTCTATACACAAATTGTTACTATAGGGTTGCCTTGAAATAATTGTTGTAATAAGACCGCCTTGTTGAGAAAAGCGATAGAAAAGGACTGGAGGCTTCCGGATCTCGTATTTACCAAACGAAACGCATTGCAGCTTCACATCGATATTCTGAGAGATGGTTGTCCTTCACCGGTCGAGTTTAAAAATGCTATAATGGCTCCAAAAGAACGACGACCTCCGTGGCGTAATGGTTACCACGCCAGACCGCCACCCAGGAGGTCCCGGGTTCGATCCCCGGTCGGGTCATGATGAAAAACGAACTTTTTCTGATTGACCTCGGGTCTTGGATGTTTATCTAATTATGTATTTGTTATAAAATATAATATCGTTGAGTTAGTATTCCATATCACAAGTTTCGAACTTACTTTGGGGCTAGCTCAATCTGTATGAATGGTCCCTATATATTTATTATTAAAAAAAAAAAAAAAAAGTATTTGTATATAATTCAATAAATACAATCATTTTACATAACCCGCACAGTTTTTTGTTTGTTCCGGTCAAAATCTCTGTGTTCCCAAAAATCCCTAACAGGTAGACGAATTTTGATGAAACCTGATGACTTAGCTTATGTTATAAGGATCAATGATTACTTTTATTCCCATGGGAACGAAGGATTTAGATTACGGTCAATGTTTACTTCTTACTTTCTAAGAAGTCAATCAGATACACGGACTAGGGAATGCAATCCGGACTATCCGTAATCCGAAAAATCCGGATTTTCGCGAATTTCCACTCGACTTCAAAATCCGGATTCTAAAATTGAATCCGGATTTTCTGAATAATAAGAAATTGTAATTCGGGGGCGATATTATCGCGCGAATATTCGTGTCGTCCTTGGGGGGCGCGCGGGCGCGGGACGCGGATCGAGCAGAGCAAGACTGCGTCCTTGATTCCGTTCATTCGGCGACCACGACGAGCGAGAGAAACATCGTGCTCGTGCGTGCGTGGTGGGTGCGTGATCCGTGTCGCGACTCGCGCACTTTTGGTTTAGACCGGTGGTGACTTCGTACGTAAGTACATACCTATATTTATTATTCTTTAATTAAGACATTTATTTCTTTGTTTAGGTTTTTTAAAGGGTAAACTTTCAAGAAGATTGGTTTACTCTTAGAAATGTATGAGTTTCTTTTTTAAATTTAGCAAAAGGAGTGTACACTAAAAGAACTCAAATTTTGTCATTTTTTACTCATTTCTTATGTGGAAATAAACGTAGTATAGGTTAGTCTGCAAAAATATTGAGACTGTGAGCACTGTGATAGGCAATTTAAGTGAATCGAGTACATTGTTGTTTTTTTGAGTAATCCTACCTACCTAACTAATATTATAAATGAGAAAGTGAGTTTGTTTGTTTGTTATTCCTTTACGGCTTGACTATGCAGCCGATCATCATGAAAATTTGTATACATATTGTCTTGTCAGGGGTACAGGGCCCAACATAGACTTTTTATCCCGTGAAAGTATGTCATTTCAATGGGAAAATACTTTTTCTACTATAGATGGCGCTGCAATTGCGAAATCTAACTATTAATATGACGGAAGTGCATGGAAAAACTGTTGCTTTAGGATTAATATATTTAAATAGTTTTTTGAATCTCAGATAAATAATTAAATTAAATAAAAGCTAATTATTAATACAATTTAGTTCCTTCTTAATCGACTCAGTATGTATGACCACTGAACAATAGATGGCGTCCCACGGAAAAAAGTTTTTCCCTTGATCACGCGGGCGAAGCCGCGGGTAACAGCTAGTACTTAATAAATAGTTACTATGTTTTTTCGTGTCTAAATTGATTGCAATTAAGAATATTGTCTAAATTTTAGTGCAATCATTAATATTGTATTGTATTCATATTGGTGTTGGTGTCTAATTGTATTTATAAGATGTTGATTTGTTTCAGTATAAACTCACCAATTCACCATGGATTTCAAAGAATATACCAAAAAATCTGGCGATTCATCCAGTGTCTGGGCTCATTTCTTAAGATCCTTAAATGGTTTGGAAGCAAAATGTAAAGTTTGTCAACGGATTTTAATAAATAATAAAATTAAAAAAATGGTTTCATTTGATTTTCCTGTGTTTTTATTTATTTACACAAATATAAAAAACATCATATTAAAAAATATATGTAGGTTTATTGATTAGATTTGATTATTTTCATAAAAATCCGTAAAATCCGGATAATCCGGATTGGACCCAAAATCCGTTCGTAAAAATCCGGATTTTGAAACAGAACGGATTTGCATTCCCTAACACGGACGTGTTAAGAAGGTCAGTGACCTTGCAGGTCAACTGATAACATGTCATACTGATAAGAGACAGTCAATTTTCTCACGACTGACTCATAAGTAATTTATAGCGACATTGACACATTTTGTAATGTGAAATGTCATATTATATTCAAACTAGATATAATTGTTTGAATTTTTTTTGTTCCAATGGAAGACTTTGGTAAACAAAATCAAAATTTCTTTATTCTGTGGCCCTCGCAGGCACTTTGACACCTCTTTTACAATACTGGTTATACTTAGGGTCACTCTACATCGAAGACTCTCTAGACTACTAAGAACAAAAAAAACAAAACAATTATTTTTTGTGCATCCTTCAATTTCACATTATATTATTAGAATATAATTATGTAATTACGAAATCGTATCCTAGTTCCAAAGAAAAAAATCCAAACGAAAATATATGTGTTCCACCACTCACTGGATGCGTCCGACGACTAGGCTAGGCACCCATTAAAAAAAAAACATTTTACTATGCCAAATAAACTCTTCTCTTCGTATTGCATTCTTGTACAACGACGAGTTTATGCAATAACGCAAACTTTATGCATATTTGAAGCGAACGTTGAAGTTGTTACGAGTTGCATAATGTTTGACGTTATAAATGAGAAGGGAAATGGGAGATGCAGATGCAAGGCAAATGCATCCTTAATGGCGACGGGGATATATTTGAACATTATGAAATATTTTAGTATGAAAGTACGGAACAATTTGGTATGTCACGGAAATATTAACTATTGGTGAGCGTAATTTTATCATCGCATTATAAATTTTACACAATTCGCACAGCGCCAACTGGTCCCAAAGTAAGCTAGGCTTAACCTAGTTATGGGTACCAGACAACGGATATATTATTATAAATATATACATACTTATACAAAAAATATAAATCTCTCCTCTTCATAATATTAATATTTATATTTTAATTTCGTGAGATGCGCCTTTGTCCAGTGCATCATAATAGGACAATCAGTGTCCAGTCTGGCCGCTATAAGCCTCAAGTAGCCGTTGGAGCTGCCACGCACCGCAGTCATCAGTGATGCTATTCGCTTTCGAATTATTGCTGCAAAGCAGTCCACCTGAGCTTGCGCGAACATCCCCGATGCACTGCAGAAACGCGGCAACCCCAACAGCACCCTGAAGGCATTATTGTACTGGACACGCAGAGCATTGTATGCACCCAGCGTATATTTGACCCACAGGTTACACGTGTAAAAAGATTGACAATAGGCTCTGAATAATGTTATTTTGACTTCTTTGGAGCAACGTGCGAACCTGCGGGCCAACATATTCGCCCTAACCGACAACGCTCTGCGTTCCCTGTCAATATCAACATCATCTGTGAGTGCCTCGGTGACCCAGTGACCCAAGTACTTGAACTTAGATACACGTTTTAGTACAGAGCCGTTCAATATGATTGGTGGAACAGTATCATAGCTCTTCGTGCTTGCTTTGAATACCATCAGTTCTGTTTTGGCTGCATTGTACCTGAGCCCATGAGCCTCCGCATAGCACTCACAGATGCTGAGTAACCTTCTAAGCGCATTAATGGATGGGCTCAGCAGCACCATGTCATCCGCATAACTAATATTGTTGACAAGTACTCCGTCAATCGAGCAGCCAACCCCTGCACTGCTGAGCTCAACCACCAAACGGTTCACGTACAGGTTGAACAGCCTGGGTGATGTCAAGCCACCTTGCCGCACACCACATTCCAACATATACGCGTCCGATAGTGATCCCGACCATCTGACACAATTTTTCTGATTGCCATACCAATATTTGAGGAGCATTATGAGTTCCCGAGGCAGATCAGTTTCACTCGACAACTTTCTCCACAGTATGTCATACGATACTAGGTCGAATGCTTTCGACAAATCCAAAAAGCAGGCGTATATAGGTGTATTCCTGCGAGTATAATATTGGACAGTATGCTTGAGGCTAAGTATTGCTGATTCAGTGGACAGTCCGGCTCTGAAGCCAAACTGCCCATCGTGCAGAGTAATGTGTTTCTCTAGATATTTATCAAGCACACCATCCAGCACCTTTGCTATCACTGTAGCTAGCGATATGGGACGATAGTTTCCCAGACTGGACGCATCACCCGTCTTGTTTTTAATTATAGGGATAACTACAGTTTTTAACATTTCCTCAGGTATGTATGAATGTCCTATACACAAGCTGTAAAACATGGCCAGGACCCTGGTTAGGTGGGCACCAGCATGTTGCAGATGTTCAATACTTAACGAGTCATGACCTGGAGACTTCCCTCGCTTCATATTTCCTATAACTAACTTTACATCTTTTGCTGATACTCTAACTATCTGTTCACCAGAGGGTGGTGCGTCCAACCTAAAACTAGGAATATAGAAAAACACCCAGACTCGAAACAAACAACAAATACTATCACATATATGTTTGCAATTTCAACAAAAAGACTTTGATTCTCTGAACCATATTTCTGTACATCTCCAATCTTATGTCATCCAGTATCAACATCATTACAATTAACATAAACATCATAATATTTGAGATGAAGATCGGCGACAATTGCCATTTGGCATTAAGTAATATGAATATGCATCTCTGAGCTCCAGAGGCTGCAATACCCGAATATGAGTTTAAGCCGCGATGACAGGTCTTATGGCCCCCCAGCGATAAATAAGGACATAGAGATGACTTGAAAACGGGTTAAGACCAACTCAACTGTTAATTTGGTAACAGAGGGTGTATTGCCCATAAAGTTACAGGATTTCGGATTATGCTATCACAAGTCAGCCACTCTCGGTTTATATATTTTGTCATTTTATTATCTTCTATGACATTGGTGAATACATATTCTACAAAAGACTGGTCTGCTCACTCTTGTCAGTACTGACTTTATTTTATTTTATCGTAGATTTAAGAGGGCGCACCCAAATCAACGCAACTCAAAATCGAAGCGTGTTATTTTACGAAACTACTGAGCCACGAACATGAGCGTGCGCCGGCGAAGACAAATGATTTTGATACTTTTATGATAAGACTTCACTATTTAATATAATAGTAGACTCGAAGTTCATGTGATTTTAGCTACAGACCTATTTCTATGTAGAACATAAGTATTGTTATTATGTAATTGAAATTTTTTTTCGACATTCTTCATGTCTCGCTTGGAAATAAATACAAATAATGTATCTTTACTCGTGTATAACAATAAAGTACTCATAATAGATATAGGTACATATAATTATTTGTATTAGAAACATGTGTTTCTAATTGGCATACATAGACTCTACCATCTATCTACCAATTCTGGTAAAATACATTTCTTGTAAAATTTCACCAATTTCGATTCCATCTTTGATGACAAAAATTCGTCATCTGTTTTAATTCTGGCAGTCTTCAGACGAAATTGGGGCCCAAAAAAACCTTGTAATTCGATTTTTTTTGCCATATTTGGAGAGTTATGATATTGGTCTGTAATGCACAGTACAAAATCGTGTTATTTTTTATCCATACGGAAATAAAAGCAAAAATTTTAGAAAACAAATTTTGATTTTGTGAAATTTTCAACAAAAATTCAATTAAAATATTTAAAAAGGCCTTGCTAATTTCGTAAATACTTCATTTGAGTAAGATCTACAATTGTTTTCTATCCAAAAAAGGAAAAATAATTGCTCTAAGTTACTCCATTGCAGAAAAAAAGCCATAATTAAAAGCATCAGCAGGTAGCAGTTTCTGAAAAAATTGCGAAATTTTAGAAATTTTTGCTCCAGGACTAAAACTATGCATTTTTCACAATGTTTTCTACACCTATGTGTATTAAATTACATACCAATCGCAGCTCTATTGATACCATAGGAGCCAAGCTGTGGCTTTTCATATATGACCTAATTTTACCAAACATTGAAATTTTCAAGTTTTACGTACTTCGCGAAATATTGGAAAAAACCACGAAACCTACGAAGAACCGTCACTGGAAATACTTTGTAGTAGATTTAACTAGCTTTTATTAGACCTCATAGCCAAGTTTGTGAGACTAGCGGTTCACCCACAATCTCAAAAAGACGAAAAGATGAACAAATGGGTTATAAAGAGAAATGATTCTTTGGTTGGGATTGGGATTCAATTCCATCACCAGGATGGTTTTCATTTTGAAGAAGATGAAAAAGTACGGGCTCTTGTTTTTCTTCCTCTTCGTGTCCTCCTTGATCATACGGACTGAAACATATGAAACAGCAATTTTTTTTACGATTTCGCAATAATCGACCTCCTTAGTAGAACTTGTCATATATTATAATTTATAACCATTATATTAATTATAGGTACCACCAGCCTTTTAGGCCTTGCTTTATTTAAATTTTCAACATATCGTCTTTTTCTTTTTTTCGATAAAAACTGCTTTTTTTTGTTCCCCATACTCTGAAACATATTATGTTGTTGTCACTAAAAAAGTAAATAGTTCGTCGTCATTATCAACAAAAAGTCATATTTTACTTACCAAAGTATCTAGATTGTCGGTCGCGCTACACGGTTTGCACTGCGTATGGGCACAAAGGTTACGTGCGGTCAGGTCCTGCGCCAGAGCGACGTGACCACTCTCCGCAGAGCCGGCGGCTCGAGTGAGTCGTAACAAAAGACGCGCGCGGTTTTATAGTGGTTTTATGGCTATATTCAAAAATTGGTAGAAAAATAATGGTAAACATTTTACATAAATTTTGGCGCCTAGATTTTAGGGAATACGTTCATCTCTTAGATGATGATAATATTGACACAAAATAACTAAGATTTAATGGTGAAAATAAACATAACAACGACTTGACTTTCTTCGTAGTTTCACTTAGTTTGGATGTTAATATCTTATTTATGTAACAAAAAATTACAAAAATGTTCTACTAACTATATGCTTAAGTATATTTGCCGTTAGATTTTATAATTTATTTCTTACAATTGGCAGCATTACGGGGATATTTTGACATCCGAAGTTGGCACTGAACGTGAAATCGAGAAAACACTGTTCGGTTATCACGATAGCATTCATAAATATTCCATTACATGACAAAATGTTTTCTACTAACTATTTAGGCAACAATATTGTCTAACATTTTGTGTAATTCATAAGTCTGTTAGAAAAGTTTTTTATAGGTATTAAGAGCTTCGAAAAGTTCAGTTTTCGCTAAACTGAGCTAACGCCTGTGTGCGCCCTCTTAAGACTTGTTCATTCCACACCATTGTGTATAACATTCTGCGTATTCTTCTTATTAATTTTAATGTACGTATACCTACATTGTAACTTTGTAACTAATGAGTGGAAAAATAGGAGAGAAAAAGAAAGTACAAAATGACAAAAAAGGCCGTAACCGGTTTTCTTTCGCCATTTCTTTTTACCGGTTGTCATTTTGCTTGTGTCCGAAATGGTGGTAGTGTATAACGTAGTTTATTTTCTTTATTTAAACAAGTTGTAAATGACAAGAAAAAGTGCCTGTGAAGGTCTAATTTCTGAAATAAACGATTTCATTTCATTTCTATTCTTAACAATTTTAAGGTCGCTGGCCGCTGCATAAGTAGCAAGATAATACCGGATAATACCTCGGACGGGACGGCGATGTGACTGTCTCGTTCGAAACGGCTACGTTCCCGTTCCGTCCGTGTCTCCGCGACACATGCACTTTAACACATTGAATGCCAACTACGCAATATTGCGTAGGTGCTAGTGATGCTAGGGGCCAACCACGTAATTCAACGTAGCACCGTCTTACAGTTTATATGGCTACTTGTGTTATTAGGCATCCTGGAAAGGACGTTTTTAGGTTCATTGGCATCTTAAATAAGACATGACATGGAAAAAAAGTAACTTTATTTTTTAAAAAATTTTCAAATCACTATATTTCTTCGGCACTTTGAGTCAAAAAATTACAGTTTGATATTGCGATCAAAAATTAGTTTTATAACTAATGAGATCGTTTAGATTATATAAAAAGAAAATATTAACTTCTAATAACAACAGTAGAATTTTAAGATAAAATTATGCAAAACGAGGATCAGTGTGCTAAGTGTAAAAACAGTTGACAACACACAAGGCAGGCTTTTCCGGGCAACTGACACATACGAAAGATGACTCCTTTCGTTTTTTATTTTTGGAGCAGACACGACAAGGCTTCGCTGGAACAGCCTTTTTGGCAGTAGGTGGGAGCTTTTCTAAGTAATGAAAATTTCTCAACGGGACACGACTTTTATGAACAGCTGGCGATGCAGGTGGTACAGATGGCCCAGGCAGCAACGGCGATGGTTCTGCTTGATCTTGTTCAGGCTGTACAGGCGGTATTTGTGGTCCAGGTGCTCCACACAGTTGTGGTCCACAGTTCAGTCCTAGTAGATATTTCACGAAATCTTCCCGAAACTTCAAGAGTCGTATTTTGGATGCGCGGTCTTTCAAACGTAGCAACCTATGTGCGTTTTGTACGTAAACCTCAAAAATGTGCAGTGCTAATTTTTTGTGCCATCTCAGTGTCTTTCTCAGGCAAGATTAATACGAGACCATCTGGTCGCCTCTGTCAATACCAGACATGCCTAGATTATAATCCGCAACAATGTTAGGTTTGAGTGAGACTTTTCCGTTTCTGTTCCTAACGTTCACAAACTGAAGTTGATGTTTATTTGAAATCACCAAAACGTCACGTTTGTCCTTCCATTTACAAACAGTGATATCGTTGCAACTTTTAGCAGCTAACTCTCCACGCTTCAGCTTGGCGTTGGTAACATCCTTAGGAAGATTCTTGCGCATTTTTCGAAGTGTCCCACAAATATATATCTTTCTTTCGAAAGAAAAGCGAGGGTAGTCGATAGATTGTGTGCATACGCAATATTGCGTAGGGTGGGCATCTAAAATAATTAAACGTAATGGGGTGCCAATCTACGTAATGTTGCGTATACGTAATATTGCGTAGTAGGCACCACACATACCATATTTATACGGGGAGCCGAGTACGTAGTATTACGTAGAGAACCATTTGTATGGTGGGAACCAATAATGAGCTGACAATATATTTGGCATTCAATGTGTTAACATACATTTGACTTTAACGACATATACATTTTGTAAGAAACGATTTTTACAAAACATCCAGTATCGTCCGCGTCCGTATAAAAACCCGTTATGTATGGAGCAGACTCTATTCTATTACCTAATATACCGTCTGTCGTGTTTCGTTAAGTCAACTAAAATTCAGTAGCTGCTTCTCTCGAACCATATTATGCTGTGAGCCCATTTGCTATTGTCGCATACATAGTGCATGCTAAGTTCAAAGGTCATTATACTATAAGTCCAGTCACCTCCATAATTATGTAATCACTTTAGTACCTTGTCACTTTCGTATACAATTTTAATTACTTATGACATTTGAGTGAACATCATCATCATCATCAACAATGTTATAGTGACAAGGTACAAGGTGATTACATATTTATGGAGGTGACTGTACTTGTATTTTTTTTTTGTTCTGTATTCTTTGTGTGTGTACACACATTACACTTACTTACAAAATAAATGAACTGCATTAAAATGTTACTTTGGTGCAATTAAAAATTTAGCATTGAATTTTACCTATCTATCTGTTTACCGAGTAGAGTTTTTGGAAATGGTAGCGCACCATAAATAAAGCCCACCGAGATGTGCCATTGTTGCTTCTTAACGGCCGTCTTATGACCCCTTTAATTAATTTGAAACTTTCTGAGGTCGGTCGATTTGAATAATAGCCAGGATAGGGTGCTTTGGTTAATTTTAATTGCAAATATTTATGTTAAACGACCCCTTAGGAATAAGAGAATATTCTAAAGTATGAAATATTGTTGAAATTGTTTCGGTCTGTCTGACGCCATATTGTAATTTGTCTTGATTATGTTTTGTTTGTATTTATAAATGACTGTGAAAAGACACTTTTACCTCTGGTACTTACAGGTAATTTTAAACGTAAAAAGCGGGAAATAAGTACCTGGAAATAAACAAAGAAGCCATTAATATATTTAACACACTATTAAAAATATAATGTATTTGGGTAGGAAGAAAAAGGAGATGTACAAATTTCTAATATTTCGTACTCATTAGTGATTTTTTAATTATTACAAAACAACGTCTTAATGTGTACTGTACAGAATAAATGTATTTTCTTTCTTTCTTTCTTTAATAGTTGCACTATCAGCCAGTTTCTGATTTGCATGCATGACTGCATTTTTACTTCCTATATTCTGTGAGAATCACTCTTCCATTCCTTAAATGTATGATAGATTAAATGTTAGTATTTGATGCAATATTAAAAGTATTAAAAACTAATGCTAAGAAAATAAAAGATTGCATTAAAGAAACTTCAGTCCGAGAATGCAGTAAAAACGGACGCACGTCCGACGCATCCATTAAGGCTGCAGTCCACTGATAAGTTGTAAAGCTGTAGATAAGGGGCCAGACGCTACGACGACGGACGGGATGAGTAACGAGGTTGGACTAATGATTCTCTAAGAGTGAATATAAAATAATAAATTGTATATAATTTACACAGACTGATTCCAAAGTTAGTTTTAGGTTTAACCTTCGTCTGGAGAGGCACATTTTCTTTCTTTTCATTTTTCTTTTAAATTCGTCCAGGGTGTTACTACAACAATCGATCGATTGTCGATCGATCGATGGTGAAATGAAACAGTCGACGATCGACGATCGATAATGATTGTTATGATAACAATTGACGATCAACGTCGACGTTTATTCTATTCCCGTTTGTTGCCGTAGGTCGATGATTGATCGATTGGTGTAGAAGTTGTGTAAAGCCTGGGTTAGTTTTTCTATCGGGACTTCAATGTCCTAAGACACAACGGTGGGAATATTTGGAAGATATCCCGAATATTGATAGTAGAAATAAATACACACCTCAAATTTTCCAAACCATCCTTGACGTTTCTATTATTATATTCCACTGTGCACTAACTCAATACAAAATTAAAAATAATTACAAAATTAATATTTTCACAGTACAACACCTGCGTATGAAATGAAAGCGTTGCGTCCGAAACACAATAATCTTAGAAAATTCACACGACACGACTGTTAAAATTTATTACTTTTAGCACTTAATGTTAAGAGAATAATGTCCATTTTCACCAACGCCTCCTAGAGGTAAGAATAACTTAACTGGAACAAAATTGTATGCTATAAGGTCTAAACTTACATAGAGGTGAAGGAGCTGGCACAAGAGAGAGGAAAAAAAAAGAAAAGAAAGAAGGTTTGAACTGGTGGCAGTAACAAATTGTGACGATTCGAAATAACTTATAAGTCTATTTTAATAAAAATATCTGACTTTGACTTTATTCCTACGCTAGGAGGCGTTGATATATTTTATTGTATATTTTTTAGCAAGATACACGCGTCAAACTCGCACGAGCCAGACGCCGACTAGTCGACTTCGAAAATAATTGCAGAAAACGTTACGCTCCGAGTACGAACGGTAATGATCATTACGTTATAAATAATTATGATAATGACATTTTATAGTTAATGTCATTGACACGAAGTGATACTAGAGATCGTGAAAATGTAGCTAAGCTACTCTTGCCTTGAATGTTAATTATCACTTGTTCATTTTGTTCAACTGTGAAGGAATAATTGAGAAATGCACTGTCCAAGAAATGTTATTTCGTGACATATGAACTTATTTAAGATAAATCAGTTTGAGTTACGGAGGTCTGACTCCACGTAAAAATCAATATTTTAGTAAATCCTTTAACTTAGGCAGCGGCTAACGTACATCGCAGTAAAAAATATGAAATTGCGCACAGCGGATCATCCGCTCAATCAAATCGGAGCAGCCCGTCAGGGGAAGGACCTCCGACCTTAAAGAAGATCCTACGATCTTCTTAGCCAAATAGCATTGGCCTCGGCCATGTTGTGTTCCTACGGTGAGTAAGGTCTCCACATCTCCGCTTGGGGGGGTTGGGACTGTTGGGAGGGTTGGCAACGCGTGAGGGATACCTCCGGTAATGCAAGCGTCTATAGGCTACGGTGATGCTTACCAACAGGTGGGCCGTATGCTTGTTTGCCACCTTTGTGGTATAAAAAAAAGGAAAATACCCAAGAAGAAAAGCAGTATTTTTGATGGTATACGTAAACGCTTAGGTGAAGACTGAGCGAGTTATTGTCATCATTACCGTTCCCATAGAAGTTTAGATAATTAACAGGTTACTTTGTAATAATTATTAATGATCTAAATTGTTTATTAGAATAAGACTAGTATCGTGTACAATTTAATTACTACAAGTAAAAACATGTTATATTGACGTTGCAAACAGACAATGATATTTAATTGTTCAGATAGAAATCTAAGAATGATACGAACTGTTTAACACTGGTTAATAAAGTTTGTAATTTGCGAAGCGTTAAATTATTAAGAAAATTTAATTCATTTACGGCTGGCTTTCTTAGGTCAATGACTTATTTTTTGCTAATGCTATCTCGTAAATCTTTATCAACAAACTTGCTCCTAATCCCGTATTTTTACGACTAGAAAAGTTGGCCGAAGTTATACGAGAGTGTGGAGACTATGGTGGCAAACAAGCGTACGGTCCGCCTGATGGTAAATAAATATACAGTCACCGTAGCATATAGACGCTTACAATACCGGGGAGGTATCACTAGGATTATCTGCTGTGCCTCTCTGTTCCTCTCTTAAAATATTATACTGTAATATTATTCTAGAAGCTATTTTTTAAGCGAATTTATAAAGTGAGTATGCTCATTTAAAAATTAAATTATTTTTTTAAGGTACAAACGAAACTTTTATCGGATCATTGTATCGTCGGTCTGTCTGTTTCATTATTCCGGCTTCGTATATCGAAGCCAGGCCATACCAATGGTTTTCTTTATCATTAAAAGCATAATAAACAAGGAAATAATGTAATGCGATATTTTAGCACCCCTAGTGCAGCTAAAATGCTGCTTCGAGTCATGTGCGCGCACCGTTGACGCCAGGTGACGCTGACTGCGCGCCCGACCGTGACGAGCGCTATGGTTTTCGAACATAATAGGGTTGCACACCGTCTGTTATCTAATTTATTTTTATTTTATCCTAAACTGAATATTATGGTTAGTAAGTAGGCAAACCCCATTGGTAAAGTACCCATATTATTTTATGATGTTAAGTAGAGTAACAAACTGGCTTTTGCGTTTGTTGTTATCATTCGCTTCAATCATTCTAGTGAGCGCGACAACTCTTCTTTGCTTATTCACTTTTGCATTTTAATTATTAAGTTAATGTGGGAGCGTCAACCCTATTCGGCCACACAAAGGAAATGGTGCAGTGTGGTGCCGGGTGCTCGTGCCTATTCATATGTAGTTCCGAGGTAAATTACTTTTCGATAAAAAAATATATTATGGCCTAACAAAATGTCATTGCTCGTCAGGTCTTCACGCACACTACTGGAGGTTAAAACTTATATGACATTCGTGTAATTAGATGTTAATTATAGTTTAGTTGCTAAATTTGGAATGATTTGAATAAAGAAAAAGAAAAAAATACTGTACGTATGACAAAAATATTTCATTTGGCAGTTGTCAATTTGCTTTTGTTTCCAAAATGAAATTATTAGTAGGATATTTTTATTTTTTATTTTATTATTTAAAAATCTTTGCCGCTACTGAACTAAACACTGTGTAAATCATTAAAATAATAATTTCAGTACTTATAATAATAAACATTATATATTTAGCGTTATAGATCCAGTAATAATTACATGTTTCACAGGCTAGGCAAATTGAAAAGGTAAATAAGTATAGTCGATTTCGTAGAGAAAGAAAATTTTTGTAAATATGCGAAAGTATCCTTAGCTCCTCGGGTTATCTTGCTCATAAAACATTCAGAGACGAGACACGCTTGACACAGCATCTTTCTAGACAATAAATTTATAAACACAACTATTTGTTCGCTTAAGCTTGGTGTATTATTCAAATGTTATTATACTCTATTCAATTGCACTTGACATGAAATGTAAACAAGGTGCAATTATTTTTAATAAGCATATTTTATAAATCAATAAAAAATTAAGTAGATAAGATTATTTGGAATGTACACATGTTAACTAGCTAATAAAGTGGTAGAACAAAATCGACAAATATTTTTGGACAGTCAAGTCAAGACTGTTTTCTACTTAGCCATGTAAAGTGGGAAAGTCGAGCCCACCCCAAGTGTGTTTGGATAGCACTCTTAAAAACATTGGGGGTGTGGGAAGATAATTTTTGGACACAATCAACTCGTTTACGAATTATTTACATTTTAATTTTTAATTTTGTTTATCTCCGAAGCGGTTGTGTACCTACTAGGTATATGGTCTACTACCATGATTAAAATAATTGAAATGAAATGAAATGAAATGAAATCGTTTATTTCAGAAATTAGACCTTCACAGGCACTTTTTCTTGTCATTTACAATTTGTATATATGTATAAAGAGAATAAACTACGTTATATAATTATTAATAGAGTTTCCTTATAGGTTCACTATATTGACTAATACAACATAGTGAACCTATAAGGAAACTCTATTAGTTACTACGTACATAAGACATTAATATTTTATCTACGTAAAGCACATCAGTAGTACGTTGACCCTTGTTTCGTAACAATTCATTCATTGTTCGTGGCTTAATATTCGCACGCCTAAACTTTGTTTAAATGTTTGCATTTTTTCACAACATTGTTGGGATTTTATTTCGAAATTTTTACTAATAAAACTCTTTGAAAATATATACAGGGTGCCCTGAGAGCGACCGACACTCCCGAAATATCTTAGGAGGTTTAAACATCTACTTTATGCTCGTGAAAGATTTTTTCTCTAAGTGTAATAGTTTCGGAGTAATTGACTAACAAACATTCCTTGAATAACTGTGTGTTTTCATCCCTAAATCAGCTGTTCCTTACGTACAGGCAAGAGCAGGTCGACCTTTACATATTGGACTTTGTACCGTTCTTAAGTTCTATGACGTAGGAGCCAAAATTGTATAAAGCTCGACGTGCACCTGCTATGCATAGTAATTGTCACGGTTACCATAGTGACAAATAAATAAACTTCTGTCAATAGGTAAAATACTAAAACTAAATTATGAAAATTTCTAGTTTTATTTGTTATTTGTTAAATGGATTAGGCGTTTTGAATGGTGTTTAGTGTTTTACGAGTTCTTTAGTGGTTTTGAGTGTTGTGTGGCATAAGAGGCGCTCGTACACATCGAGCATTGTGTGTAGTAGGTACGTTCCGGTACGTACTTCGGTTTTTAATGTAAAAACTTTGATTTTTTAAGTGATAATAAGAATTTCAATGAATAGGTAGGCAGGTATGTGTGTGTCGTGGCCTACGGACTGTCCGTAGCGTAGTAGTTTCTGTCCGTGTAGGTATTTTCGCCGTATGCACTGTTATTGTAGTATTAGGGATACCTACACGTAGAAAATTAGCAGGTCAGTGCCTTTATTTTCAATAAACTATTTTTGAATTAAACTTGCACAAAACGCATGTATGTAAGGTACATATCATCAAACTTTCGGCTGTGTTCGTCGTTTTTTTCCTCCCTGTATAAGAAACCTGCTCTGCATTGCACAGCTAATTAGTTCCCTGAAGCATTTCGTTATTATTTTTTAAGCAACTACGTAACAAACCTGTTGTTACAAACCGTACTTTTTTATAAATATCTATTTTTATAAAACTTTTTCTTTATGGTTTCACGTCTGTTTTACACTGTCATTCATCTTCACCTTTTTTTCACGCGTTGTACATATCACCCTAAAATATAAGATTTCACCATTTCTTACTCTTTCCTTACCTCACCATCTTTAATAACTGTCAAAATGATATAAATATCAAAATGGTACGTACCTCAAGGACAAAACTACTGAAAACAGCAACAAAAAAGTATTAACTCTTTATTAATAAACTTCTACCCCTGATATTGCAAGCGTCTATAGGCTACGGTGATGCTTACCTTTAGGCGGGCCGTATGCTTGTTTTCCACCTTTGTGGCATAAAATAAACATATATCAGCTAAGGTAACCAACCAACTTGTATTGTCTCTTTCACACTTTCATTCAAATCTCCTCAAGAATGACAGTGACAAAATAGATTTTAGTTAATCATTGGCTTATTTTATTTTATTAATGAAGATGTTCCGGATTATCAGCCAATTAGTCAAACAGACAACCAGAAAGACTAGATACTTTTCGCGGAAAAATATGTAAACTGACTACTAATTTACTACAGTCAGGGAAAAACAATATACTATCTTATAGATAACGGTTTCCACGTCACCTTGGTATTAAATAGAGCGACACGATCATTGGCAAGTATGCCCGAGGTTAACCATGATACTTTGTGCCAACTGTGATACCGTCGCCAACAGGTATTTATTTATATTTTTTGTACCACATAGGTGGCAATCTAGCATACGGTCGGCCTGATGGTAAGCCGTTACCATAGCCTTAGACGCATGCAATACCGGGGTATCACTCACGCGATGCCAACCTTCCCGACCCTCCCAAGTGGAGCTCTGGAGACCTTACTCACCGTAGGAACACAACATGGCCGAGACCAATGCTATTTGGCTACAATTTCCTGTAAGGTGGAGGTCCTTCCCCAGAAGAGCTGCTACGATTTGAGCGGATTATCCGCTGTGCTCTACCTCAAGAGAGGTAGAGCTCTCTTAAGGTAGATTAAAACTTAAATATTCAGTGTTATAATCAATAATTATGTTCGTACGTTACTAATATTTGGAACGTTTTTACATTATATTAACATGTCTTACAAAACTTGTCTTATGTATTAATTTTTGTTACACAATATAAAATTATTGTTACCTAAACTCCTAACAGACACTGACTCTCATTCTCATTCTCACTGTCATTACTCATTTCTGTGTTTGCCCTACTACATGGTAAAGGATTCTCTCATTTTCTCCACTGTTACGTAAGCAGTTAAACAGCTCTGAGGCTCTCTTATAGGGAAAAATAAGGGACACATTAATGTGTAACTAAAAGAGGAAGAATCTTTTTGACAAGGACGCGTACTGGCAGGCAATTTTATGTGTTCTTTTTAAACTATCTTTTGTTTTATATTTAAAATAATGTTAATATATCAAATACTATAGACGAGTAATACGCACAGCTTCGGAAGAATTCGGGCAAGACGCGACACTACCGCCCCTACGGCATGAGGGCGGCATGAGGTGAACGATTTCAAAACTTTTGTATGCAAAATGTTATAGCGCCCCTAGCGGCATGAGGTGAACTGTGCGTTTTGTATGCAAAATGTTATAGCGCCCCTAGCGGCATGAGGTGAACGGAGGTTGCCAAGTCATTGTATGAGAAACGTCAAGAGCTGTGGGTATTACTCGTCTATAGTATTTGATTATATCTACCACTCATCCAAATATCACTTATCACATTCCACAAAACGAAGGGCAACTAATCTTGGAAGACGCTCTATTTTGTACTACTATTTTAAAAAAAAATTGTTGTTTCTTTTCTGATTGTAACAACATTTTACGATAAAATCTGTTTAAATATTAAAAAACTACAATTATTCAATAGTGTTACGTTTCTCAACTTTGAGAGATCATCGTAAATAATTCAATTAGAAAGTGATTGCTACAGTTTAATAATAATGAATCTTAAAAATTGCACTTAATTAATGTAACTCGTATTATATAAATCGATATTACATTAGCAATCGTAAATCACGTTACGTAAACAGTCATCACTTTTACTACTTACATAAGATCGATATTCAATCAGATAATTTTATCGAGTACACCATCATTCGGCAATGTAAATAATATTTCGATTATTTTATCTAAAATCGAATGGGAATCGCAACAAAATCGGAATTTCATTTTCTAAAGGCCCATTTAGATAAATAAATAAATAAATATATAGGGACAATTCATACAGATTGAGCTAGCACCAAAGTAAGTTCGAAACTTGTGTTATGGGATTCTAACTCAACGATATTATATTTTATAACAAATACATATATAGATAAACATCCAAGAAAAGTATTTGCCAGACGAAAATATTTTCTCTCTTTATTATTTAGCCTACATTTACCGCCGGAGATAGGATCGCCACGAACTGATCCACTGGGCTGTCAAAGGCTGATTATAGTTAAAAATATAACTAATTTAGTTTAAGGTGGTTGCTCCTGTTCGGCCCACCGGAATTTTCAACAAATTGCAGCTCATCAATCTTTCATTCCACATTCATAAGAATGCGATTCCCGAGTATAAACACAATATAATATCTTTGTATTTGTGACAAATGTAAGTTTATAGGAGAAAAACGCATTTGAAAGAATGTTGTAATGAATATTATTGACACAAAGAAAACAAGAAAAAGTATCAGTTTTATTTTAAGCACTGACTTGTGTCTCAACGAAGTATCGCATTCCTTCAAAAATACTTTAAGCATTTTATTATTCTAAGCCGAGAAGGACAAAGAAAAAAATTTGGAATTGGAAATGCAGCTTTAGAATCAAACTGTTCTATCAGTTTGATTCTAAAGCTGCATTTCCACTATTGCGTTTTTATTTTGATTTGCATGACTTTGAGATGATTTTAAAATGGCATGCATAGCCCCAAACATTGAAGAATCTGTTGTAAATACTGCCAAAAAATTTCAACATGCGTAATAAAATCGTATTAGTAATTTATGAAATTCGGCCATAATATTTTCACTTTGTATAAATACACACTATACAATACAGTATATTTTATGTTGTAATAACTATGTATTATCAAGCTCCACACAAAACGCGCTTGTATTAAACTAGTTACCTTAATCCCACGGCTGGGCAAAAGCCTCTCCTTCTACGTCCTCTTCTCGTTTTGTAACTTTCCAGTCCATCTCATTTAATGCTTGAAAAGTTAAAATAACTTTTTAAAATTAAAAATGTCGTGTTTCATACACGACATTTTTAATTTTAAAAAGTTATTTTATATACGCCATGATATATCAAGATTTCAAAATGTGAATACTTAAACTATGTACTTTTATTATGTTACAACATACATTCGCCTTCGATACTGTCATCACATAAAATTCTATAAAATGTCTTACCACATCGAGAGCCGGTTGTAAATCTTCACTCAGTGGATTTTCAGCTTCAAGAATTTTCAATTTCGGAAGACTTTCCGATGTTATTTCTATAATAAGTATAAATCAAAGTCCGAAGTGTTTATTTTGTATCGCAAGATATTTATTCCGGTACTCAGTTTTGTTATTACAATAACATAAACTTACAGTTTTAAAATAAACTGTTACAAATATTATTATCTTTTACGCATTTTAGGTCACTTCCTGTGAATTTTTATCCATCTTGTTCGAGTGGTTAGATGGTCACTTTATTTATATCAAAAAACAAAGTTGAAGTGTATATTAAAAGCTTTTATTTAACTTGACCTGTATGTATGTATGTATGTATGTATGTATGAATGTATGTAAGGGCGGAATCTTGGAACGAAAATTTGAACCACTTCCCGAAGACCGATTGAGCTGAAATTTTGCTTAGAACTGTAGATCAGATGACAATACAATATTATGATAACAAAATTACGATACAGCCGTTTGTGTTCCGTTTTTCGTACAAAACAGTTCCGACCAAAAACCTATAGGGTACTTCCGGTTGTCCTAGAATCATGAAATTTGGCAAGAAGCAAGATGATGTAGTACAAGTACAGGAATAAATCTGAAAATCGTGAATTTGTAGTTACTTCTTCTTCTTTAAACAACCAGTATAATTTGACCCTACCCTTGGTACATTTTACATTGGTACATGGCTCTTTTTATACCGGTTTGAATTAAAATGTATTTTATCTATTACTAGCTTTTTCTCGCGGCTTCGCTCGCGTTAATTTTATGACATAGATCTCGTTTGACAACAAAACAACCCATAGCGCGACTTGTGGCGCCATCTGTTGGCCGATAGCATCCCATACAGCGCCCTTTATAGTAGAAAAAATATTTTCCCTTTGGATTGACATACTTTCACGGGTAAAAAGGTAGCCTATGTTGGGCTCTGTACCCCTGACATATACAAATTTTCATAATGATCAACTGATTAGTCAAGCCGTGAAGGAATAACAAACAAACAAACTCACTTTCTCATTTATAATATTAGTATATGACTAGTATGAGGAGCTCGATGGCGTCGCTGTGTGTCAGAGGAGCTCGATGGCGTCGCTGTGTGTCACACTCTAATAAGAACACACAAGTTAAGCGACGGCGACCCTAGCCAGCGTTTGGATGGGTTTCGTTATCTCGAGCTTCTTCGTGCTTCGGAGGGCACGTTAAGCCGTCGGTCCCGGCTGTTGTCGATAGATGACAGTCGTTAAGCCAAGTCGGTGGCCTTAGGGCGGTTTGAAAACACCGACCTCTGCCAATCCGCATTGGAGCAGCGTGGCAGAGTACGCTCTAATCACCTTCGATTGAAGGGAGACCTTAGACCAGCAGTGGGATGATTATGGGTTGATATGATGATGATGATGATGACTAGTATGATTATGGGAAGGAACCCTCACGCACGAGTTCTACTTGCCCTTGGTCGGTATTTTATTTTTGATGGGTACCCGTTTAGTTTGTCGCAGGGTGACTGTAGTAAAAATCAGGAAATTATATAGGTATTCAAATTGCTGGTGCTAGTTATAACAAATAAATTCATTAGACAAGTACTCGACAATAGATGGCACTGCGAAACCTGTCCAGTGATAACTAAAAAGTAAAAAATAAATTATAAGTAAAAAAATATATTTAAAGACAAGCTTTTATTTAATTGCGCTAAAAAGAATAAAATAAACTTTTCTTTTAAAATTTTAACTATTAACTTATAACGTCATTACACAATTTATTTGACATAAAAGCTTGTCGCGAGATTTAATTACTAACATTTACTCGTAGTACGAATAAATGTTAGTTCGATAATTATGTTTTCCTAAACAGGTAAATTTATTTTTAATGTAAAACTAACTTCTTTTAGGCCAGAAGTGCAAGGTCTATAAAAATATTAAATCCAAAATTATTCGTACAATTTTTTTTATTGATTTAATGGCTGCATTTGTTGCCCAATATGAATGTTAATCTAAGTTTTATACCTCGGCGAAGTTGTGCGTAAGTGGTAGGGTGTAAAATGTATCCCAAAAACGAGTATTTTTGCGCGTTTATATTTAAATCTCGTAAAAGACTTACAATATCGAAAACTGTTCTTCCTAATAATTGTAGCGCATTTAATTCAGTATATGAAGATTGCTTTTTGATAACGATTGGACCTATTTTGATGACTATTTAATCGGCGATTAAACGCATATTAAAAAAAATCAAAATAACTAACGAAGTACAGATTTTAGATACAGGATTGACTTGCACATGTGTGTAGTGATCATTTTATAGTCATGACGGACCATTTAGTAATTAAAACATAAATAAATTTAACCCAGTTCACATAAGCGGTGAACAACCGACATTGTAAACATTGCATTTCAGATACGAAAGAATAACGAGCTAATAATGCACGTAATTTTCCAAACACTGATAAATCCCTCGCGCCTCTGTCGTAAAATTAACAATAATATCTCGAGGAACGTGGATTCGAAGCCCACACACACATTTTGTGTGAACATGCACGTCGAATTTTATACTTGCAGTACAATTTTAGCTCTTATGACATAGAACTTAAGAAGTCCACTATGTAAAGGTCGACCTGCTCTTGACTGTACGTTTTTTTTTATCTATACTTCACTACATAGTATAAAACAAAGTCGCTTTTTCTGTCCCTATGTCCCTTTGTCCCTTTGTATGCTTAAATCTTTAAAACTACGCAACGGATTTTGATGCGGTTTTTTTTAATTGATAGAGTGATTCAAGGGGAAGGTTTTAAAGTATCATACATTCCAAAATTCCCACGGGAAAGCGGGATACACGCAAACGAAGATGCGCGGGTTTCGCTAGTATATTTATAAAGATGAAAAATTTGTATATTTGTTTGTAAACGAATAAACGAAAAATCTACTGGACCGAATTAAAAAAAACTTTCACCGTTGGTAAGATAGGTACATTACTCCCGAGTACCATAGGCTGTATTTTCAAAAAAAATATAGATTCTTGGTATAACCCGTGCGAAGCCAAGGCGGTCCGCTAGTGTATTTAAAAAAAATATCATACGGCAAACGAACAAATAAGCGAGCGACCTGGCCCCTTACTCTTGAAGATAATTCCGCACGATCGCCATTGGATTGTTAATTTTAGGTACCTACTCTTAAACTAGCGCTAACTAAATACTAAACTAAATGAAATCGGATTGTATGCTAACCAAATAGTTAGTAAAGTATAAAATTTCAATGGTACGAATTAGGATTAACTGTTAATTTTGCATTTGAAATTATACAGAATTAGAATTAAAATTGCTATGCAGAGTAACCTAGCTGATGGAAAGTGTTTTATGCTGCCTATGACCATCAGTAACAATAGGAGAACTATCAATGTGTTGCCTGCTAAAAAGAAAGTGGCAATAGGATAGGGTGAAAAGGTTTAGGAAAGAAGTTGAACCCGGTCTCTCACTCATCGAACGAAACGAACTTCTTTAGAACGTAGTTTATATTCTTTTCACTTCTCATACTCTGAAATTGCTTATTTGTGCAGGATATAGGCTGCACAAAATTGATTTTTGTGCACAAGGGCAAAAACGTATCTACTCATAAATGTATCTATATTAAGGCAAAACAAATCTATATGAAGGGGTAAAAAAAAAAGCGGCGGGAAACAGGTCTTGTTTTTTCGAGCGTTTATTAATTTATTTCCTCGCAATCGAAGTGAAAAGCAGAGTTTATAACTCGTCTACAAAACCATGAAAATGGTCAAAACCTCGACATTACTATCAGTAAAACACTACTAGTACTAGTCATAAAAGTCTCGGATAAAAATGGTTCGTTTTGTGCACTTGTTGTAAAATCTACTATTTATTTATGTATACAAGTTGTAAATGACAAGAAAAAGTACCTGTGGAGGCCTAATTTCTGAAATAAACTATTTTCATTTCATTTCATTTACATTTCTGTACTGATATTCAGGATACTACTTGGTTAAGCTACTTTAATTCATAAAATATGCTTTACCACAGAGTATTTAACTTAAAACAGATGTAGAACTTTGTTAAGTAAAACATAAAACTTTATCAACAACATAATAACATTTATGTGTGAAGTAGGTAACTTAACAGCTGTTTATTAACTTAGTATATTCCCATGCGTGGGCAAGCGTGGGCTGTCACAAATAGATGCAAATTGGTTTTGTGGGCGAAAATAGATAATACCTAATAAGATATTGTTTTTGCATAATAAAATTAACAGTATTTTAGGAATACAGACTGTTGTGGCGGTTTGATGATAGTCGTAAAAATCAGTATCTATGAAAACCCCTTTGATTTTGGGGCGTGGCAGAGTGCGCTCTAATCCCCTTTGATTGAAGGGAGACCCAACCAAAGAGTAAAATAAATATAGAAACCCATTTTGGCAAACAAGCATATGGCCCGCCTGATGGTAAGCATTGCTGTAGCCTATAGTGGCTATAGACGCTTGCAATACCAGGGTATCGCCCACGCGTTGCCAACCCTCCCAACCCCCCAAGTGGAGCTCTGGAGACCTTACTCACCGTAGGAGCACAATATGGCCGAGACCAATGCTATTTGGCTACGATCTTCTTTAAGGTGGACGCAGTGGGATGATTTTGGGTTGATTTGATATATTATGGAAATAGAAGCCTTGCTTAACTGACTGACGACGCCCAGCTCAACGCTTCAATGAAAAACAAAATTTTCAGATTGTTAGACTAAGATTTTTTTACTTTCCCATGGGAAAGCAGGATATTGAGAAAAGTCCAATTCAATCAAAGTTTTGCGTCGCGCAGCTGCAGTAAAAAGTTAAAAACACGCATTGGCAAAATTATTCTTTCATCAAAGCAAGGCCTATCAATCTTTAAAAATGAAAATTGATTTAAATAATGCAAAAATAAAATTCGTCTTCCCTATTTCCCTATTTTCTTTTTATCAAAGCTCGTCTGAAATTATTGAAAAAAATATAAGAGGCTTAAAAATCCTTTAAAACGTAAATGAATAGGGCTTCTGAAAGGGTAGTGTTTAGCCCCGGAGCGACGAAAAATGCCATCGCTACTAACCGAGGAAAATTTATATTACATCAAATACATTAAACAGTATCTCCTTTACTTATAAATGTTGTGTAAAGTTATACAATGTTTTGTCACTTTCATACTTCATTTAATTATCCTCAAGAAAGACAGTGACAAAACACTGTATAACTATATACTAGTTTATTTAGTAAGGGGGATTAACGATAAAATGTAGTTAAAATCAAAGAGGCTTCTCAGCGATGACGTTGATAGAGACTCGGACGCAGCCTTTGGCACCAGATGACAGTTCGATGCAGGCACATGGCAAGCATTTATGTGATGGCATTTAAGTGAGTATATACCCATAAAACAAGCAGGTTAAGGCTAATTTACTTTAGGGCCAACTAGGCTTTACTTCTCTAGTCATATAAAAGTTGGAAAATTTAATACACGCTTAGTAAGCTACCAACATTTCGGAACTACAAATAAAACATAATAACTTTGTAGTTATAAAATTACCAAAAATGGTATATTCAGATTAGAATATCGTATGATAAATTGTGAAAAGGGTGTAACAATTTAAGCGTCATTAAAATTTATTTTTTGTTTGAAATAAATTTTATATTACATTTTTTAATCAAAAGTTTATACGAACTTGACCTACTCAAATTTTTTTTTATATCCGAACAGAATTATATACTCATCTTCTTACAAATAGATTGTAAAAAATAGGGGTGGGGCTTGTCAAATGGATACAGGGGTTCAAACTCCTGCAGGCTATGAGCACACAAAGAAAATGTGACATGTCCCGACCCCAGCATCTCGTATTTTGATGTTATATAAATATACTAAAAATTTACTACCCTACTGTATTTTCTAAGGCATGAAATAGAAGTAAAATGTTACTCGTATAGTGCTTACTATCAATTTATTTTATTATAGTAGTTTTATGTCAATGAGAATTTTTGGTGTTATAATTTGAGACTCGTTGCATTTATTGTACTGAGGAATATTGAACAAGTACTTCTCCCATGAGAATTTCAAAAATAAACGTAAACATTATTCCCTTGTGTACTTAATGATTGAGATTCGCTGGAGATGTAAAGCATTTAAAATTAATATTTTTTTATTTTATTAAATCAAATATTTTATTCAGAGGCCTTCAGATCCACTTTTTCTAATCATATACATCTTTAACATCAAACATTTTTTTTATTCTACAAAGGTGGCAAAAAAAGGACGGGTTGCACTCCGGGAGTGCCGGCAGAAGTGAAAACTTAAACATCAACGTCCTCTCCATCCGTTTTACGCTTTTTCTATCAGACTGCGGATCTGACGCGAGATCTCATGCGAGATCTGACGCGAGTTTAACATTTTTTACCCATCTAAAAAGTGCCAAGCGCCGCTAAAGACGTTTTCACTTCAACAAGCATACAGCCCGCTTGATGGTAAGCATCACCATAGCCTACATACGCTTGCAATACCGGCTTGCAATTGTAATTAAAATGCACTATTATAAAGTAGGTACCACCATTTGGGAAACAACTTTTGTATATACGTATAAGTTTTCTACTTCATAATTTAACTTTTATTAAAATTGTTCTCTGAAATTCACAGTGTTATAGCAAAAATCCAGTCAATCAGAAATTCCATAAAGCGCACATAGCCCAAACATTGCAGGTAAATATTGAATGAGGGCTCCAACACAGAGGTACGTAAACTGTCCGACATGGTTTGAAAATACGGAGTTAAATTCATAAATGTTTAACTATTAAATAAAGTTGTTTGTAACAATATTTTTTATGTAGGTAATGCAGCAAACAAACAAGCGGATTCCTTTAAGGACTGAGATTATTTTGCATAAAGCAAGTTTTTTTTTTTAGTGACAATGTTGTGCAAGCTATTGAAGCGCTAACGGGATACGCTTCACTAGCAACATTGGTTTTACGTGGGCGAGGTGTCAACCCGCCGCACAACCCCCGAAATGCTGGAGGACCACACCCGTCGTTGGTCAGCGAGTCCATCGGACTTAGCCGGTTAGTGTAGCTAGGCTGTACTACCGACCATTCCCCTATCCGCCACCTTGGGGACGCTCCCCTACGCTGTGAGGGCCAGCGGGGGGGCATAAAGCAAGTTACTACCGCATATAAAAATGAGTAAGTAATACCAGAAGAGTTACCAATTGATCTGCTACAAGGAATAATGAGACAAGGGATAAAGCTTTAAGTTATTTTAATTAGTTAATTATAATTCAAGTAAATATTGAAAATTTCTGGATGAATTGAGATGAAATCTTGCACACGGCAATGCTTTCCGTCTGGGAAAACATAGTAATGCGAGATCTACGTAAAAGACAGAAAACAATAGTAGATTTTACAAGAAGTGCACAAAACGAATCATTTCTATCCGAGACTTTTAGCAGCCCGAGCCGAAGGCGAAGGCTGATAGTATTTTATTTTATTTATTTAATTTTCTTTATTGACCACAATACACAAAGTACTGAGAGAAAAAACAAGACCTGTTTCCCGCCGCAATTTTTTTTAAATGTTACGACAATGAAATTAGGCTTGGGCTACAGACCTATAAAGCCTACTATTAAATTAATTTTGTAATAAAATAATTTTCTTAAATTAATTATATAACTACCGTACTTTAATTTAAATTTTAATATCTTTTATGACTTAAAAAACACATAAGGCAAATAAATTAAAGTGAATATTATAAAATAACAAATTCTATCTCTGAACTTTTTATTGTGTTTGGCTGTATGGTTTCCTTTGCCTTAATATAGATACATTTATGAGTAGATACGTTTTTGCCCTTGTGCACAAAATTCGATTTTGGGCAGCCTATATCCTGCGCAAATAAGCATTTTCTGAGCATGAGAAGTGAAAAAACTATTATATACATTCCAAATACTATTCAAAGTTAAAATTCTACATACAAGTCCAAATTCAATATTGAATGAAGCCGAGTAGTCCTTCCAATATGTCAACTGTCCAGGGGGACCAAATAAAGTGGGCACGGATCCTTCACAATGGCACAATGAGATTCAACATAATAAGGTAAGGTTGGGTGATACACCAA
Source organism: Endotricha flammealis (assembly GCA_905163395.2). Taxonomy (NCBI): domain Eukaryota; kingdom Metazoa; phylum Arthropoda; class Insecta; order Lepidoptera; family Pyralidae; genus Endotricha; species Endotricha flammealis. The sequence continues at coordinate 13,872,309 of LR990866.1, forward strand.
TCTCCGTCCCGAAATACAATGGACTGTTTGCATGTTATATTTTTATAATATACAACTTTTGTGTTAGCTTATTTTTGATTTACCAAATCATTTTTTAAGTTTGTTGATTTTATTATATTTGTTTTAATTGTGCACCATTAACACAGCAGCGCCACCTGGATCTCGTTTGACAACAAAACAACCCATATCGCGACTTGTGGCGCCATCTGTTGGCCGATAGCCCATCCCATACAGCGCCCTCTATAGTAGAAAAAATATTTTCCCATTGGACTGACATACTTTCACGGGATAAAAAGCCATATGTTGGGCTCTGAACCCCCGACAATACGTGTACAAATTTTCATAATGATCGGCTGATTAGTCAAGCCGTGAAGGAATAACAAACAAACTCACTTTCTCATTTATAATATTAGTTTACTTATAATACATGGAAAGCACCCACAGTCGAGACCAAACACAAAACAAATGCCATCACATAAATGTTTACCACGGCGGGAATTGAACCTGCGATCAACGATATGGAATTGCTAAAGAGGCTATCACTAACCACTCATCTACTAAACGTATGACTTGTTTTGTATAATACAGCTCCAGGGTAACGGCTTCCGTAACTTTTATGTAATCATCTATCTACAGAAATCAGACCACAAATCCCTATCCACGCTCGAGGCAAGTCTAGTCTGTCTAGAATCTAGATACATAATTGCTAGGAGACACGCCTATTGCTTTGGCCGACGAATTACCGTGGATCATGCTATTGGAATGTAAATGGAATGAAATGGTCTGGATTGAGAACAGAAATCATTTGGTGGCACTATGAGATCTATATTTGGTGTTAAGAGACAATCTCAGTTACAATTAATTATATTTTATTAATTTGTTTTGGTCCGATATTCAAATTGATGTATAGAATATTATGTATAGGCTAGAGTTTTTTTAATTTTTTTATATTTATATTTCTCTCTGCCTTATGTATTTTTGTTCGTAACAGTAACAATTCTACGTTAGTAAGATGAAACAAATATAATGATGTTTACCATTTTGTTTAGGGCGTCAGAAGTAAAAGAATATATACAAATATCCTTACATAACAACTGTTTTACAATTTGAAAGAAATAATAAAATACACAAACATGGCGGCGACATAAAAACTGGAAGCAAGTCGTCTGCCCGTCTTGGCATAAATCGTATAATTGGACCAGTTTTTCAGGCCGGCGTCGGCATTCCCAATATAGCAAGAGAAACGACTGTATTAAATTGTCCATTTATATCTAAGTTTTAAGTTATTGGTCTTTACCAGATTTATATTCTAACTGTACCCGCTTTGTCCGCGTGGATGTCATAAAATTTATAAAGAGCATCATAAACAGCGATAATATTATTAAAATTAAATTAAATATCACATAGCTCAGTTTATATAAACTATTAGAAAATCTTACGATATCGAACGATATGGAGATGTAGATACCGAGCGATGGAAAAATATCATTTTGATGCGAAATATATCGTATAATCTCAGGAAAGTATTCCAAATAATGAGAGAGAACGCACATCCATACTAATATTATAAATGCGAAAGTGTGTTTGTTTGTTCTTATTTCACGCCGAAAGAAACTGAATTGACATATTTGTTTATCGAAAAGAATTGACGTATTATTTTTGGGGGGATAGGTTAAGATAGATAGAAGATAGAATATTCTTTATTTGCATTACACAAAATAAAATAAAATACAGTAAAAACTTACATGCAACAAGGCGGCCTTATGGTCTGGAGTGTGACATAGGCTACTTTTTATACGGGAAAAAGTAAAGTTTATTATTATTTGTCTGATCCTCTGGATATGACCATCTTGTTGACCCTGCCCACTCCATTCAGAAATTCGTTACCTAGGTTGCCTTGAAAAGATTGCTTTTAGCAATAAAGCCTCCTTGTTGCACATATACTAGTATACAGGGTGTTTGGTAGAGGATTGAACATGGGATAATGGCAGAAAGGTGAGATGGTCTGCTACATGATGAACGAAAAAAATTTGACCTAGGGCCCATAGTTTTTTTAAAATGTTTTATTTTTTATTTTCACCAAACTTTCTTCCTTCGTGAATTTGAAGTACTATAACTTTTTTTTTATTGGATCAATCGGCCAGTTTATTTTTTTATTCTTATATTAACTGTATGTAGCTTACTTTTAAATTGATATTTGTCGGTTAGAGTTACCACAAAAAATGATATGAGTCCTCAAACATCAAAAAGACGAAAAGTACACGCCGTGCGTTCAACTTTGGACTGCTGTAAAAAAAAAAAAAAAAGTGGTACTGCAGTTCTAATTCTAGGAAAACAGCTCTAGTTCATGCCCTTTGGAATGGTATTCAATTTACATAGTATTTTTTTTTCTAAGTATTCTTTTTCGTACATTCTACATGAAATTGACCATTTCTGACAAAAATCCTTTAAAGAAAATAAATCAAAATAATGTTACGAAACATAGAACGGGATGGTTACACAAGGCAGGTAGAAACGTTAACGTTTCTCTTAATCAATATCAGCATCCGTTCTTCCTTTTTCACTCTTCATAGGTGGGCAATGCATCCAAGACCTTGTAGTAATGATGAACCGTGTATGGTAATAATGATAGGTAATAATGATGAACCGTAACCATCCCGCTCTATGTTTCGTAACATTTTTTTGATTTATTTTCATTAAAGTATTTTTGTCAGAAATGGTCAATTTCATGTAGAAAGTACGAGAAAGACTACTTAGAAAAAAATAAATTATACAAATTACATACCATTCGAAAGGGCATGAACTAAAGCTGTTTTTCTATAATTAGAACTGCTGTACCACTTTTAGTTTTTTTTTTACTGCAGTCCAAAGTTGAACGCTCAGCATGGCCTTCTTGCCTTTTTAAAAGCTTTTATTTAACTTGACCTGTATGTATGTATGTATGTATGAATGTATGTATGTATGTAAGGGTGGAATCTTGGAACGAAAATTTGAACCACTTCCCGAAGACCGATTGAGCTGAAATTTTGCTTAAAACTGTAGATCAGATGACAATACAATATTATGATAACAAAATTACGATACAGCCGTTTGTGTTCCGTTTTTCGTACAAAACCGTTCCGACCAAAAACCTATAGGGTACTTCCGGTTGTCCTAGAATCATGAAATTTGGCAAGAAGCAAGATGATGTAGTACAAGTACAGGAATAAATCTGAAAATCGTAAATTTGTAGTTACTTCTTCTTCTTTAAACAACCAATATAATGTGACCCTACCCTTGGTACATTTTACATTGGTACATGGCTCTTTTATACCGGTTATGAATTAAAATGTATTTTATCTATTACTAGCTTTTCCTCGCGGCTTCGCTCGCGTTAATTTTATGACATAGATCTCGTTTGACAACAAAACAACCCATAGCGCGACTTGTGGCGCCATCTGTTGGCCGATAGCATCCCACACAGCGCCCTTTATAGTAGAAAAAATATTTTCCCTTTGGATTGACATACTTTCACGGGTAAAAAGGTAGCCTATGTTGGGCTCTGTACCCCTGACATATTCAAATTTTCATAATGATCAACTGATTAGTCAAGCCGTGAAGGAATAACAAACAAACAAACTCACTTTCTCATTTATAATATTAGTATGATAGTATGACTAGTATGAGGAGCTCGATGGCGTCGCTGTGTGTCACACTCTAATATGAACACACAAGTTAAGCGACGGTGACCCTAGCCAGCGTTTGGATGGGTTTCGTTATCTCGAGCTTCTTCGTGCTTCGGAGGGCACGTTAAGCCGTCGGTCCCGGCTGTTGTCGATAGATGACAGTCGTTAAGCCAAGTCGGTGGCCTTAGGGCGGTTTGAAAACACCGACCTCTGCCAATCCGCATTGGAGCAGCGTGGCAGAGTACGCTCTAATCACCTTCGATTGAAGGGAGACCTGAGACCAGCAGTGGGATGATTATGGGTTGATATGATGATGATGATGATGACTAGTATGATTATGGGAAGGAACCCTCACGCGCGAGTTCTACTTGCCCTTGGTCGGTATTTTATTTTTGATGGGTACATAAACCTGTTTAGTTTGTCGCAGGGTGACTGTAGTAAAATCAGGAAATTATATAGGTATTCAAATTGCTGGTGCTAGTTATAACAAATAAATTCATTAGACAAGTACCGCCCCTCGACAATAGATGGCACTGCGAAACCTGTCCAGTGATAACTAAAAAGTAAAAAATAAATTAAAAGTAAAAAAATATATTTAAAAACAAGCTTTTATTTAATTGCGCTAAAAAGAATAAAATAAACTTTTCTTTTAAAATTTTAACTATCAACTTATAACGTCATTACACAATTTATATGACATAAAAGCTTGTCGCGAGATTTACTTGTATAAGAAAACATAATTATCGAACTAACATTTATTCGTAGTACGAGTAAATGTTAGTAATTAAATCACGCGACAAGCTTTTATGTCATATAAATTGTGTAGTGACGTTATAAGTTGATAGTTAAAATTTTAAAAGAAAAGTTTATTTTATTCTTTTTAGCGCAATTAAATAAAAGCTTGTTTTTAAATATATTTTTTTACTTTTAATTTATTGTTGTTTGAGGGCTCATAATTTTTTTCCTGGTAATTCTAACCAACAAATATCAATTTAAAAGTAAGCTACATTCAGTTAACATAAGAATAAAAAAATAAGCTGGACGATTGATCCAATAAAAAAAAAGTTATAGTACTTCAAATTCACGAGGGAAAAGTTTGGTGAAAATAAAATAAAAATCATTAAAAAAAAACTATGGGCCCTAGGTCAAATTTTTTTCGCTCAGCATGTAGCAGACCATCTCACCTTTCTGCCATTATCCCATGTTCAATCCTCTACCAAACACCCTGTATAAGCTTTCCGTAATAATTGCAAATAAAGTATATTTTCTCTATCTCTCTCTCTCTCTCTCATGATAAATAAATTGCAAAATTCTAAAGAACTATCTTTTTGGACTTGGTGACATGTCACAGTATGCACGTAAAAGAATATGAAAAAATGCGACTTGATCCCAATAGTTGAACGGTTTCCGTAAACTGCAACTAATTATGTAATGTGAAAACTTGCTGGTTTCCATAAGACGTGACTTTGCAGACGTCTTGCAGAACGTCTTGTAGTTTTGTTATGACAAGAAAGCATTAAAACAACAAAATATCCATATCTAACTTCATTGCTGTCTTAAATCTTTCATCCCTACATTATACTTATAGACCCCACAATACGATTTCCTCTATGCCTTTGATACTAAGTATGTTTCATAAATCATCATAATTTAGTTAACAGTTAAATTTCATAACGTAACATAAAATTGCAAGTGGGATATCTAGTTAAAACGATCGTATAAAACGCTTCCTACAACGCAAAGATCAGAAGACTTATTTTAGCCACTTTATGTGAATGAGTCGTGCCGGTGACATTCGATAGCGGAAAGTTGCCACACTTGAAACATCAAAGGAATTTGAAACTTATTGTGGGGGCCATTAAACTGAATGTTGTATACTGGAAAAGGGTTATTATATAGATGGACATAATTAAAAATAAATGCTATTCCCAAAGGCTAAGATTCAGTTTGCAATGTTAATGGGATTGAGAAAAACGATTTAAGTGCTGGCTGATAACTTTATTGTTATCGGTTCAAAAGCAAAGCCAATGGGAATGTTTGGAAATTTGAATGTGACTAGACCATTTGAGAAGTTCACCTCACAGTTGAAAACTGGATAAATGGCGCATAATTTTTACCTGAAACAAGAAAATATTCGTTATTTACACTCTATTAATAATTTTTTTACACATCCTAGACATTATCGAAGAGGAAACTGCATAGCAAAAGACGTAATCATACTTAAGCAGCATTTGGATAATAATGAAGGAAATGCTCTTGACCGGTTATGATCATAATATCTTATTTCCGCTCCACGCATCTCCTTTTCGAAGACCAGCGTGTAATTTAAAAAGATGATATAAAATATAGGCGAAGTACCTATATTTGCAGGTATCCAAAGAAAATTGTTGACATAATTATTTTTACCTAAACAAACAACTCACCCCTCCTTCCCTACTAACAGACAAACTGACCTATAAATACTAAACCCCCCCCCCTTCCCCCCCAATCAGATGAATTAAATAATATTCATATTGACACAATATCCTTGCATCAAAGGTTAGGTACTATATATATTTTTCTTTTTGTATGTTCAGCTTATTACATAGCATATTGTAGCGTATTTGTATTGTCCACTTCACAAACATGGAACATTATTAGAAACCTATTAGTAGCTTTAAGAATAGCATGTAGCATGAAAATGTGAAATATATTATTATACGCTGTTGGTTTCTTAAATAAATAAAAATAAATAAAAAATTGTGTCTTGACAAATGCTGAGTGGATGGACCTTTTCTCTGCATCACTTGTCGTTTATAAACTTTGTACTTCTATTATTGTTTTACTGTTTCAATGCTACGTGGTGACACTGAAGGAATTGATTTCTTTCTTTCAATAATGACCAATTTTTCGACGCCTAATATTTATGATTTATATTAACATCCACATAACAACACACAATGTATGGAATTAACAAAATTGTAATTTTAAAAGATACAGCTTATTGTAAAACATACGATTCAATCTAAGAAGTGGATAATAAATTTCGATAATTCTAGACGTTTTGTGATTTCAATCAACGAGCCGATAAACATCCAGATAGTTTACAAGCCAATAAAAATGAAAAGAAGCTGTAAATAAGATGTGAGGAGCAATAAAACGGAGAAAACTTTCAAGTGTATAAACAACTTAAATGTTTGTGATGTTAATACTGGAAAATTCTGTGAAGTACATTCTAGGGAATATGTAGAGTTAGCAAAATATCGAGAGAATGTCGGAATTCTGGATGTTCTACATAATGTTATAGTACACTATTTTCTAACCAAGTTATTTTACTAAACAAAGTTGCAGCAGTTTGCATAAGTAGCGTGATAGGGTGAAACTAAAATATTTGTTTGTGTTAAGATAAATTAAAATGTAAATACTGAACGATGTAGTCTTAATTGACGTTGCAAATAATTGCTTAAAATGACATCAGTAGTAAACAGTTCAGTAATATGTCATAGGACTGAAGAGAGCAGTATTTTTACGGTATAATTGCCGTTAAATCATACAATAATTTTATTTTATATAAGAAACGGGGATTTGAAATTTATAAACCCCTGCAAAATCGGTTTATAAGTTGCAGTATTTTAAGCTCATAGTGACTTGAAAGTGATATAAGAACCGAAGCCGAAAGAATCTAACTGATCAGAATAAAGAACTATAAAGTATGCTCTTAAAAATTTCAGAAGAAGGTAAAATAATTCCGCAAATTAATTCTTAATGCCAATGAAGTTGAATTCAGGATCTAGTATATTCTTTTTGAACTAATTTAGCTTCGCCTCAAATCCCTTTAAAGGGCACCCCCGGGGGTAGCTTCTCAACAGGTAACTTTATAGCCGGAATTAATGCGGTCAGAATTCCTCCATCTCGTTATGCTAAAACCTTATTCGACGGTAACGTAATTCCTTCTACCCTTACATTTTCTTTGAGTTTAGGATAAATAATTCGGATTAGCATCTCAAATTCTTAAGCTTCATACTGGTGGATTAGGCGTGTAATTTTTATTGTCTGTTACAGAGCCAAGAGAATATATTTTTATGAGTACATGTACGAATTTTCGTTTATGACAAAAGGTCCGTTTTTCACTTGCTGATAAGTAATCCAGTTAGACTATTTGTCAGATAAAAACTGTCAATATTATACTAAAGCTTTGGCTATGGATAATGAAGCTTCCTTTATTAAATCTGTGTTTAGACAGTATTTCAATTGTATTATTAATCCTAATTCTTCACTATTCAAAATTATTTAAATCTGACATGATAAAATAATTTACTTTTTCTATTTCAAATATTTCATTTCACCGTGTTTATGGATTGTCAACGTGGAATTTACCAAAAAAAGGTTACTTTCCCTCAATAATGGGAGACAACGAAACAAAACCCAATAGTGCGTGACAGAGAGCTGCGGCGATCCGTGAAATGGTACTGAGATTTAAGCCAGCACTCCACTGGCGCTTTGAGGCTTCCACTCAAAGGCATTCACGCTACAAATAAAATCCTTTAAGGAATCGATCTATTGCCTAGGGGTATTGCTGAAATTGTCTTGTGGGTTGTAGAATTTTTATCGTGTTTCGATTTAAACTGTTCCGATTGTAGACCGTAGGTACTTTTGACGATCTTCTTTTTCGTGTGCATTCCAAAATTGATGTCTACTGCGGAGTGTCAATTTGAATTAAAGCAAAATTTTCAAAATCAAGCCTTCAATCAAGTCATGAGATGGCAGAAGGAACATTTTGTCATCCCGATGCAAGATTCAGAAATACGAAAAATTACTTAAACAACAGGAGGCACGTTGTAGTCAAAGTTATGCAATATAGAAATCAATTTGTAAGCTAAACAGCACAAAAACAGATTTGATAGACTAATTAAAATTTCATCATAATATTACGACAGCTAAAACTAATGTTGAAGCTGTCTGATGTTTGTGAGAACCTAGCAAAGAAGTACTAATAATGGTTATTAGAGTTAATCGATTACAATATAGCATGTCTTACGAAATACACGATATATTTCAAAAGTTAACTGAGAAGTCCTGAGTGCCAATTCTCGTTACAAAAACAGTTAAAATCTAATATTAATCTCAAGTGTTAACTTGCTCATACAAAATATTAATTTCCAGGTTGAGATTGGTTTTACTTTTGAAAGTCTATAAGATATTTGCTCTAAGTTAAATTGTGTATCTTTGGTAAACGTTTGAGCGTTTGAATCCGAACAGAATTCTCTACAATGTCTCTTCTTGAGTTAATGCCAAAATAATTTGTAATTATTTTGCAAAAATATTTTTTTCGATAGTTCCAGAGATTAGGGCATTCGTTTAATTCAACTTTATTAAGTATAATAATTCGGCGAAGATTTTATACTAAAACGACAGACTTGCTCACATCATTTAAATGAATCCAACCCCCTACTACTTCACTATCAACTCAGCCATCCCCTTTATCAAAAGAAACAGAGAATATACAAAACAAGACAGAAAAACAAAGACATCATTTAAGAGATAACTTGTAAACTGTCAACGGACAGACAGACGTGCCCTACTTCGATATATCAAAGTGAAGTTTCGGTTGTATCAAATAACTGGTAAATTGAATTGGTGGAAGTATATTGTATTAGTCGGGCATTCAAAGTTATTGGCGAAGTTGTAACAATATTTGTGGAGTAAACCTCACGTGATGATGTGAAGATTCTACGAGTATCTATGAGATTGACTAAAATTAAATAATTATGTTTTATTGAAATGTTAAACTTACATCTTTCTACATTAGTATTATTTATGGGTAACTTGTCCAAAAAAATAACAATTTTAATATTTTTGTTTGTCTCTTTGACTAACAGCCAATTTCTACGCATTTTATTTTTAGTTTGTCATAGTAAGCTTTATATGGTTTTGAGAAATTCACCGTAACTTAAAGTTTTTCAAAAAGTTCGGAATGTCATGAAAATAATATGCAATTTGAAAAAAAAAACTGGATAAATTTTGTAGAGTATGAATCAAGGCTAAGTACTAAGTTTCACTACCAAAGTTACATTACGTTTATTTTATTATTTTTCCATGAGTATTTTATTGTGTATTGCAGGCACAATAGAACTTGCACGGGCATTGCTCAAATAATTGTTTATTCCATTTCAAAACACTGCATGTATGTACATAGATTAAATATGTAGGGGCACATCCCAGCGCGCCGCCATGCATTGTACTGAATAAATAAATTTTACTTCACACAAAAATGGTTGATGTATATGATTACAGACGACGCACGCGCTCTTTACACTTGCAATCTCATTGTTCCTAATCCCATGGGAATTTAAAAAATCAATCTACAATAACATTTACCATATAACCTGACAAAGGACCACAAATTTTAAATGTCTGAAAAAAAATTGATAGGTCCTCAAGAGCAGGTCGACCTTTACATAAAGGACTTTTTACCATTATTAAGTGCTATGTCATAAAGTCCAAAGCTCAACGTGCTCCTGACTGTACCAAATACAAGGATTTCGACATTTTAGAAAGCTGTCAGGAGACTTTTAAAAGGAATTGTTGGTGAAACGGTATTTTTATTTCGAAAATATGTTTGAAAGAATTTCAACTCCCCTACCCATCAGGTGGGAATTTTTCTTTCAAAAATGTTCTCAAGATAAGATTGTTAGAAAACAATCATATATTTTTAGTCAGGATTACATCTCAATCCCTTTCGCTGTTCCAATTTCTTCCAAGACCAGTGACGTCCGATTAATGTCCCGCCGGCACTTCCGAATTTGGAGCCCGCATCGCGGAGGTCGGCGACCCCGCGCACACACCGTGCCCGATATGTGACAGAGATTCGATACGGTATGTAGGTGTGTTACATTGATCAACTACTTATTATATTAAGACAGCTGTACTTTCTCCCCCGGGACGTCAATAAACTTGCTATTGTCAATCTGAGGTGGCCGTTGTTGATCCTGGCTATACAGGATCCTGACACAGGTGTTGGAAATGTGTAGTAACCCTGTTCAGATTATTATATTATATCTCGATTTTTTAAAGGCCTTAACTTCCGTGATTTGCTTGCCGAGCATAATATAATGCACTGAGCTGCTGCCTCTTTTCATCACTGCGGCACACACTAAATTTCTACTGCAATTTTGTCATTGTTAACTTTCTGTTAACTTACGTACGTGGTCTTAGACGTTTGAATAAACGATTTATCGATCTATTTTTATAGTTCACTGTAATAGTTTTGTAAATGTAAAAGGAAAATTACTCAATTATCACTTGTCAACTAATGCCATAAATCTTTTGTCACTAAACGCGCCGCCTGCGCAGAATCGTACACACCTCTACATTGAGGTAGTTGGTCTATAGTATACTGTAACAAATTTCGAATATAGACAATTACTGTGGAATGAGCGTGAATTAGTTCGTGTTTGGTTTTACCGTCTATACAATTCGTGGTACCAAAGTACACATATACAACAACTCTCAAAGGTATGTGATAGTTTTCCTAACGTTATGTAATTTCCAATTAGAATACACAGCGTCCGGGTCCTATACAAAAACTTGAAGATTTGGAGAAGATATTTACATGGACCGACTACCATCAAAGAATCAAATATTTTATTCAGAGGCACATTCTCTCAAATTCAAATTTCAATATGTTGATTAAGTGTACATTAGGATTTATAATATAAATATGAACTTACAACTTAATCACTCTTTTTAGATAGGGTGCGCGACTGCACATAGTAATATGATGTCAATATTAACATTTAAAAAAATGTTAATTTATTAATGCTGTATATAGTGTTAACTAAATGACTAGGTTTATTTTATAAATACATGCTGTTTATTTTTTCTTTTAAATAATCACATGCCAATGTTCGCGGAGTATGTGGACATAAATTAATAATTCTAAGATCTCATTGTATAGGCCGTGATCGACGTACGAGCCTATAGATACCACGGTTTTAAAGAACGGTTTTACTCGCTCGTTAGTGCTGATTGACTAGCGAGCAAAACAGTCGCGCCTGAATGAGAGGTAACATGTCTTGTTCCGAGTCTGAAGCTTTGTATATCTCGCCATCTCGTTTTTACATGACGAGCCGAGTAAAAAATATAGCAAACATGACGAGCCGCGAGCCAGGCTCGTCGGTGTTTAAAACCGCGGTTTTGCAGTGATACACCGGCAAACTTTACCGCCGAGCCATAAAGCTGACGACCTCCGTGGCGTAATGGTTACCACGTCAGACCGCCACCCAGGAGGTCCCGGGTTCGATCCCCGGTCGGGTCATGATGAAAAAAAACGAACTTTTTCTGATTGGCCTCGGGTCTTGGATGTTTATCTATATATGTATTTGTTATAAAATATAATATCGTTGAGTTAGTATAACACAAGTTTCGAACTTACTTTGGGGCTAGCTCAATCTGTATGAATTGTCCCTATATATTTATTTATTTATTTTATTTATTTATAAAACCGCGGTTTTACTCGCTCGTCGATCAGCGCATTAACACCATATTCTCTGTGAATTTAATGATCATCATTATCATATTTCAACAATGTCAGAACCTTTCGTCATAACATTATTATTACATTTATAAATTTTATAAAATCTTAACCCATAGTATGAGTAACTATCACTTAATTGGATTATTATCCACTGGTCTGTGATAGCATAGATAAGATAGTGTAAACATAAAATCAAAATGAATGGCATGAAAACAAATAAAAATTAACTGCGGTACGCGTGAACGTTATGCGTTAACGGTGAGTTAAATGGCGCAGTTAAATCTAACTGCTACACGATATCGCGTAATAATAATGGTAAATCTGTCCGCGTTTGTCATTTTATATATTTTTTATTAATATTGTAGTTACCACAAATGTTATTTGGATCATAAGATCTATGTAGCCTTTTAGAGGATAGGTTGCAAAAACGCATCTTAATTTGCACATTAACTCTTAAGTTGTCTTTTTTCTTTAGTTTATTATTGACAGCCATGAGTTAATGTGTCATAAGCTTTATTTTTGTGCAACTCGGAATCTCCTGTAATATAAATAGCCGAGAGACGAGACGCAGGGCTAGGTTTTTGTGATAATTTTACTAATATTATAAAATTAAGTGTTAAGCTGGCCTCTGCCATGCGCATTGGAGCAGGATGGCAGAGTACGCTCTAATCGCCTGCGATTGAAGACCCGTATCACTACAGTGGTATTTGAGTATGGGTTGATTGATATGATATCGCAAATATATAAACAAACATCCAGTAGACAGCTCAACTTGAGGCAATGGATTCAACATCAGGTGTGTCTAAATTGTAATGGGTAGTCAATATTTAAATCGGCTGCAGAATATTAGAATGCTCAAAGTAACTTTTTAGTATCTAAAGGTCGATCTGGTTTCTGTTTAGATTCTACCTGCAGTCATTATACCTGTATAGCTCTCAAAACGACCGCTCGTCCAAATAATTTTTATACAATACAATACAATACTCTTTATTGCACCATTAAAATACAAACATACAGTAAATTAGACAAAGTAATGAAGTACAAAAGGCGGTCTTATCACAAAGTAATCTCTTCCAGACAACCTATCAGATGGCTATCATCCTATGGCTGTAACTTATAGTGTGTCAAATTCAAATTGACCTATTAATAAACATCTTTAAAATCATCCTTCTCCTTACACAAATCATTGTAATTGTTTGGTGCGTTTGAATATTGTAATTTTATATTTTTTTAATCATTTTGTTCATAAAATATTGTGTAGGTATTATTAATATTACTATATGCGTCACGTAACCCGTATTTATTCGTGTTTAGGTTGTCTGGAAGAGATTGTTTTTGTGTTATGACCTTTTGTGCATAAGTTTATTACTTAAGTTGCACAATTGTATTTTTCTTTCTAATGGTGCAATCTTTACTGTTAAGACTCATTTTTTTTGTATTTATTTATATTTCACATATAGGAGCTTAAATCTAAAACGTATGCTAAAACATAGACCCTGGACAGGGTATTGCAATTTTTGTGGGTTGGTCACCTTAAATATTAATTATTTTATATAAATATATAATATTTACTGAATAATATTGTACTACTACTGAATAATATTACAAATTCAATCCTAATTTAAACTACTTTATTTATTCTAATTATTTTTACATAGTTAGAAATCAAATCAAATATTTTTATTCAAATAGGCATATTACAAGCACTTTCGAATCGTCACTTTTTTCCCTACCACCGAAAATAAGCTAAGAATCGTAAGAATTATTCTATTCCGTTCTTGGCCGTGAGTTTTACGGGTCTTTCTTTATTGTACTGTCTATATTGTTGAAGTTCAGCTACTGTTTGTAAACTGTGTGTTACGAGTGCGGGGCTATCGCGCGGTGCACGCTCGGTCATTTCCATAAAAGCCTCTTCAATCTTGCAAAACGTTGCGGGAATTTCAATTCGCGCTTAGCGTTTTTTGCTCTCCGCTTTATTGATTTTTTTCTAGCTGTATTAAATTAACGTTAATTGCTTTAGTTGTTTGGAGTAAGCACGTTTTTAATTAAATTATTTCTATGACATCATCACATCTCTTCTATGATATCTCGCGTGGAGCCTTCAGGATTTAAAAAGAACTTATTTTATTTATTATTGAAGAGAGGTAGGGCACAGCGGATAATCCGCTCAAATCGGAGCAGTCCGTCTGGGGAAGGACCTCCACCTTACAGAAGATCGTAGCCAAATAGCATTGGCCATGTTGTGCTCCAACAGTTGGCAGTTGGAGGGTTGGCAACGCGTGAGTGATACCCCCGGTATTGCAAGCGTCTATAGGCTACGGTGATGCTTACCAACAGGCAGACCGTATGCTTGTTTGCCACCTTTTTGATATACAAAAAACTGTTTTCAAAGATTTAAAACGTTTATTAAGAGAGCAGGTCTTTACAGATGGGATGGGTCCACGGACACCCGCCGGCGGGGTTGCGGAAGTATCACCAGTGCCCGCGACCCCGCCACGTGAAGGCGGAGAAGGTGGCAGACAGTCAGGTTTTTAGTCGGTATCCCTCATTGGCTAGGGAGGTGAGCCCGACAGACCCCCTCTCGCTTCCCCAAGTGGCGGGACATGCAGTAATGCATTTTTCACTTCTCATGCTCAGAAAATGCTTATTTGCGCAGGATATAGGCTGCACAAAATCGAATTTTGTGCACAAGGGCAAAAACGTATCTACTCATAAATGTATCTATATTAAGGCAAAGGAAATAAGCCATACAGCCAAAGACAACAAAAAGTTCAGAGATAGAATTTGTTATTTTATAATATTTACTTTAATTTATTTGCCTAATGTGTTTTTTAAGTCATAAAAGATATTAAAATTTAAATTAAAGTACGGTAGGTTATTTAATTAATTTAAGAAAATTATTTTATTACAAAATTAATTTAATAGTAGGCTGTATAGATCTGCAGCCCAAGCCTAATTCAAAGTCGTAAGATTTAAAAAAAAAAGCGGCGGGAAAGGGGAAACAGGTCTTGTTTTTCGTGCATTTATTTATTTATTTCCTCGCAATCGAAGTGAAAAGCAGAGTTTATAACTCGTCCACAAAACCATTTCTATCCTCGACATTACTATCAGCCAAAAGTCTCGGATAGAAATGATTCGTTTTGTGCACTTGTTGTAAAATCTACTATTCCTGACTTTAAACAAAGAAAAGGTCTTGACAGGCACTTTCTCAAGTCAAAGAGAACAAACTCTTGTCTCTTCTACGTTTGTTCGAATAAATTTTTGGTCATTCTAGAACTCTTCGAAAGTTTCATCTTTTATTAGTGTAAACTTTGAAAGTATGTTCATTTTTATATGAGTGCATGGTATAAAAAATCAACCTCTATTCTGAAATCAAAAGGAATAAAGAAAATAAAAGCTGAAAAAAGAAAGAATTATGTTGGTTATACTGTAGTTGTTAAATATTTTGATACCAAATACAAAATAGATTATGGTAGGTCGTTCGCTGCGTTTGTGTTGTTGAAACAAATACTAAACAAAAATATCAACACAATTTACAGTGTTGTTTGTTGTCTGCAATTTTGATCAATATGAAAACAGTTTGATAACATTATCGATTCAGATAGGCAGGTTATGTTTACTCCAAAAATTGTTATTGTATGGACAATTAGGTTGCGACCGTCAATTTAACAGCCCGGTATGGTGGTGCATGGTAGTGCGTAAAGTGCGTTGGTAATGATTCTAACTTCGGCACCAGAGGCCGGGTTCGGGTCCCGCTCGGGGCAAACAAATATTATAAGTATATATTTACAATAATATATTCGTTATCTGGTACCCATAACACAAACAGATGGCGCTATGTGAAATTAAAAGTGACAATAGCCATTTTTGAAGTGAAAACTTCTTTAGCGGCGCTTGGCACTTTTATAGATGGGTAAAAAATGTTAAACTCGCGTCAGATCCGTCGCCTGGTAGAAAAAGCGTAAGATTCCCTCATTCCAAAATATTCAAAAATGTACAACGTTGATGTTTAAGTTTTCACTTCTGCCGGCTGTCGGCACTCCAGGAGTGCAACCCGTCCTTTTTTTGTTGCAGTAAACCAGTGATTTCTATGCGTTATTTGCGATGCACTAAGAACAAAATCATTTTATTGTCATAAAAGAAAATAATTCATTACCATCTAAATGTACGAAACTTTAATATTTGTACAATTTCAACAACGAATTCAATCTAAAATGTCGTAACCAGACATTAAACGAAACTTATTACTCCACGATTGGAAACGTAATAATCGTAAATTTATTGATATAATATTCAGAGAGGAGGATGCCTTCCGGGTGGATAATACCCTTAATTCGTGCCCGGAGCCGGAAGTCGCCACTGAATCAAACGCCAATCGTGATTCAGAGGGATTTTAATATAGGTATCTGATGGATTCGGTATGCCGTGTCGCGAATAATGAATACTTATTTGTATTCGCTTAGATATAGGTTTCTTTTTATTACAGCAGGCAAACAAGCAACGTCACCTGATGGGAAGTGGTTAGCCCTGTCGCCTATCTATCCTAATATTATAAAGAGAGTAATTGACTGATTGACGAACTCATCAACGCACAGCCGAAACCGCTAATCGTAGGGACACGAAATATGGAGCGTGTGTTCTTACATATGTCGTAAGAATCCGATAAGAAAGAATTTTTCGAAATTCCCACGGGAATCGGGAATGCGGTATACACCCAAACAAAGATGCGCGGGTTTCGCTAGTAAATCAAAAAAGCGTACCTGCTACAAGGAAGGGAATAGGGAGAAATGCGATAAATTAAAGGGGAAGGGAAAGGAGTTAGGCTTCCCGATCTCTGACTTACCGAACACAACGAATTGTTTTATATCGATATTCCGTGAAAGGGTGGTACTTCCTCCTGGGTCGAGCTAGACGAGTATAATATGATTTAATGTAAGAAACCGACACTCCTCCATTTCAATTGACGTACTTTGACTGACACGGCAAGCTAACAAGCAAGCAGACTACTATTTATGAGTACTCTCTCTATTAATAGTTAATTAATACTAGTGGGTGGTACACGGAACGGTATTCGCCCACACGGATACATTTTGCTCAATATTATTAGAAATTTCTCTGTAAGTAACAATACTGTCTATTCGTAAAAGGATGACGAACGATTTTTTGCTAAAAAGGATGTAGATATAAATTGTATTTTTTTAATATAATTTTCGAATCAACATTTTAAGTTATGGATCCTACACTCCTACACATCATTTTGTATTGGAAATTTCACCGAAGCCTTTTCAGCTAACAATTTTTTATCTTATTTCATTTGGGAGTCCATGAAGATACATTTTTTTATCTGAAAAGAAACTGTTGGCCTTAGTTAGACCATTCAACCAACCAAGGTCTAAGCTGTTGGCAGATCAGTTCCTAACATACTTGTTACCGGTACACAATTAGTCAATTATCTACGTCAGATTTGTTAATAGTGTCTGCATCGATTTCTATAGGACAGTAAATTACGGTAGTAAAAATTACCACTAGTACAGAATATTGAGCAAAGTCAGAAGTAAGAGAGGTAGGGCACAGCGGATAATCCACTCAAATCGGAGCAGCGCGTCTGGGGAAGGACCTCCACCTTACAGAAGATCGTAGCCAAATAGCATTGGTCTCGGCTATGTTGTGTTCCTACGGTGAGGAAGGTCTCCAGAGCTCCACTTGGGAGGGTTGGCAACGCGTGAGTGATACCCCCGGTATTGCAAAAGGGTCTATAGGCTACGATGATGCTTACCATCAGGCGGGCCGTAGGTATGCTTGTTTGCCAACTTTGTGATATAAAAAAGAACTACATTTTTAGACAGCATCACAAAAACTCAGAGAATTTTTCAATTATTCTGAATTATGTCTGGCGTCCGCCTAAAATTCATTTTAGCCACTCAAATAGAGCGACTAATCTCCTTATCGATGCAGTCAGGTATAAAGGATCAAATCCGAAACCAGAAAACAATATCAATTTGCAAAATACATACATGATCCAATAATGGGAGCAGTATTCAAAGTGCAATTTCATTATTTGATCCGACCGTCCCTCCCGGGGGATGAAACGACAAAACAAATCAACTTTTCCGCATACGTACTGTAGTAAATATAAAATTTTATTGTATACCTTTATTTTTGAGTAATATAGACATCCATTTTGTGCAGTAGCGGTTAGATTTTCTTTCAGCTAAATAAATAGAAAGATTCGAAATCCTTTCATGCAGTATTTCGAACACTTAGATTTTATCTACAGCTAATATCTTCGTTGTCTCGCGAAGTTGAACGAAACCGAGATTGTGGACAGCTCTTCGTACAACTTCGTCTTCACATTTTCTTTGTCTTCTAATTTCGTGCCTAACTTTTTCACTTCGCATGTCTCAACTTCCTGAGGGTGTAGAGCTATCATCCATTTTGAATTTTATGTAAATATGCAAATAAATTTATCTTTATCTTGCATTTTATTTTATTGACTCTGTACATTTACTAAGAACAAGCCCTGAAAGTTTCTTTAATAAACATTTTAGCGGTTTAGGCTGTGCGTGATCTGTCAGTCAGGGATCAAAAGCTAAACACACCGCATGCAGCGCATCACAGCGCGTTGCAGCTTGTGGCGTTGTAATCTATACAATATTATGAGAAAGGACACACCAAACGCACGACGCGCATGAAATCGCCGTGTGATACCAGGGGCCCGATTCTAATAGATAGATATAGAATGCCGATAGTGTATCAGTGGAATAGTTTTCGACATTTGTTATGGACTTAAACAATATCATAATGTTTAACTTATTGTTCAAGTCCATAACAAATATCAAAAACTATTCCACAGATACACTATCGGCATTCTATTGAGACACCATTGAGAGTCCATTGGTGCATTTGTTTAGTAGAATCGGGCCCCTGGTTGTGTGGAGAAACATTCGAAGACAATATATAGAATTAGGTGGCACGACGATATTATCATCGCGATTCTCTCGCTCGTGGAGATGGACCCTCAGTGATTCAACACAAAGCATTTTTTTTGTATATCTAGAGTTAAAAACAGAATGAAAATGTAAAGCCCTCAGGGATACGGAACCCTAAAAATAAAACAAAGCCATTAATTAATTTCGCCTTCCAATTTCACTCTGTGCTCGGTGGGCACATCTCGATAATCCACTGTTAATGTGTGGGTTCGATGATTGGGTATATTAAATCGCTAGATCTGCTTAATATAGGGTGGTCGGTGGCTAGCCAACTGTTAAGCTGCTTATCCACTTTATGATCGAGTCTGCCGCAGACAGTTCCACAATTGTCTGGCTGGTTACGTATTGTGGTTTTAAATCTATACCTATACAAAGCGTTGGTGATATTTAAGTTGAATTTTGAAGTTGTCATTTATTTTTCAATTACACATTATCCAACTAATATTATAAAGGTAAAAGTTGTGCGTTAAGTTTGTTATTTCTTCACGCTCAAATGGCTTAGGCAATATTTATGATATTTGGTATGTAGGTAGGTACTTTTCATCCCGAAAAGTATGCGATTCCCGTAGGATTAGATCAAAAGACTGATATAGATGGCGCTGCTGTGCATAAATAAATACACGCAAACGAAGTTGCGCGGGTTTCACTAATTATACATATTTCCAGATATACATTTCGCAACTTATACGTAAATAAATATTATTAAGTTGTTATACGACCAAGAAGATGTATGAAAGACAAAATTCAATTCTTATATTTCTGCATTTCTGTCACGGAATGTAGGGCTGTAGTTGTTCGCTGTAAGTTTTGAAAAATAGTTATACAATTTTCCCGACTACGCAAAACCTGAAATAAGATATGCTTATATTTGTGACGTAAGGATCACATAGATAGTTGTATGTAACACACTTAATAACTAAAATACATAACATAACTTCAAACTACTTATGAAAGTACCCTGTAATTTGATAGTTTGTTTTATTACGCAATGGATTATAGTCTTTATTTCTGATCAGCGAGTCTGTCAATCAATGCATTCCAAACATACGAAGGGAGGCAGCCCTTGATACTGTTTAATATTGAATATTGACTCAAATGCTTAATGCATTTGTTATAGATTATTTACTGCGAAAATATGATTTATATTATTGCAAATAAAACATAATTTTATTTATCACTCCAAGCTTATCTATATCTACTACTATCTATATATATAAAAGGAGAAGCTGACTGACTGACTGATTGACTGACTGACATATCAACGCAGGGCCTAATGGGTTAGAAACTTGAAATTTTGCACAGGGGTTCCTTTTATAACGTAGGGGAGCACTAAGAAAGTATTTTTCAAAATTCCCACGGGAAAGCGAGATATACGCAAACGAAGTTGCGAGGGATTTACTAGTTATAAATAAGAATGATTTGATTCTTTGGTTGTTATCGTTGAAATGACTCAGAAAATACTTACTGAACCGTTCTGAAATCTACGTAACGTTATTAAAAGAAAAATATTGTATCCATCCTTATTAAAAGCCACTTCAAGTATTCCTTAACAAGAGACCAATCAACACTTTATGAATTAAGTTTCTACCACACAGTCGCGTTTTTAACGGTCGATAATATCGCATGCGTTAATTGCGATATCTGTTATCAGTACATTTTGTATTAGGATAGCCATGAAGTAACACACTGCAGCGATAATAACGCCGCAATGGAAGTACGACGCTGCGTTCCTCCGTCCTGCGATATTTCGATATGAGTTCTAGACCGTTTTGTGTCAGGCAGGACGCAAACGACTGTACAGGCAGTCAGGCAGGACGCAAACGACTGTACAGGCACCTGCGATAATAACGTTAGTACAAGACGCTCTCTCGTAAGAAATATCGGAAGATGAAAACGCAACTGTGTGCAAGGAATAACGCATTATCGCAATAACGCATGCGATATTATCGACCGTTAAAAACGCGCCTGTGTGGTAGAGGCTTTATGCACAATTTGCCGATGCCCGAAGTTTACTCGCGAAATCC
The DNA here is from genome assembly GCA_905163395.2 of Endotricha flammealis. NCBI lineage: Eukaryota > Metazoa > Arthropoda > Insecta > Lepidoptera > Pyralidae > Endotricha > Endotricha flammealis. Next base: position 13,893,502 of record LR990866.1, read on the forward strand.
CGTTTTTTCCGTTCCCGGATTGATATCCAGAATTAAAACTATCCTGTGAGTCCAAGTTATAAACTACACGTGTACTAAATTTCAAGCATCTATTCAGCGGTTTTTGCGTGAAAGAATAGTAGTAAATATAAGGTACAAACATCCATACATCCATCCTAACAAACTTTCAGCTTTATAATATTAGTATAGGGACTTATCTGTTTATGATTGCAAGTTCTTTTTATGTTACAAAGTTGGCAAATAAGCATAGGTACGACCCGCCAGATGGTAAGCATCACCGTAGCCTATAGACGCTTGCAATGTAATTTCCAGCCCTCCCAACCCCCCAAGTGGAGCTCTGGAGACCTTACTCACAGTAAGAACACAACATGGCCGAGACCAATGCTATTTGGCTACGCTCGTCTGTAAGGTGGAGATCCTTCCACAGACGGGCTGCTCCGATTTGAGCGGATTATCCGCTGTGCCCCACTTCTCTAAATTTATAAAAGTAAGTTCTATTAATTTATAACACGAATTGAACGTAAGCAAGCACAGACAACACATTATGTGCAATAAAAGCCCACATAGCCCTTGGCCTTCAGTCTAATACCAATCAACCTACGTAATAAAATAAAATGAACTCTAACGTGTAAGAGATAAGGGTGTTGAGATAGTAATAGCATAGAATTTGGCTTCAAGCTACAATTTGGGGGAACGCAGTGGTTTTATTGGTACCGTTTCAAGTGTTTCCTTGTGTTTATATCTAAAGAGTCTTTACGCACAGACAAAGCCACTTACTGATGATAGTTATGTTGATCATATTATTATAGTTGATTCGACGACCTCCGTGGCGTAATGGTTACCACGCCAGAGCGCCACCCAGGAGGTCCCGGGTTCGATCCCCGGTCGGGTCATGATGAAAAACGAACTTTTACTGATTGGCCTCGGGTCTTGGATGTTTATCTATGTATATATTTGTTATAAAATATAATATCGTTGAGTTAGTATCCCATAACACAAGTTTCGAACTTACTTTGGGGCTAGCTCAATCTATATGAATTTGTCCCTATATATATTTTTTTTTTTTCATTTTTTTTTTATGGTCTATATTTTTAAGTAATATCGTTTTCTCGTAGTATCTAATAATCATAAAATGAATTGTTTATTTGCTGAAGTTATACATGGTGTCATCGAGTACGTAGCCCATTGTGACTTTTAACAACATTATATCTATGACACGTACGACTTAAGTTGGCAATACATTGGAATTAGACCCCTCTAAACTCTACCTGAAAGTAGTACTCGAACAGTACATTGATCAAATCTACTATTATTAAAATACAAACTCAAAACTCATCAGCGCCACTCTATTTATCTGCCTACAGGTGTAGGCAAATAAATAGATTATTACATAATACCCTGTAAGGGTTTACAGGGTATATGTAATAATTTTAATTAGTCTCTAAGGATTCTATATTGTTACAGTCATGTGCTGTTTAATTAATAAATAAATAACTTTTTATTCAAATAGTACTGTAGTAATAGGCTAGTTGCCGTAAAAAATGTAATTAGTCCGTTTTTCAGATTATTCAAAAATAAGGGCAACTCACTTTTTCATTTGTAAATTAGACCAAAAATTACAAAGATATAACCCATTAAAGTTACGTGTGACGTCACGCCGTGTGGCATTTTTTCGCACGGGTTGACGTCACAGGCCCCCACTCCTAAATTTTTGGGCCTTGTATCTTTGTCATTCTTTGTTTAATCGAAAAAAGAAAAAATACGTGTCCAATATTTTATTATAATCTAAAATACGGACTAAATGTAATTATTTTGACCCTGGAAACAACCCTATTACAAGCTCTTTCGAATCGTCACATTTTTGCCACCATGACCAGTTCAAACTGCAGTCTCATAGTAATATATAATAAAATCTAAATACTGAAGTAGAAATAAGTTACCCTGCCAGTCTTTATATTTACCAACCAATACTGAAAACTGAAACTCATTAAAAAAAATCAATCAATTCCAGAACCTTGATTGAACAAACTCCAAACCCAATATTCTTTGATTATAATTTTTTTTATTTGCCCTCCAAGGCCTTGGGCGGTAATTCAATCGCTTCTCGTATTAGCCCTTTGGGTATTCTGACAAAAACAAAAGGCTGTGAAGGGTAGGTTGGTAACACGAAACGGATCTAACAACAAAAACATGTTAATTAATTGAGGAAAACTGTCTAACGACCATCTTTTTCCGATACCCGCGAGGCAACATCTGATGTACGGGCGGTTTTCTTTAAAAATATACACATAAGATAGAATATTCAGTTTGAAACTAAGAAAATTATGTTAGCATAAACTGGCATATCGGTTTCAAACTTATATTTAGAGACTGGCTGACTGATATTTTGTATTATAATGAACATAAATAGTTAATTAGATCTTTAAGATTGTAAACAGACTGTTTTTGATCATTTCCTATAATTTACTAAAATTATGCACAATTTTATGCAAATGTACTTTCGATAACAAAAGCCGAAGGAACCAACGCCAGATGCCAGATGTACGACGGCGACGTTGAGAAAACCAATTTTACACAGTGAAATATAAACCTTGATCCTTGAACATTAAAATGTAATTCCTATAGCTTGCATTATCGCTTTTTTGAGAAATAATTTCTCAAAAGAGCCTGTTACGGCAAAACATTAAAAAAATATAAAAATATAGACAATTAAAAAATGTTAACATTGTTTTTAACAAGAGTTCGGTTTGCCACAAAGATCTTTTCGACTTTCCTCTCTCTCTCTCTCTCTCTCTCACTAGTAGATTTCATAGCCATTTAAAGTAAACATCTAAATTTTCTAAGAGCCACAGCACAAGGCGTTTTTTAAACGCGCAGAACACGCGCGTATCATTCATATCAATCGTGGAGTTGAAAGCATTTCATTGCGAGGTCTAACAAACAAGCTCAATGTTGCCCGAAACGCGCGTCCTCTGCACGTTTAAAATACGCCGTGTGCTGTGGCTCTAAGAATTAGTTACAACATTGTATACCGCATATAATAAATTATCTATCGATAGACTGCATCCACTATCGACTATGAATACAACACTAAATCACACAGTCTCGTCAACTTCGACGGTGTCAATCCGCTTACAGCCATAATTAATGCCTGCGGGATACAACGGGCAGGCTTTATCTTTTGATTGACCTGCCACGGCGGATATGTTGTCGATGATGGCTGAATAGACTACCGGAATATTGCTTCGGAAATTGTTCGAGCCTGTGATGATCTTAAATTATTGTTTGTTATTTAAGCCTTTAGAGTAAACAGCTACTGTTTCATCCCTCTTGGTAATGTAATAAAGTTAAATATTTTTTTAATTGAGGTATCTTTGAACATTTTGAACTTTGGGTTTAATACTAATATTATAGAGAGGAAAGATTTGTTTGATTGAGTTGAATAGGCTTCGAAACCACTGGACCGATTTGGAAAAAATGAAAGCTTATTAGAAGAAATAAATATGTTGACAGTTCTACGTAGATTTCTTGCGTGCAAACAAGCAAGCGCACTTAAGCGCAGCCTATGAAAGTCAGTATTATCAGATAGAAAACGATGATAACAAACTATTTTAATGAAGAAAAGAAATTGAAAACTAAATAAATTAATAAAGTATCTAATGGACATAAACTTTTAACGAGTAGTAAACAAACATAAATAATGCGTAGGTTGTAACAGTGAGTCATTTGAGAAGCCACAGTGATGCAGAAATGTTAGACGACCTGTGACTCAGGAAGGTGGGCTTTCCGGACTTTCTATTCTAATTTATAACTTCAATATAGTGTCGACCTCCATGGCGTAATGATTACCACGCCAGACCGCCATCCAGGAGGTCCCGGGTTCGATCCCCGGTCGGGTCATGATGAAAAACGAACTTTTTCTGATTGGCCTTGGCTTTTGTATGTTTATTTATATATGTATCTGTTATAAAATATAATATCGTTGAGTTAGTATCCCATAACACAAGTTTCGAACTTACTTTGGGGCTAGCTCATTCTGTATGAATTGTCCCTATCCCTATTATATATAATATTATGTTTAATTAAAGTATATTAAAAGGAAACATGCGCTGTTTAAAACATTGATTTGACGTAGTTTAAAACAGCGTAGACAGTAACATACCAAATTTTGTCAACACAGTTTTAAACCTCGGTTCCCAACCAATATTGCATGCAGGCTTTATTTCAAGTGTCGGAAAGAATGATCTAACCCTCCATCGTTTTGTATATGTTTAATTTTATTACTTTTTATCATTTTTACGTCTGTAAAAACGTATGTAAGAAATAAACTATATCCATCTATATCCATTACCCCAATCCTATCTACAACAGTTACTGAAGCTTATTTGATCACATCTTGCACAGACTCTAAAATATAATAGAAAAGTGCACTAGTTTACATACCCAATGCAGAAATTTACTGGAATAATGCCGCTTTACATACCAAAGAATTGCTCAAGAGTTTTTGCTTGTACAAACAACATAACAGTTTATCAAATCAATTTGAGAATTTTAATAGTATCACATGTTAAAATAGGCCGGTACAGCACACAAATTGACCAAGTGGGTCGTTCGCTGGCTTCAGTTAAAAGGCCACTTTGCGACAATTAGCGAGGCGCCGAGACCGGCTCAATAAGCAGAATGCATGTCCGACGGAACACTCATAAAATATAAATAGTCTGAATCACTTTTTGATGCAATCATAACTCTACCATTGCAAAATCGCAATTCGGTTATTTTGTATCAAAAATAATGTTTAAAATTTTTTATTCAAAATGCATTGAAGTTTTAGTTTTTTGTATCAAAAAATTTAACTCAATTAAAAAACCGCAACTTGTTTCTTTTTAACAAATATAAACACCATTTTTTAATTCAAAATGCATGCAAATTGATGTTTTTTGCATCAAAGACTCAATAATGATTTGTGGTCCGACCGAACTAGTCCAGTCTCAAATTCTTCTCAATTTTAGGTTCACCTTCCCATTCAGGAATATCGAGTGCAGTATATTTAGGTAGGTCAAAGTAAAGGTAAAAGTATTGTTAGATTCTTGTAATGAACCCGATGAAGTAATTAATGAAGACGAACTGATTAAAATAATAGACGTGGATTCAATAACATTAAAAAATCATAAAACGAATTAAAACAATATTGAAGCCACTACTAATGCACAAAGTCTTACGGATGATACATAATGAACAATAGTAATAATGGTAATTACAATTAAAACGGTACTAATTAGTATGTAAAGAAACAAAGCATTTAAAGATCTTTTCATTGATACACGTAAACAACGGTAGTATGCACACGCAAACCAAAACTATCAAATTCAATTGTCACTAATTACAGCAAATTATCGCATGGGTAAGCATCCATCGAACGGCTCGTTAGGGCCGCGGAGTCGGCAGCACGTTTTATTGTGCAAATCAGCAGGGCAATTAGCATAACAAACAAGTCCACATGGATACTGTCGGTTGCTTGGTATCGGCCACACGTACTGTTCGCCAGACCGTGGATTCAAGCTGCATCGACTTTCAACGCACCCATTGGATTTTGTTTCCATTTTAGGGTGGCTTTTATCTTGCGTTTTGAATTAAAATAAGTTTTTAAAGTTTTTGGTATTTTGTTTTCTAGTTTTTGTATTTAATTTGGCATTTCTAATTGAAATGACGTGATAAAATGAGTAACAAGAAACTAGATTTCTACTGTTATTGTAAGCGTCGCATTTTATATTCGCTAGCATTAGAAATTAAATGGCAAATAATTTTTACATAATATTACATTAAGAGGTTAATAGAATATGCAAAATTAATTAATAACCTGAATGCGGACTCTAATATTCTTCAGACGGAACATGCAAGTGTAATTTTATTGAATACCTAATATACCTTTTTTAACAATTTCTTTGACATATAGTTTTTTTTTTGCAGGATGGACTTTTTTTTGTTTCCGAAATAGTGGAAGTTTTATGCAAGGTTTTTATGGTATCTAAAACTTCATTTGTGCATTAACGCTATAACACATTACCACCAATTATCTCCTGTAAAACCAGGGTTAACAATGACCATAAATTGACAGTAAGAACTGAGAAAGGCTATACTAGACAATAAACCAAACATGAAACATGCCTATATGGAAAGCCGATCTAGTATTCCATTATCTAAGTGAGTGACGTCTCGGGGGAGTGCGCATCCTGCAGCCTTCGAGTTATTGTAATGAGGGCGACAGCGATATTTATGCCTCAACATGCGCCCCGAATACTGAGTGAGGCCTACCCGATATCGGAATATTCAATAAGATACTGCAAATTTCGTTTGCAACACTATTTACTGTGTAAACATCACTGACAGGTGCTGATGCCCCTTTATTGACAAAGGTGTAAGCAAATTGATACAAATAAGAGCGCCTTGAAATATGGTCTCTATATTACGTTTGTTCTTTGTTATTGTTTGTATCCATTACAGTGAATATTATTTTAAAATTTGCAAGAATTGGAAATAAAAAATATATATTATCAGTATATGTCCAGCAGTGTACTTATTGTGGTTGAGATGATGATAATGATGAAATATGTTATGCTGTTAATATTATAAATGAGGAAGTTTATGACGATGGATAACCTAGATGTGTATGTGTAAACATAGCATATATTTTATCTCTGAATACAGACCAAAGCCATAATAACGGCCAGCCAGACCAGCCAAACGTATGGGAAACACGATAAATAACTAGAAATATACCTGTTTCATTTCTTCTATATCTACCATTAACTAGATATCCAATGAAGAAAAGTAAGGCTGTGAAAAGGGTCTGAAATCCTTTCACAATAGCATGGCTGTCTCCAAGAGAAAATTATTTTCCCATTGCCTTTGTCCGTCCGTTTAAATATGGCTGCCAGGAAAATATTATTGCGACTATTGTCGGGATGGGGAATACTGGACGGTTCTTTGTCAATGGGCCAAAGGGTTTTATATAAAATTTTGAAGAGATTGGATTGAGATCTTAGGCTACCTTACTGACGAGTATTTGGAACGATTCGTACTTTTAAGCGATATATCAGACCACTGGATTTGTCTTTCCTTTTTTTACGACATTTTTATTATCCTCTTGTCCGAGGAATGACATTTGAACCACGGGTGATTGAGTAACTCAATTTTAAAGAAATTCCCCGGTGTCGCCATTGGCCGAGGTTCGAGCACCCCCCTCTGGATTCTCGTCTTGGTTGTGGAGGCCTGATGTCTATATAAGATTCAGTCTATTCGCTAAATAAATTCATAGGCCTAGGTACTGAAAAAGAGTCGCCAAATGTCATAAGTTTGTCGAAACAACAAACTAATCAAACAACGTCAAATTGTCCACAAATAAACCTCTCTCTCTAGGTTAGCAAAAGTTTTTGCGTTACTTGCCAATGACGAGTACACTCATGACCTCGAAATAGATAAATATTAAATAACCGTTACACGCTGCCGCGCTATAATTAACTATAACGACACAGTTATTACACAATTAAGTCAATTATCTTAATGCCTGATGCTGTGTGATCTGCTAGATCTATGGTATGTTGTTATAATTATTATTATAAAAAAGTTATTTAAAAAAAACTCATGTTTTTTAAATAAGAAACAGATGTAGATGTAAAGAGGCGGTTTGACAAACTAGATGCGGCTAGCAGCTGTACCTAAAGAGAGAAAAGCTTAAATGATTTGGTGGTTATAATATTCCATATCTGCTGTGTTATTGATGGTAGACTGAGGAAAAAAGTCATAGACGGCGTATGGCAAAACGAACCGTGACGGAACATCCATTAGAAAAAAATCGTGCGAATGCGGATGGATAGGGAGAACAGAGGATCATTATTTGGTAGAAAGAATTCGAGAAGGTCTATCCCCAACAGTGGGTTGCACACAGGCTGATGATAATAATATTATTGGTTATGCATCTCTTCAAATTGGCAGTGTTACATATAAACAAGTAGCATAACATAGAATATGTTATTGTTGTATAAATAAAAAAACAATAAATTAATAACCAGGCAGTTGGGTCAAACAATAAATAAAGGCTAATTTCCATTGTTAATCAGCCGTCTAAGCCCATCCAACCATGAGTTCCTGCTAATGTAATGAACGCAAACGGTACTACAAACATTATTAACATGCATTGATATTGTTACATAACTGTTATATGTACTCTTATGAATAGCGCACATTCTGGATCGTATAACAAAATTCCAATTCCAACTCCATTTATCAAAAATATTCTTACATCGCTTTTATGTAATAACATTGTTGTTGTAGCAGTTCTGCAGTTTATGTGCCTATTGTTTCTATATTAACAGTGGTTGTTGCAGCATTTGCTGTCGTCTACTTATGTGATATGTGTTTTGCATCAACATATTCAGGTTGGTACGCATAACTGTCTTCCACTTCATCCTTTCATTCATTACCAACACTCTTTACAAATTGTAACACTCTTTCTACATTATATCGTCCTTAATACGTTCTGCGCCAATCTACATTTTCTTTGCTCTTTCACGATGCCTTTGTTGTTTGCAGAGTTAAACTCCTCAGATTTTCAATGCAGCTTAATACTAATAAAATGTTGGCATGAAAAAACATTCCGATGCAAGAATCGACCCCAAGAGCCAATGGTCCGTTCGTCGATTTACTTCTTTCAATAATGATAATCTCTTGGGATGTGGATTAATGTAACGTTTAGCTCCGTTTCTTTAAATAATGCCTCTCAATTACCGTTTTGGGGATCAGCAGTCGAGAGCAGTAATTTGCCCTAATTACTTAACGTTGAGTTTTACTGTTGCGTCATTAAATAGAATACTTAATAATACTTTAAATTGTACTTACTAACATAGCATAGGTTCTCAATTCGATTGATGTTTCTCACAGCGAATTAAGAATTATGTACGTAAGAAATTTCATTATAATGTTGCAATACTAAAAACGTTTACCATATCGATTGAACAAAGAAACAAAGCATTGTAAAAGCAACGATATCCAGCAGACCGTGCGGTTTATCAGATAATGCAGTAGGACACAAGCCATTATCTTTGTCTTTTTAATCGTAGAAAGGAAAATAAAAACTACTTAGTTGAATTCTTCCGTATAGATTAAAACAAAGTAGTTTCATCAAAAACACAACGGATTTTTATACTACAGTTGCTATCGATAGTTATTTCATCACGATAGGTTTTTAATAAAGTATTTTTGAAATTCTTATAAGATCAGGAGGAACATTGGAATTGGTAGGTTACTGCAAGTGGTAAATATTTAGATATAGCATGGGAAGTTTTTCTCCAAGTTAACAGTGATGACACAGCTGGCTAAGGTTGCCACTGGGAATTTGTTCATGACTATGATGCAGTCATTACAAAAAACGAAACGCTTAGAAATGTTTTTAAAGATCTTCAGGCCGTAGCTCATGACTGTCACTCTCGAAATGAAAAAACATATTTTGTTAAACCACGGCTGATCTTTGTTTCTCATAATATAAGATTTATACAGTTACGTAAACAGTTATAATTCATACTTTACTGTAGATGTAAATTACATTGTAAATGGGCATAGAAACAATGCATACGCTCAACAACCTTGACAAATTATGTACATTCCTTATTGAGTCAATGAGCTTGCACTAGCTGAGAAAATGCTAAGAAACAAAACGTTTCACTTCATCTAACTCTTGGAACGAGCAATCAATTTGTTCTTATATCATCTGCAAACTATACATATAAGTGAAAGTGTGTAGTTACATGTTACTTAAACAAAACACATTTGTCTGCCTTTTTGTTACAGTATTCCACAAAAGCGGGACTTGTTTTGCAAGTAGTTCTGTATGAGTTGACAAGTAGCCTATTTCTACTTAAAATTATAAAGGCGAAACTTATTATGTTTGTTACTTCTTCACGCTCAAATAGCTGAGCCAATATTTATGATATTTGGTATGTAGGTAGCTAATACCTTGAATTAACACCATAGGGTACTTTTTATCCCGAAAAGTACGTGGTTCCCGTAGGATTTTATCAAAGGTCTGATATAGATGGCGCTACTGTGCATAAATAAATACACGCAAACGAAGTTGCGCGGGTTTCACTAGTTATAGATATGAGTGATTATGCTCTACTTAAACGAATTGTGTTTTTTCCAAGTCATTTACTAAAACCCGAATCGAAAATATTGCTGAAAATTTTTGAATATCAGAAAGTTTATCATAAGTTTTACAATATAGATTACTCTCATTCATCATAAAATTACTTTACTAAATAAAATTGGCAATACGCTATCTCAATTCCTTACAAAGAATTACAACATCGCAGGAAATACTGCCTAATAAATTGAGGAAAGAACACTTGATATCGCTAAGAGGCCGCTAAATAGGTCTCGATAACATTTAGATAAGTCGTCCCTAATAAAAGTACTAGCACCAGATTATTCTTATCAAGGACATCCCCTAATTTAGCAGGAATTATAGCTGAAGTTGGTAAAGTAGATAATGAAGATAGATAAATAGATAGAGATTAGGTAAATGTTGTAAACACTCACGAGTGTACTGATAACGGAATCGCATGACGTCACAAATGCAGGGCCCATTTATATTGCAATGGCACGAACAACGGAGAAATATTTTTAGGTAACTGACGAAACGAAAGAGGTACAGTTGGATTTATAATTCATATCAAAATCGTATTAAATCGCAGAGAAACAAAATGTTAATGAGTTCAAGACGCAA